>OX333077.1:28116357-28532829 GCA_946863875.1 Alloplasta piceator | reverse complement strand
ACACAACCGATTCCGAATCTGCCTGAACTTTCGAAAATTCTGGAAAAGATAGTTTCTGGCCAAATTATGGAGTATTTATCTCGCTTCAACATTCTTAACCCACACCAATCGGCTTACAGGCCAAGTCATAGTACTTAGACAGCATTACTACGAGTAAGCAATGATATAAAAGCTGCCATTGACAATCGACTTATTACCATCTTTATATTATTTGATTTTAGTAAGGCGTTTGACCTTGTACCGCACTCCCATTTATTGGCGAAGCTGAAAAAAATTGGTTTTTCCGCTTCCGTACTCAAGAAGATATTCTCGTATCTCCTGGGTAGAACGCAATCGGTAGTAGAGGATCGAGGGATTCACTCTTCTTGGTTGGCAACCTCCTCTGGTGTCCCTCAGGGATCGGTTCTAGGACCACTACTATTTTCTTTGCTTATTAATGATATTGGAATAGTCCTGACTCACTCTAACCACATGGTTTTCGCTGACAACACGCAGATTTGGTTGCACTGCTCACCATCTGAGGTGCAGAGAGGTCTTGATGTGATATCTCTTGACGCGCAGGCTATTTTTAATTATGCCACAGAAAATGGACTTAAACTAAACTTAACTAAGTCTGAAGTCATGATTCTTGGTTGCGATTCTCTTGTGCGAGAGATTGAACCGACTAACCTATTACCTGTCACCATTGACAATTTACCTCTTTCTTTTATCAATGAGGCTCGGAACTTAGGAGTTGTTTTCACGGCTCATCTCTCTTGGAAAAAACACATTTTCTTGATATCTTAAAAAGTGCATTTCGCTCTGCACAGACTCAAATTCAACAAACATAGCCTCTCCACTGAACTCAGAAGTAAACTTGTCAAAACTCTCATACTTCCACACATAGATTACTGCTGCCTTGTTTATCATGGGTTGAGTGGCGAGCTCGACGTTGTCTTACAGAGACTTGTGAACTGCTGCATTCGCTTCATTTTTAACCTTCGCAGAGATGAACACATAACGCCCTCCAGACACAGACTTTGTTTGCTGTCAGTATCAAATCGTAGGCGCTATTTTTTAAACCAACTTGTATATCGTATTTCAAAGCTGGATAGCACGTCGTATCATCGAGATTGCTTCAATCTTATAGATACACAGTTAAGAAGATTTGCTAGACTAACAAACCCTCTGCTATTTTTAACATACCATCGTATCGCACGGAATCTTATAAAAACTCGTTCAGCATATCCTTCATTTATTTCTGGCACTCGTTCCCTATTAACATTACTTCTGCGGCATCATTATCTATCTTTAAAACCGGTTCATTCGATTATCTTATGTCGACGGAGTTTTCATGAGATATTACCATGGCAAAAATAGCACAAAATTGAATAATTTTAATTTTTCTGAAACTGAATAATTGTCTTTCTCAGTATATGAACTGAGTCACGAATCGATATCATAGGCTATTTACTATATGTTATAGCTCGATGCATGGTAATATACCTTCATGATTTTGAGATTATAGCTACTACTTAGTTAAAACTAGACTGAGTAAGGTACAATGAACTGAAATTCGCTTACACACAACGTTTTGAGAGCAAATTCTTTCACTTTGTTTTGTTTTTCATGGTTTGCTCAATTGGTTAAATTATATACCTATCTACTACTTTCTTTATGTTTATCACATCTATGTACTGAATTTTCGTATTTACAACTTATAATGTACAGCTTTTGCCCTGTAGCGTGCTTGGGGATATCAAAATCAATCAATCAATCAATCTTCCCCTCCCTCTATCCCTCCCTCCGTCCCTTTTTCGCTCCCTATCTCCCTCCCTCCGCCCCTCCCTCCCTCCCTTCCGATCCCTCCCTCCCTCCTGCCCTTTCTCCCTCCCCACCTCCCTCCCGCCCTTCCTCCCTTCCTTCCTCCCTCCCTCCCTCCCAACCTTCCTCCGTCCTTCTCTTGCGTGAGAGAGTACTAGGCTTGCCCATTTCGGTGCTTTGGGTGCACTCGTATCACGGATATTCTCGATATTCAAGTGGGGAGCAGGACGTTTCGGTGCGACTGTTTCGAGGCGACCGTTTCAGCGCCAGTTGTTACGGGGCTGAGATCTTCCGGCGCAGAGACGTTTTTGCGCGGCCTTTTAGGCGCCAAGATGTTTTGGTGCCAAGACGCTTTGGCGCCGAGAAGTTTTTGCGCCAGGACGTTTCAGCGCCGAGATATTTCGGCGCCAGGACGTTTCGGTGCCAAGACGTTTCGGCGCTGAGATATTTCGGCGACAGGACGTTTCGGTGCCGGGACGTTGTGGCGCCAGGATGGTTTAGCGTCAGAGTGGTTTGGTGCCCTGTGGCGTGGCCTCGAGACATTTTTGGCCTGAAACATGGAGTGTTCCGAATGGCGTATTCAATACCCTTTAAATACACAGGGTGTTCTATTCTAATCTCGCAACAGAGTTATCTCGAAAACTACTTCTCCGATTAAAAATGGAGTGAGAGGAACCTTTTAGGGCTCAAAGCGGGACTTCAAAAATAAAAAGTTTAATCGTGCAAAATTTAAAATATTGGCGTTGAGACGGCTGACACGTTTATTAAAAACGGGAACACGACTTTTTTCACCATTTAATTTGTTAGGTTGAAAATAACAATTTTTGGAGGAACGTTTTTCCGATAAAATTGACTTTCGCTACTAGCTTCGTAAGGATCTACAACGAGTCCATGGGCGCACGCACCCCACGGCTGCGAGCACCCCATCAATGCATGCACCACACTTGATGCTTCTAATCCACCTCACAAATCTACATTCCCCATGGATGCATGCACTTCACTGACGCACGCACCACCCCCGATGCTTCTAACCCACCCAACAAATCCACGTATCCCATCGACGCACGCACCCCACTGACGCACGCACCCCACGGATGCACGCACCACACCTGATGCTTCTAGCCCACCCCACAAATCCACGTATCCCATGGACGCACGCACCCCATGGACGTACGCATCACACCCGATGCCCCAAACCTACTCCACAAATCCACTTATCTTATAGAGGCACGCATCGGGTATTCTGTCGATCGGATATTTTTGCCGCTGGTATTTCTGATTGCAGGTATTTTTTCCCGGGTATTTTAGATTGCGAGTATTTTATTACGAATATTTTGGATTAGATAATTCCAATACCGACACACTTCAACTTCATACTGCCTTGTTGTCGCATAGTGGTGCATTTAATCATGGAGCGTCGAAACATCCTTGCGTTGAAATGTCCGAGCGTCGAAGTGTCTCCGTGCTAAAAAGTCTCGGTGCTGAAACGTCTTGATGTCGCAATGTCTTGGTGCCGAAACGTCCTGGCACCAAAACGTTTCCGCGCCGAAAAATTCCGGCGCTGAAACGTCTCTGCGCCAAAACTACCCGGCGCCGAAACGTCTCAGCGCCAAAACGGCCGCGCCAAAACTTCCTGACGCCGAAACGTCCCAGCGCTGAAATATCTGGCACCGAAACAGTCGCGTTAAAACGGCTGCGCCGAAACGGCCGCTCCGAAACGTACTGCACCCCTGCGAGTGTGTGCGCGTATCACGTGACTTTCTTGCGCGCTGTAGTTTTCGTCGAGCCGATCTACGCGTCTCACGATCATTCGCGTTCGCTGAGACGACATACACGAATTTTGTGTTTTTTTCGGATTTTTTCGATCCTACGCATATCACGGACATTCTCGATTAACGAGTGTGTATGCGTAGTTCGTGATTTTTCGCATTTTCCGCATTCGTGATTTTTCGGAATCTTCGTTCGACTCGTCCCACGTATATTCTCGATGTTCGAGTGTGAGTGCGCATCACGTGATTCTTCGTGCGCTGCGGGATTTTCTTTGCGTTGATTTACGCGGTTTTCAATAATCTTCGACGCATTTAGTATTTTTTCAGATTTCTTCGCGACGCGTCGCATAACAATTCTCGTGCGACGAGTTTTTGCGCGTTTTCAGTGGTTTTTCGGGTTTCTTCGTTACATGTCGCATCAATTCTCATGCATCGAGTTTGCGAGCGTATTTAGTGCTTTTTCTTGGTTCGTCGTGCGCGTTACACGAACATTCTCGTCACCGAGTAGCGCGTAATTCGGTTCAATCGTCGAATTTTTTGGTTCATCGTCGTGCGTCTTACACGAACATTCTCGTCGTCATGTGTGTGCGCGTACTTCGTGTGTCTTTTCTGCCTTTTTGAGTGCGTGTCACACATTCTCGTCGCCGAGTGTGTGCGCATACTTCGGGTTTTCTTCGTGTGTTTTCGAGTCCGTGAGTAGTAATGTACCAAGATAGGGAGGCAGGGTCCTTCGTCCACCCCTCTCCCTCTGGCTTCACCCCTTCTTTTTCTGTCCCCACCCCCTACTACTTTGGGCCTCATGGTCGTCTGTGATTGGTCCCCTACTCCTCAGCCACGCCCCTTTCCCCCACTATCTGCAAATTTCCCGAACGCTAATTGTTCCCCATACTGGTTACCCACCCCTACCAGAGTAATGCAGACGTGTTGAGGGTGGTACCCCATAAAATATCCCGAGCGCCGATTGGTCCTTATGCTGGTCACTCCGCCCCCTCAAAATTTCCCGAGCGCTGATTGGTCCCCGTACCGGTCGCTCCACCCCCTCAGAATTTCCCGAGCGGTGATTGGTCCTGTACTGTTCACTTGTCCGGTTAAGCGCGCTATATGAGGGCCTTACACCCCCGCAAATTTTCCGAGCGCTGATTGGTCCCTATACTGGGCCACCACCACCCCTACCACAAGCGGCGTGCGACCACGTGCCTTAGCATCTACGTGACTAGAGTAGCCTGTATATCTTGGGGCCGGTTAAACAGTTCTGCTTCTCAACGTCGGTCGGTAAATACCGGGTGGCGGTAACTTATCTTCTAATTCGTATATTTGATTGAAATAAAAGGTTATGTGCAATAGACGACGCAGGTGAATTTCGCATAAACGTTAATAATCGTTTATTCATAATTATTCGTAGACATGTTGAAATATAGAGTACATGATACGTATGCGTAATATATACAAAAAAGCGACAGTGTTTCATATTTTGTTTATCTTGTCATCTCTTCAAGTTCTCTATCAGCCTTTTTTAGCTCGTTTGTTATAAATGGAATGCACAACGCAGTTACCTCCAAAAATACAATTCCAAAGTAATTTTCTGCGAACGAAGAGTCCATACGAACTTTAACAGCCTCTTTGAGCATTTCATGATTATTTCAATAAGCTTTTTCACGCGCGCTTCATCGATATTTTCATGCTTCTCGTTCGACGGTACATGAAGAAGCGATTCCGCACATACTATGTGTACACACATTTCTACGCCGGAGACGCAACGTTGTAGTCGTTTAAAGCGCTCGTCAACGCAGGTTATCACGTTGCACAATCCTTCGAATGTAGTTTTTTGCATCACGATTGATGGAGAGTACTGTCGATGTTTTTTATGCGGTGGCTCGTTAGTGACGTCCCTTGACTCTGCAGGCTCTTCAGAGATACGATCGAAGACGACGGATTTTGCACCAAAACTTGTAGTAAAGATGATCTCGCAATCGTCGATGCGAATAGCACGTAAAGTGCGTCAGCTTGACCCCCATGTAGATTTTTGCATACCGTCGAAATATTGCGCAATCTCGCTTAAGCACTCGTGTAATGTGGGAAAGCCTGCCGAGCCAAAAACAATGCCCCCTGGAACGTTATTATTTTGTAGCTTAATTACAGGGCTAATTTGCCCCGTTTCAGATGTCTGCAATCCGACACTCATTTTTTTCGTCAATGAATTGTTGAGCGTGTACGTTGACCCCAAAATCAGCTGTATCTCTACTCTTTTCTTCTCGTCAAACGACAGGGGTGCGTGCACAGCGGGAAGTTTGAAGCTAAAGACTTCTTGGCTCAGCATAGTCTGATGACTGGGTGAAAATTGGCTCTCCATTTTCGGAGATTGAACAGCGAACTTTACTGAATTCAATTATTTTTACAGATACACCGCTTAGACACACGTGATCGACTGATCGAATATCGTTTATAGCGACTTTTTATATGTCCTGACTTGTTGGCGCTAGTGTCGGGCGTTTCGAGGAGTGGGAGTTGAAAAATGTTGATAATTTGTAAAATATTATTCCCATATATTGTTATTTCATACGTTATTTGCAATACCGTGGAATTTCTGTGTGGGTGATCTTCCCACGGTATACATGAATATATAACAATGGTGAAAAATTTATCGTGTGTCAAAATATATTGACGCATGAATATAAAACAATGGTGGAAAATTTATCAAGTGTCGAAACATAGTGACGCATTGTGTATATAAAATTCAGTTCATATCCCTAATGGAATGCCGGACAATGCAATGAAGGAATGCAAATTTTCATGGATGTCTCAAGATCTTGCGACGCATTGTAAAACAAGCTATGTGGACTTGGCACCCGACTTGCTCGGATCTTGAGTTTTTTTATTTTTTTCTATAGTATTTTCTACGTAGTTGATTGTAGTGCAAGTAATTTCGTTTGTAGTTGCATGAAAAAAAATTGAGAACTCTTTAAAAATGCCGGAACCCGTCTTTTGGAAAATAAAATTTTAACGGTCGATTCCCGTTCAAAATCGATTGTAGTTGATTGTAGGACCGTTATTTCCGTTTGTAGTAACGGCGAGAGCGAAATTTTTTTTTTTTTTATTTAAAGTACTCACGGTAAAATGCTTCGTAGTAGCTTTATTTCCATTTGCAGTTTCTTGACAAGTGACTACAGAGAACTTCCAGCTTTAAAATCGTTTGTAGTAACTATATTATTGTTTATAGTTTTTCAAGCACTCACTAAAATCGACCTGCTCACTGGAGAATCGTTTGTGATAGCGTAATTTTCGATGACTCACTTTAAAATCGTTTGTAGTAGCTTGGGTTTCGTTTGCAGTTCCTCGGAAAAAAATTCAAACCAACCTACAAGCTTTAAAGTTGTTTGTAGTGACTTTATTTTCATTTGTAGTTCCTCAAATTGTCTGATTCACTTTGAAATCGTTTGGAGTGACCTTATTTTCGTTCGTATTTTATCGGAAATGTACTGAAATCAATCTATTAACTTTGAAATCAATTGTGGTAACTATATTTTCGTTTGTAGCTCCTCGGACAGTTCGTCAAATTGACCTACTCGGTTCAAAATCATTTGTAGTAGCTTGATTTTCATTTGTAGTTCCTCGGAAAATTACTCAAATCAACGTACAAGCTCCAAAATCGTTTGTAGTGACTTTATTTCAGTTTGTAGTTCCTTGTAAATGTACTAAAATAAATCTATACACTTTCGGATCGTTTGTTGTAACTTTATTTTGGCTTGTAGTTCGTCGGAAAATTACTCAAATTAACCCACACACTTGAAAATCGTTTGTAGTGGCGTGAACTTCGTTTGCAGTTCCTCGGAAAAGAATAAAATCGACCTACAAGCTCCAAATTCGTTTGTGGTAATTTTATTTTCATTTGTAGTTTCTCGGTAAATTACTCAAATCGACCTACTCACTTCAAAATCGTTTGTACTAGCTTCATTTTCGTTTGTAGTTCCTCGGAAAAATACTCAAATCAAACTACAAGCACCAAAATCGTTTGTAGTAACATTATTTTCGTGTGTAGTTCCTCAAAAATGTACTAGAATCAACATATACACTTTGAATGCATTTGTAGTAACTTCATTTTTGTTTGTAGTTCCTTGGAAAATTACTCGAATCGGCCAACTCACTTCGAAATCGTTTGAAGTAGCTTGATTTTCGTTTGTAGTTCCTCGGAAAGATACTAAAATCAATTGAGAAGCTCCAAAATCGTTTGTAGTGACTTTATTTTCGATTGTAGTTCCTCGGATACGTACTAAAAGAAATTCTTACAATTTGGAATCATTTGTAGTAACACTATTTTTGTTTGTAGTTCCTCGAAAAAGTATTTAAATCAACCTACGCACTTCGAAATCGTTGGTAGTGGCTTGAATTTCGTTTGTAGTTCCTCGGAAAAATAATCAAACTAACCTACAAGCTCCAAAATCGTTTGTAGTGACTTTATTTTCATTTGTAGTTCCTCGTGAATGGAAATCTATACACTTTGAAATCGTTTGCAGTAACTTTATTTTCATTTGTAGTTCGTCGGAAAATTACCCGAATCAACTTTCTCACTTCAAAATCGTTTTTAGTAGCTTGAATTTTATTTATAGTTCCTCGGAAAAATAAACAAATCAACCACCAAGCTCCAAAATCGTTTGTAGTGACTTTCTTTTCGTTTGCAGTTCCTCGAAAAAGTACTGACGCTACACACTTTAAAATCGTTTGTAGTAGCTTGAATTTTGTTTGTAGTTCCTCGTAAAAATAATAAAGTCAACCTACAAGCTCCAAATTCGTTTACACTGACTTTACTTTTGTTTGTAGTACCGCGGAAATGTACTTCAATCGATTAATACACTTCAAAATCGTTTGTGGTACCTCTATTTTCGTGAGTAGTTCGTCGGAAAATTACTCAAATCGACCTACTTAATTTGAAATCGTTCGGAGTAGCTTGATTTTCGTTCGTAGTTCCTCGGAAAAACACTCGAATCAACCTACGAGCTCCAAAATCATTTGTAGTAACTTCAATTTCATTTGTAGTTCCTTGGAAAATTACGCTAATCGACCGACTCACTTTAACGTCGTTCATAGTAGATTGATCTTCGTTTGTAGTTCCTCGGAAGGATACTCAAGTCAACTGACAAGCTCCAAAATCGTTTAAAGTGACTTTATTTTTATTTGCAGTTCCTCGGTAAAATATTCAAATCGACCTACTCACTTTGAAATCGTTTGTAGTAGCTCGATTGCCGTTTGGAGTTCCTCGGGAAAATACTCAAATCGAACTAAAAGCTCCGAAATTATTTGTAGCAACTTAATTTTCGTTTGTAGTTCCTCAGAAATGTACTAGAATCAATCTGTACAGTTTGAAATCGTTTGTAGTAACTTCATTTTCGTTAGTAGTTCCTCGGAAAATTACTCAAATTGACCAACTCACTTCAAAATCGTTTGTAGTAGCTTAATTTTCGTTTGTCGTTCCTCGGAAAGATACTCAAATCAACTGACAAGTTCCAAAATCGTTTTTAGTGACTTTATTTTCGATTGTTGTTCCTCCGAAACGTTCTGAAAGGAAATTTTCCACTTTGAAATTGTTTGTAGTGACATTATTTTTGTTTGTAGTTCCTTAAAAAATCATTCAAATTAACCTACGCACTTTGAAATCGTTTGTAGTGGCGTGAACTTCGTTTGCAGTTCCTCGGAAAAATAATAAAATCGACCTACAAGCTTCAAAATCCTTTGTAATGACTTTATTTTCATTTATAGTTCCTCGAAAATGTACAAAAATCAATCTATACACTTTGAAATTGTTTTTAGTGACTTTATTTTCGTTTGTAGTTCCTCGTAAATGTACCAAAATCAATCTATAGAGTTTAAAATCGTTCGTAGTTCAATGAAAAAGTAATCAAATCAACCTACAAGCCCCAAAATCGTTTGTAGTGGACTTATTTTCGTTCGTAGTTCCTCGTAATTGTACTAAAATCAATCCATATAATTTGAATTCGTCTGTAATACCTTCAATTTCGTTTGTAGTTCTTCGGAAAAACAATCAAATAACTACTAGAAAAGATTTCAAAGTAAGTCGTTCGATTTAAGTAATTTTCCGAGCAACTACAAACGTAAATAAAGTTACTACAAACGAGTTTAAAGTGTATAGATTGATTTTAGTACATTTCTGAGGAACTGCAAGCAAAAATAAAGTTACCACAAACGATTTTAAAGTGAGTAGGTGGATTTGAGTAATTTACTGAGGAACTACAAACGAAAATAAAGTCACTACAAACGACTCTGGAGCTTGTAAATTGATTTCACTTTTTTTCCTAGGAACTACAAACGAAATTCAAGCTACTGCCAACAATTTTTAAGTGTATTGGTTGATTCAAGTAATTTTCCGAAGAACTACAAACGAAAATAAAATTACTATAAACGATTGCGAAGTGTATAGATTGATTTCAGTACATTTACGAGGAACTACAAACGAAAATAAAGTCACTCGAAACGGTTTTGGAGCTTGTACGTTGAGTTGAGTATTTTCCGCAATATAAACGAGAATCAAGCTACTACAAATGATTTTAAACCGAATAGATCGAATTGACGAACTTCCCGAGGAACTACAAACGATAATAAAGTTACTACAAATGATTTCAAAGTGAATATATCGATTTTAGTACATTTCCGATGAAGTACAAATGAAAATCGAGTTACTACAAACGACTTTGAAGTGAATCGGTCAATTTGAGGAACTACAAACGAAAATAAAGTTACAAGAAACGAATTCATAGTGCCTAGATTGATTTTTGTACATTTTCGAGAAAATACAAACAAAAATAAAGTCAGTACAAACGATTTTGAAGCTTGGATATTAATTTGATCATTTCCCCGAGGAACTACAAATGAAATTGAAGTTACTACAAACGATTTCAAAGTGCGTAGGTTGATTTGAGTAATTTTCCAAGGAACTACAAACAAAAATAATGTTGCTACAAACGATTTCAAAGTGTATGAATTGATCTTAGTACATTTTTGAGGAACTACAATCGAAAATAACTCCACTACAAACGATTTTGGAACTTGTTAGTTGATTTAAGTATTTTTCCGAGGAATTGAAAACGAAAATCAAGCTACTACAAACGATTTAAAAGTTATCCGGTCGATTTGCGTAATTTTCCAAGGAACTACAAACGAAAATAAAGTTACTACAAACGATTACGGAGCTTGTAGGTTGATTTGATTATTTTTCTGAGGAACTACAAACGAAAATCAAGCTACTACAAACGATTTTAAAGTGAGTAGGTCGATTTAAGTAATTTTCCGAGGAACCACAAACAAAAATAAAGGTACTACAAACGGTTTCGAAGTGTATAGATCGACTGTAGTACTTTTCCAGGGAACTGCAAACAAAAGTAAAGTCAGTACAAACGATTTTGGAGCTTGTAGGTTGACTTGATGATTTTTACGAGGAACTCCGAACGAAGTTCCAGCTACTACAAATGATTTCAAAGTGTTTAGCTTTGGTACATTTCTGAGGAATGACAAACGATAATAAAGTCACTACAAACGATTGTGGAGGTTGGAGGTTGCTTCGTTTATTTTTCTCGAGGAACTACAAACGAAATTCAAGCCACTACAAACTATTTTAAGGTAAGTAGGATGATTTGAGTAATTTTCCGAGTAACTATAAATGAAAATAAAGTTACGACAAACGATTTCAAAGTGCGTAGATTGATTTGAGTACATTTACAAGGAACTACAAACAAAAATAAAGTCAGTACCAACAATTTTGGAGCTTGTAGGTTGATTTGATTATCTTTCTGAGGAACTACAAACGAAAATCAAGCTACTCCGAACGATTTCAAAGTGCGTAGGTCGATTTGAGTAATTTTCTAAGAAACTCCAAAGAAAAATAAAGGTACTTCAAACGATTTCGAAGTGTATAGATCGATTGTAGTACATTTCCGCGGAGCTACAAACAAGAGTGAAGTCAGTAAAAACGATTTCGGAGCTTGTAGGTTGACTTTATTATTTCAACGAGAAACTCTGAACGAAATTGAAGGTACTACAAACGATTTTAAAGTGCGTAGCTTTGGTACATTTGCGAGGCATGACAAACGAAAATAAAGTGACTACAAACGATTCTGGAGCTTGGAGGTTGATTTGTTCATTTTTTCGAGGAACTACAAACAAAATTTAAGTTTCTACAAACTATTTTAAAGTGAGTGGGTTGATTTAAGTAATTTTTCGAGAAACTAAAAATGAAAATAAAGTTAATACAAATGATTTCAAAGTGAATAGATTGATTTTAGTACATTTACGAGGAACTGCAAATAAAAATAAAGTTACCACAAACGATTTTGGAGCTTGTAGGTTGATTCGATTATTTTTCTGAGGAACTACAAACGAAATTCAAGCTACTCCAAATGATTTTAAAGTGCGTAGGTCGATTCGAGTAATTTTTCGAGGAACCACAAACAAAAATCAAGGTACTACAAACGATTCTAAAGTGTGTAGCTTTGGTACATTCCCGAGGAATTACAAATGAAATCAAATTCACTACAAACGATTCCGGAGCTTGGAGGTTGATTTGTTCATTTTTTCGAGGAACTACAAATGAAATTCAAGCTACTACAAACTATTTCAAAGTAAGTAGCTTTATTTGAGTAATTTTCCGAGGAACTACAAATAAAAATAAAGTTACTACAAACGATTCTAAAGTGTATAGATTGATTTTAGTACATTTACGAAGAACTACAAACAAAAATAAAGTCACTACGAACGATTTTGGAGCTTGTAGGTTGATGTGATTATTTTCCCGAGCAACTGCAAACGAAATTCAAGCTACTACAAACGATTTTGAAGTGCCCGGGTTGACTTGAATAATTTTTCGAAGAACCACAAACAAAGATAATGTTACTACAAACGATTTCAAAGTCCGAAAATACACAAACGACAAACTACAAATGGAAATCATGCTACTACGAATGAAAATTAATTTTAAAGTGTGTAGGTTGAATTAAGTAATTTTCCGAAGCATTACAAACAAAAATAAAGTTACTACAAACGATTTGAAAGTGTATAGATTGATTTTCGTACATTTTCGAGAAGCTACAAACGAAATCAAAGTCACTACAAATTATTTCGGAGCTTGTACCTTGATGTGAGTAATTTTCCGAGGAACTGCAAATGAAAATTGAGCCACTACAGACGACTTTCAACCAAGTAGGTCAATTTGAGTAACTGTCCAAGGGACTACAAACGAAATTAAAGTTACTACAAACGATCCCAAAATAAATAGATTAGTTTAGTACATTCGCGATGAACCACAAACGACAATCAAGTCACTCCAAACGGTTTCAAAGCGAATCGGTCAATTTGAGGAGCTACAATGAAACTTAAGTTACTACAAGCGATTTCAAAGTGTATGGATTGATTTTTGTACATTTCCGAGGAACTACAAGGGAAAATAAAGTCACTACGAACGACTTTGAAGCTTGTAGGTCGATTTGATTATTTTTCCGAGGAACTACAAATAAAAATCAAGCTACTCAAAACGATTTTGAAGTGAGTCATCGAAAATAACGCTATTACGAACCATTCTCCAGTGAGCAGGTCGATTTTAGTGAGTGCTCGAAAAACTACAAGCAAAAGTAAAGTTACTACAAACGGTTTCAGAGCTGGAAGTTCTTTGTAGTCACTGTTCAAGAAACTGCAAACGAAAATAGAGCTACTACGAACGATTTCACTGAGTACTTCAAATAAAAAAAACAATGAATTGTTTTTTCTTTCGCCGTTACTACCAATAGAAATAACGGTACTACAATCAACTACGAACGATTTCAAATGGGAATCAACCGTTAAAATTTCACTTTTTAAAAGTCGGGTGCCGGCATTTTTTCAAGTCCCCTCAATTTTTTTCATGCAACTACAAACGAAATTACTTGCACTACAATCAACTACATACAAAAGACGATTAAAAATAATAATAAAAACTCAAGATGCGAGCAAGTCGGGTGCCAAGTTCACATAGTTCCTTTTTTTCATGTTCAAGGTTTTCAGCCAATTGCTCCTCAATTAGCTCTTCGGCACAATTGAAATTATCTTCTCATTCAGACAGTCTCTCGTGATATTTCAAAACATCAGTAAGTTGTAATTCAATCACTAAAAATGACTCTGCGTGAGTGTCGCTTCTATTTTTAAGCTTATCTATATCTCTCCATGGTTGAAATAGCAATAACAAAGCGTAGAAGTATTTTTCTGGTTGGGTGTTGACATCGTTTTTATAATGATTAATAATACAACCCTCATTGCGTCTTTTCAAAAAATTTCCTCCACCTAATACGGAATATTCAACATAATCTTTAGGTTTAGTGTTAACTATATCGTACCACTTAGCAAAATCATACAGATTAGTTTCGTTTAATTCTGCCGGTCTGCTGGAGTAACAATAATCATCCAGATCTCGATAGAATATATCTGTTGAATTTCAATCCATAGCCGTAATTTCTTTACGAGGCTTCAATTTTTTGCTTCTCACAGTGTTGACATCTATCCATCTAATAGTAGTCGACGAATCAGTACCATGTAATGAAAATCCTACGAGAGAATCAGCAGCTTCAGGGGCTCCACATTCTCTGTTGCATAACATACGTAAAGCTATATTCCACAAGCGTCTTATCAATGATTTTGTAGAATTTATTTGTTAAAAAATTTCCGTTGCAAAGCTTTGTAAATGTATTTCGTGCAATACATCGTTAGCAATGATGATTTTTCACTAACGAATTGTATATCTATCTTGCCCTCCCAATCCGTGAGTATTACAGGATTGTAATCATTGACGCATGTTTCTTCAGTTGATCCTGGAAAATCATACAATCTGCTTTTGGATTTCAATTGTCTCCTACCAGCTACAGAAGAAGCTACATCCCGCATGATCAAAGTATTACTTATAGGACGATGATAACCAAAGCGGCAGGTTCGAATCCTTCGGTTCTTCATTTTTCTGCAACGCATACAATAACTATTGTGGTTGTGCTTTTGATGAGTCATTACACGACGGTATAATGTTGGTGGAACATTTTTATTGGGTATTCTGCATGTACTGTATTTCGATATTAAATTGGCGACCTCTTCTGTCGTAGATCTTCCCAGAACCCCAGTACCCTGGGTCAGTTGATCTAACCCGCCAGAACCTTTCAGATTTGTTTGTGAATGTGTTTTGTGTAACTCTAGGGGCCTTTTAATAATAGCTATTGGCCGGTATGGAAGCCTGTACCAACAACTGATTCGCTGGGGGCCAAGAGTTTGTGAATGTGAGAATTTAATTGTGAAAAATTGATTTTTGATCAAGATTCGTACATTTGAAATTCTGAATTTTACTTTAACACGACATTACACTTAAATAAAGAACACCCTGTATACGACGCGAAGGGTGCAGCGTGAATGGAACATAACGGGTGTCGAGAAGAATAAAAACGACCACTTCAAATCGCGCACCACAAAATTCAAACAAGTTGAAACGAATGGAATTTATTTTTGACGTTCTCTCCTAAGTTAATAAGATGAATGAAAAGTCAATTGTAGATTCCTTCTCGTGGAATGTCAAGAAAATGTTTCCTCGCAATTCGAGCTTTGCATTCTCAATTACATTTTTGTTTACATACCGTTTTGATGAGTATTTGAATAAAATTGAATCGGAGATGATGGTGAAAATAAGAGAATGCTGGATAAATGACCACGAACGATAGGTACAGATGACCAGGGTGACCAGAATCAACCAGACGACATATGCATAGGTGAAATCGGTGAAACGCAGGATGTAGACGGTGGTGAAAATGGCAAGAAAAAGCACAATCAAGTTTTCCAAGTAGATTTGAATGCGCGCGTGTATGTACTTCGTTGCACAGTTTGCTTTGTTATCACCAAGAATTACACACAATTCACGAAGATCGTTTCATCGCTCATAAGTAATATGTAGAATACGTAGGCAGAATAATAGTGTCAATGATGTTGATAAATCACGCACAATGTCTATTTAAAGCGATTAATGATTAAAACGAACTAAAATATTGAAAGAATTTAAGAATTAAAAATACGCGTAAAAGTTGAATTTTAATTTTCGGAAAAATTCGCACTGTTAAGAGTTGATCAAAATCTTTCGAAGATTGAATTTAATAAATTTTGAAGACAAGTATCGTGGACGATGTTACTCAGTAAACTTTTCAAAAATCAACGAAGCTTTGACGACGAGTGTCATCGACGATGTTAGACCGTGCATTTTTTGATAATGATCGAACTTTGACGACGCGTGTCGTGGACGATATTAGACGGTGACTTTTTTGATAATGAATGAACTTTGACGACGAGTGTCGTGGACGATGCTAGACCGTGAATTTTTCTATAATGAACGAACTTTGACGACGAGTGTCGTGGACGATGTTAGACCGTGAATTTTTTTATAACGAATGAACTAATTAGGCATTGTGCCTCGCGCTTTCATACTCTGGACCGGCTTAGTTTTGGGAAAGGACAAAATGTCGCTTGACTCCTAGGACGATGCACGTCTTAGAGCTCCTCTCCACCTCGCTGGTCATTCTAATTTTCTAATAATTAACCAATAATTAAACGTATTTTTAACCTAAATTCGACTCATACTTCCACACTATTACAATCTGCATCATTTAAAACAATTCGCAATTTTGATTTGGTGGTTTTCACGCAAATTTTCTATGTACAGAGTCGAGAGGTCTCTTTCTATCATCTTCCTTCTCTCTAACTCCCGCCCTCCCTTGGGCTCTCGCTGCGCTCAGGCCCCACCATGGAGGCTTTGACCATTCCCCTCGTTCTCTTTCACTCTTGCATGCTCTCTCATACTTTCTCGCTCTACAGTTCTTCCGATTGGTTTGATTTTAGACTATGGCTGGCTCTCTTTCCTATGACAATTTGCATACTTCCTACTCCTTCTCCGCTCTACCACACTGCATTTTCCCTGCTCTTTCAAACTTCTCCCCTCGCCTTCTCTCATGAAAGAGTCTTTGAATTGATAATTCATTAAATGCAAATTATTTAAGTGAATTTCTGGTTTTGCTATATCGATGATTTTACTAGATTTCTTAAATAATTTATTCTAATTAATTTTCAAGAATTTGACAACTTTAATGATTTTATAATCGTATGCTGCGCATTAGTTTAATTGATTTCAAATAATTTCTATTGATTTGAATTTCTTAATAAAATTAATCTTGTAAATATTTTAACTTTTTATAATTTGCAATGTCAAGTTGTTTGAACAATTTGAATTAAAATCTCCGAATTGATTTGATGAATTACTTATTTCAATATTGTGTGATTGTTCACTTGAGAATAAATCGATTACCAAGCTTTTCAATTTTAACATTCTTTTTGGAATGTGCTTGAAAATTTATTTATTTCGGTTTTCAAAATGGTTTTCCAGAGATTGAATTTGTTTGTTATTTGAAAGAAAATTTGGATTTTGAAATTCGAATTCTGAATTTTGAATTCGAATTTTTGAAAGAAGTGTATCTTGGTTTGGAGTATTAGAAACTGTTTTGGTTTCATAACAAACGGAATAGTTCTATTTTAGTTTTTATTCTCGAATATTATTTTTGTCAATTCAAATTTTCTTTCTTACCCGCGTAGAAAAAAAGAATCTTTTTAAGAATCTTTTCAAGAGTCTTGCAAAGAATCTTGGAAAGAGTCTTGTGAAGAATCTTTCCAAGAATCTTGAAAAGAGTCACGTATTGGATCCGGAACAAGACTCTTTTCAAGATTCTTCGAAAGATTCCTTACAAGATCCTTGGAAAGACTATTTGCAAGACTCTTGAAAATCTTTTAAAGATTCTTTCAAAGATACTTTTCACGATTCTGAGAACCTTTTCACGATTCTGAGAATCTTTACAGGATTCCTTGGAAGAATCTTTAAAAGATTCTTTGGAAGGATTATGTTTTTTTGAAATATCATGAAGAACTAAAAACTGACCGATTCAAGTCAATTTTCAAAAAAGAAGAAATTCGAGAAAATCGAAAAACTTTATTTAGGAAGGAGACAAAAAATCAATAATGAAGATGACCATTATGGCCAAAGTCCGTTTTAACACGGCGTTAAATCTTGGAAAGATTAATTGGAAGAATCCTAGAAAGATTCATTCGAAGAATCTTGGAAAGATTCATTCAAAGAATCTTGGAAAGATTAATTGGAAAAATGTTGGAAAGACTGATTGTAAAGAATCTTGTACAAGCTAATCGCTCGGGACAATCGTAGACATTATTTTGTTTTTTCCAAGATTATGTATATGAATCATCTTTTTTTTAAATTTTATATCTTTTTCCTAAATAAAGTTTTCCGATTTTTTCAAATTTCTTCTTTTTCGAAAATTGACTCGAATTGGTTAGTTTTTAGTTTTTCGTGAGATTTTGAAAAAACCTCATTCTTTTAAAGAATCTTTTAAAGATTCTTTCCAAGAATCCTTTGAAGATTCTTTCAATAGTACATTATATCACGAGGACGTGAAAACATTTTTACGCCGAGTGATGTACGATATTTTATAACACGAGGTGCAATATGGACGTTTTCACGTCCGCTTGCGGACGTAAAAGCGTCCATTATTGTACTGAGTGATATAAAGATTTTTTTCTACGCAAGACTCTTTCCAAGACTTTTTCCAAGAACTTGTAAAAAATCTTTCCAAGAATCTTTTCTGCAACGATTTGAAGAATCTTGCAAAGAAGCTTTACACGATTTTTCACTCTGAGGTGAATAGTCTTTCCAAGAATCTTGTAAAGAATCTTTCCAAGAGTCTTGGAAAGAGTCTTGTTCCGGATCCAATACGTGACTCTTTTCAAGATTCTTGGAAAGATTCTTCGTAAGACTTTTTCCAAGATTCTTTGCAAGACTCTTGAGAAGATTCTTGGAAAGATTCTTTTTTTTACGCGGGTAGTGATTTTCCTACAGTTAACCCTAAAATAAATCATTTATTCATACATACGCTACTTATAATTAGCATAATTCGCACGCCTGTTTAAAGTTCAAATTCCTCTTGAGCTTAATTACTTCGAATCTTGAGCAATGCTTGGTAAATATCTTTTTTGTGCCCATATATGGCGTGCGCCTCTGCAACGACTCATTGTGCGCGAGAGAACGAATCGACTCAAGGGGGTAGCGGGCCTCGTGCTATCCGCGGGAGGCGAAGAAATTTCCTCGGACCCTTGGAAAAAGACTCTCTTCCCCAGCGTCATCTCAATTTTCTCTCGCATGGTCTTATTTTTTTCTGGCTTGACAAATTTATTACCTCCGGATGTTTGCAATATGCGGATAGCAATTCTTCGACCAAAAATTTCCCGACACAGCGTTAAAAAGATTTTTTATACATAAAATATAGGGTTGCACTGAAGTGTTCAATAATTTTTTTCTCTGTACGCAGGATGAATAATTTTGCTATGGGCCACGTGTGTGACCTTTCCAAGAGACAGTAGTGTTCTTTTCTTTCGTCATTTTTTCTATCCTCATTGGTGTATTTTCCTTTTTTTTCTACCCTAATAAACTATTGCAACGTCTGTCTTTCGTTAAAATCCTTAGTCGTCGAAATTCTATTTTCTCAAGAAAACTTTTCCCTTACGTTATTGCGTGTTAAAATAATTTTACTTTATATTTCTCATGACCTGACCCAGCCGATATTTTCCATGCTCGATTCTAATACTGAATTTATATCATCATCCTATTTCGCGAACTTTCGGGATCTCGTAATTATTACGCCAATAAAAATGGAAAAGAAAAACCACTGATCGTACGTACTAATATAATTCCTCGCCTTCTCGTATATGATGGCGATGGTGTGGCTGCACTCTAGTATGCATGAGGATCTCAGCATTGCGCTAGGCTGGTGTGAGTGCCACACGCTCCCAAAGATTCCAACGTTCGAGTGTCGCTTGGCCCCACAAAGGCCCTATCAATTTTTTTCGCAGAGTCCCATATCTCCGGTGGATATTTTGTCGCACCGATGATGGAGAATGTTTTATTTAGCCTTCATAACGATAACACTTGAAATTCTTCTCGAATGGTCCGAGGTGATGTGTGACTAACTAGGGTCGACGTTGTCCTGATAGCCCGTAATTTAAGAGGCAGAAAATTGGTGGAAATATGGCCACACCGTAAGAATAGACCCTTGCCTTAATCGTGTTCCTTTTCCTCGCGTATTTTTCTCGAGAATTACCGGATATGGGAAAACTCAAGAACGAAGAGAAATCCCGAAAGTCGCTGGACGTGACAGTTCTGTATTACGTAACTTTGCAAATATGGTATTTAAATTTCCTCCGAGCTCGCCTTTTGCTAATTTATCCAGATAAAAAATAGCAGTATACCGATATTTTGGATTAGTTACATTCATTTTATAGAATATACCACCATTCACCTGGCGAATATTATTATCATTTGACAAGAAAAACAAATACTGTTGATTTAGCCTGAATCGTGGATGTTTTGACATAAAGTTACTCTCAATAAATTTAAATTCGGTAAGCCAAACTACGCTGGCTTCATGTTGCCTGTTGACACCATATGGATACAAATCTGGAAAACATTTTAAATCTAGAACCGTTTAATAATAGTTTGGAGCTAAGTCTTGAACCTTCAACATTTAATATAGTTCTATTGCCCTTTTATTTTCTTTATCCGAAAACATGGGATGAATGGTAAACTGTTCATAGAACCCATCAGATTGTGATTTTTGAGTCAGCATTGCCCTCCGTTGCTATCAACTGTTTCACCATTGTGAACATTATTATTATCCGCTTCCTTATGAACCGAACTATTCGTTTCACCTTCACATTGTTTTTTCTTACAGAGTAGTTTTTCCTGGACTTTCAACTGTGAGTTCGACAATGCATAATTATGGTCTCTATCAACGTTTTGACTATATTTGGTCTCTAAGCTAACTTTATCGATCCCATCACTTATTCCCTTTTCGATCTGAATTTCTTCAAACCACCGATCATTTTTTATTTCAAATTCAACCATTGGAAATTCTTCATTCAATAGGAAACTCGAAGATTTTGGTAACCAGATTGCCGAGTACAACGGATTGTTTTCCTTGAGCCAAACAAGAGAGTCGAATACATCCTGAATATTTACCAGGTTTTCCCAAATTACTTTTGATTTTGTAGGAATTCCATGTATTAGTATGTAGAGTTTATGTTCGTGATTTAGCGGTTCCGACTCAGGACAAATTTTTTAAGAGTTTCTTCAATCGGAAGTGGCAAGTGAAATGTTCTTCCAATGACTTTTTTATTAACCTCTCTATATGGCATATTTTTTTTGCGACTATACCCATTTTCTAGATTACTTGGAATACTTTAGCTCTTTGTATTAATAATTTTTCGTACTCATTCAGACTTGACAGTACTTCTGGAATTTCCCCGCTAACAAGTTTTTCAGAAAATACAAGTTAGTGGTAATTTCCCCAAGCGAAGTTTATCACGACAGTAGTTACAAAGGTACTCAGCACCGATTCCTTCATGCCAAAGATGCCACATTAAGTCTTTCCAAAACGGTGAAATTATGCGGCATTTGAGATTTTCTATTTTTGAAATATCTTTTTGGAAACATAGTTTTACACACGATGAACAAGCGAGACGAGGAGCATTTATTAAACGCTTCATCAATAATTTGAATGCCTCAGAATGTGTCTCGATTATAGAATCCTCATTCAAGTCAATTTCATCGAAAGTTCAAAAAGATTTTTCAACTTTTCCTGCGCATGTAATGCGATTTCGCGTAATATTTCAAAATTAAACATATTCAAAGCTTCAACCAAATCATACAATTTTTGCAGGAACGATTGTACTTTATAAAATAATCTTTTCATTTTACGAACTTTTGGAAAATGAGGCGATAAAAATTGTACAGATAAAAATAAGGATTGACAAGGCGTAGGGGCTATGTAACACGTTCGACTGTGCCCTATCTTATCGACATGATAATGGAAAGTACATTTGTGAATATCAGCAAATATTTTTCGAACCTTTCTTAACGTGCAGTAACTTATTTTCAAAAGGAATTCATGATAAGTATTTATCATTTTATCATCTGGAATCCGACATAGAGAAGAGCAGGTCCATATAATTTTTTTTCTTCTCATGAATGAGCGGTAAGATATTTACCGTTTGCCCTTTTTTATTCATGATAATAACTTTTGAAAAACATAGGGGAACATATGCAGTTTCTGCAAAGTAAGCTTCAGTTGATGCTGAATGCACAGCCGCATAAAACTGTTATTTTATCATTTATATTAGAGGCAGTACACTTCGATAGCTGCATCGAAGAAACTTCAACTATGTCTTTGATTGAATTTAAACTCTTTTTTATTTCGTATAAATTCTCTTGTCGCGTATGGAAGTACCATTTAATTATCCACTCAGCATCCATGCGACTGCTGATTGCTGATTTGTTATCAATTGCTTTAGTAATAATTTGCACATAATGCTCTTTCGTAAATATAAATTTCTTCATGCTTAATATTTCCCGGACTCGTTTGTATTTTTTACGAATTTTTAGGCACTCACTCATTTATGACAGAAAGTGCCTATTGCAATCACCTCGAAATCTGTGTCGGATGTCCGTCCAGACCCAGATCTCGGAAACCGGTGTACGGAATTCAATTTCCTTTGGATGGTAGTTGTGTATGGTTGTAATCTCTATGCTCAAGGAGTTTAAATCCAAACAAATATTTTAAAACAAAGATTTTTGAAAAAAATAGCCATTTTTTAGCAAGAAAAGATATTTTATGACCATATGTAGTTAAAACTTGGAATTTTTCTAACGAATTTTTCTCTAACTCACAGAATGTGTATATATGATCGTAAACAAATGTCTGCCGAAGTATTAATCCAATCAGACACCATTAAGCTTACAATTTTTGCAAAGAAAACACAATTTTTAAGGAAAAAACAGCTATTTCTGTCCATATGCACATGGATCTCTGCAGTTCACGGACGAATTTTTCTCTAACTCACACGATGTCTGTATATGATTGTAAACAAATGTCCCACGAAGTATTAATCCGATCAGAGACCATTAAGTTTACAATTTTTGCAAAGAAAATACAATTTGTAACGAAAAAAAGCTATTTCTGTCCATATGCACTTGGATCTCCGAAGTTCACATACGATTTTTTTTCTAACTTACAGAATTTCTGTATATGATTATGAACAAATGTCCCATGAAGTTTCAATCCAATTAGACACTGCTAAGTGAACAACTTTTGCACAAAAACAATATTCTTAACGAAAAAAGACTATTTTTCTCACTGACAGAATTTCTATATGACTGTAAACAAGCACATATCACTCTCACCGCTTTCACGTAAAGCATAGACAGGCGCACGCGACGTCGCCACGTACGTCACGACGCTGGTACGCTACGTACAGAGTAAAAGAGGAAGTAAACACTGCCGAGCGCGCCAAATTCAAAACCCATATTTCGCTCCTATGAAAAGTACATAGTTCTTTTGTGTGCTTGCGCTCCATTGACAATATGGCGATCACCCACGCGTTTTAAACGTGAAAAAACAGAATCTGAGCATTGATTTATAACCAAAAGCTTTTTTGACTTATTATAAATGGACTAATAATCATTAAATGATTAAAGCGTTATGATAAATCTGCCAATCTCAAATTTCACTAATATTCTTTATTACTGCCTAATATTGTAACAATTCTGTGAATAGAATCTATCAAAACATTTAAATGATATGATTGTTTAGATACTTTTATATCATATTGATTATATTCAAATCTGTCTTTTTAATTATGATTAATAGAATTCATACGACTACTCGATGTTCACAATGTATCAAAGAGTTTAAATAACGGCGTGAGTGCCTATTAAAACGTCCCTAAGGGACATGTTAACCAACATTCAAAATATATCACAAAAACAAAATATATGATCATTATATTATGAAATTGTGAGTGCCTACTAATATAATTCTTCAAATTCGGTCATTAACTTTATGAATCATTGCATCCATTGAGAATAAAAAATGTGACTCAATATTATCAAAAACAATGTTTGATAACATAAAAACAATATAGTATTTACATACCGAATAAATTAAGATAATGGTCAAGAATACGGAGCGCGAAGCCCCCCAACAAAACGTCAAGGAGGGTTAAGGGGGCGGAGCCACCCTACAAAACGTGAGCGCTCCACGCCAACGGGGGGGGGGGGGGGTTGGGGGGCGAAGTACAAGTACGCGGAGCGTACTTGTTTTTGCTGCTGTCACTTTATTTTCCAACAAATTGGACGTTATAAGAGAACTCAGTGCGATTTTTAACTTCTTGTCCCGATAATTGGGAATGTTAGGAGAGCTTGATATCCGTTGCAAGCCTTGCTCCTCTTGCAATTCACTCATTTTTCTTTTTTTCTTATCTCAACACAAATTATTCCGTGATCGGGTTCATAAGAGAGAGAGTTGAATAACGCCTGTATGTGTGTAGTCTGCTTTCTATCACTACTATAGTTAATCGGACTTTTATCATCTAATGGTTCATCTTTTTTACGTCTTTTGGTATCAACGTCCATATTATTTTTAACTAAAATATAATCTTTATCTCGTCGAGCAATATTTTCTTGTTTTTCAACGACAATTGGACCAAGTCTTATATCATTCGGAGGATGCGATTGTATTGATTAGATATTCTATTTTACCGAATATAGATATATTTCTTCCTCTTCATCCGCAGGTGGTGTTTCAACCTTCGTTTTAACGTTTTTATTGTGTTTCCCATAAACTACGCATGACTCCTTTTTGATTAGGAGTAATCGAGGAGTTATTATCGACACTGGTTGATTCACAGGTATAACCGAACTTGTATTGATTGCCGTATTCTTCCCAACCTGCTTATTTCCTTTTTTGCACTGCTTTCATTTCTGCAAACGTTTTTTAACACTTTGTTAGTGACCCTTTTGATCACTTTGGTCATGAAGGTTTTGAATTTTTGCAAGATTCTAACCGGTCCCTAGAAAAGAGAATTCGTCGCAATATTTCGACAGAACAGTACCTGGGAAGTTCTCCAGAACGCTTGTTTAAAATATTTGCAATAAATGCTGTCGCATTACTGAGGTCGTGTATCTCATATGTTCGGGGTTCACTTCATTGAGTGAAGAAATAGCAAAGGCAAAATAGCGAAAACACCGCAATCTCGAGAGTTGGGTTGTTGCTGTACTCTGGGAAACTTGACGTTATCAAGAGAGTAAAACGGAAACAACCGTTCAAGAAACAATTTGTGATGCTTGTGTAGTATATTTGGATTGATAAAATCATAAATATATATCTTTTCCGTATCATAATAACAGCAAACCTAATGGCCGCTTGCATTCGTTCTGAAATCTTCACAACTGTGGAGAATTCGGATGTGTTTTTTGTCTGGAGAAACTTCTTCGATCCGATGAAGAAATTGGACTTGCCACGGACTTCGCATATTCAACTCCGGGTTTGCAAGTTTAAGTAACACGGCAAAGCGATCGATAGTGGTCATCTTGTAACCATCGGCCTTGAGCTATCACGCCCTCAAACGATAAACGAAAGTCACTAACAGGTAAGTGGCTACCCGTCTTAAAAGCTATAGCAATAACTGATGCAAGTACGGGTTGTATGAGCACAAATTTTTAATCAAATACTGAAATAATAGACATTTTTATTTCTGTGCCTTCGATAGTACAATCCAAATTCGATTTCGTTTTTTATTAGTAAAATAGTGATAATAAAGCGAATACTCTTATTTCATAAATAATGCTTATACCGATTGTGTTATGAAAATACAGTTGATAAGAATTTCTTAGGGGCTCAGCAGTAGCTGTAGGCACTCGGCGGCCAAGTTCTGGGTGCTCAGCAGCCAATGTTTACGCGCCAAGCAGCCAATTTTTTAGGCACACAGCAGCAAATTTTTTATCACCCAATAGCGAATCTCTCTCCACCCAGCAGTTTGTTCGAAATGGACCCAATGTGTGCCTAAAAAATAAAAGAAGATTGTCATTAGTTTTAATCATAAAATTAATCATGATACTACTCATAATATTTATTTCCAAATGCGTTTAGATGCATACTTGGTGCTAGTATGATATACTATACGGTATTCCATGAAAAAATAATTAAATGGCCCAATCACTGTTAGAACCTAAAATCTGAAATTATAACCGAAAAAGATTCATATAAAAGTTATACTATGTTTCAGTGTATATTTATAATTTTTCAGATATTAAATTTTTTCATCTTCAAATGTGTTTCACCGGTTTACTTGCATTATTATCAAGACGGATGATAAGACCGAAACAGATCTAAGTGATAAATTCTAGTCGACCATAAAATCTGTAGGTGTGCTTTTCAGTTATGGCACGGTGCGACGCTTCCAGGACATTTATAGTGTAAACTACTAATTCAAGCACGGAAACTACCAGGAATGTATTAGATGCGTCGCATCTTGCCGTGGCTGGAAAGGATGCTGGGTCGTTACAAACCAATCCTGCACACAAATGAGCCTAGAGTATATGGTTTTGACTCCAGTTCTAGACCCGGAAAAAACTTATTAGGGAAGATTGGGGACCGTATTGAATCGGGGTACTTAAAGTGGGCATAGAACTTTGCTTCTTCACCAATTTTATAGGACTACCATCAGCGATTCTACTTGTTTTTCAAAATTTATATGCTAGCCAATGGTAAATGAACATGGGAAAAAGATTTTGGCGAAAGCCACGGCCTGTTGCGAGACGTCGTGCGGCGGCAAACGGAGGATACCGCGGATAGGGGCACTGAACAAGGACAACCTAAATCGCTGTAATAGGGTGCGCTCTGATACAAGCGCAGCGCGCTTAGCACTTGTATCAGAGCTGTATCAATCGCATCCTCCGAATGATATCAGACTTGGTCCAATTGTCGTTGAAAAACAAGAACATGTTGCTCACCGAGATGGAGATTATATTTCAGTTGAAAATAATATGCAAGTTGATACCAAAAGATGTAAAAAAGATCAACCCTTAGATGATAAAAGTCCGATTAACTATAGTAGTGATAGAAAGCAGACTACACACATACAGGCGTTATTCAACTCTCTTACTGGTACAAAACTAAGTAATTAAAATAATACAGAAGCAGTGATTGATATTATTAATTCGATCAGTGGAACCAGTTCATGCTCAACGCTCCTGAGTCCTGATGAAATTGAAAGATTAAAATGGCATGCTAGAAAGGATAAAGTGAATGAAGAGGGACGCAAAAAATATGATGCACAAAAGAAAAGTTGTTATGATATGAAACAACACATAACGGACGCTAAAAAATAGATGTACGATTAATCGCGGAAAAAACGTGCTCAGGTAAGAAAAGTATATGTTATGAATAGTGAAAGAATATGTGCTTAAAAAAAGGAAAGCGAATGCTATAAATGGCGAAGAAGTTAGTTAATAAACCCGATCACGGAATAATTTGTGTTGAGATAAAAGAAAAAGATAAGTGAATTACAAGAGGAGCAAGGCTTGCAACGGATATCAAGCTCTTCTAACATTCCAAATCATCGGGACATGAAGTTAAAAATCGCACTGAGTTCTCTTATAACGTCTAATTTGTTGAAAAATAAAGTGACAGCAGCAAAGAAAATTCGTAAAAATTACAAACGAGTCCGGGGAATATTGAGCATGGAGAAATTTATATTTACGAAAGAGCATTATGTGAGAAATATTACTAAAGCAATTGATAACAAATCAGCAATTAACAGTCGCATGAATGCCGAGTGGATAATAAAATGGTGCTTTCATACGCTACAAAAGTATTTATACGGAAGAAGAAAGAGTCAAAACGCAATCAAACAAATAGTTGAAGTTTTTTTGACGCAGCTATCGAAGTGTACCGCCTCTAATATAAATGGTAAAATAACAGTTTTATGCGGCTCTGATAAAAAGCATTCAACATCAACCGAAGCTTACTTTGCAGAAACTCCATATGTTCCCCTATGTTCTTCAGAAGCTATCGTCATGAATAAACAAGGACAAACAGTAAATATCTTACTGCTCATTCATGAGAAGAAAAAATTTATATGGAGCTGCTCTTCTCTATGTCGGATTCCAGATGATGAAATGATAAATACTTATCATGAATTCTTTCTGAAAATAAGTTATCGCACGTTAAGAAACGTTCGAAAAGTATTTTCTGATATTCACAAATGCACTTTTCAGCATTATGTCGATAAGCTAGGGCACAGTCAAACGTGTTACATAGCCCCTCCGCCTTGTAAATCCTTATTTTTATCTGTAGAATTTTTTTGGCCTCATTTTCCAAAAGTTCGTAAAATGAAAACATTATTTTATAAAGTACAATCGTTGCTGTAATAATTGTATGATTTGGATGAAGCTTCGAATACGTCAAATGTTGAAATATTACGCGAAATCGCATTACATCCCCAGCAATGTTCAAAAACTTTTAAAACTTTCGATGGAATTGACTTGAATGAGGATTCCATAATCGAGACACATTCTGAGGCATTCAAATTATTGATTAAGCGTTCAATAGATGCTCCTCGTTTCGCTTGTTCATCGTGTGAAAAACTATGTTTTCAAAAAGATATTTCAAAAATGGAAAATCTAAAATGCCGCATAATTTCACCGTTTAGGAAATCTTCGGCATGAAGGAATCGATGCTAAGTATCTTTGTAACTACTTTCGTGATGAATTTCGCTTCGGGAAATTACCACCAACTTATATTTTAAATAAACTTGTTAGCGCGGAAATTCCAGAAGTACTATCAAGTTTGAATGAGTACGAAAAATTATTAATACAAAGAGCTAAAGCATTCCAAGTAATCCAGGAAATGGGTTTCATTGGAAGAACATTTCACTTGCCACTTCCGATTGAAGAAATTTGTCCTGAGCCGCAACTGCCAAATCGCGAACATGAACTCTACATACTAATACGTGGAATTCCCACAAAATCAAAAGTGGTTTGGGAAATCCTAGTAAATATTCAGGATGTATCCGAATCTCTTGTTTGGCTCAAGGGAAATAATCCGTTTCACTCGGCAATCCGGTTACAAAAATCTTCGAGTTTCCTGTTGGATGAAGAATTTCCAATGGTTGAATTTGAACTTCAAAATGATCGGTAGTTTAAAGAAAATCCGACTGAAAAGGGAATAAATGATGGGATTGCTGAAGTTGGCTTAGAGACCAAAGATAGTCAAAACGTTGAAAGAGACCATAATTGTGCGTTGTCGAACTCACAGTTGAAAGTCCAAGAAAAACTACTCTGTAAGAAAAAACAATGTGGAGGTAAAACGGATAGTTCAGTTCATAAGGAAGCTGATAATAATAATATTCACAATGGCGAAACAGTTGTAAGCAACGGAGGGCAATGATGAGTCAAAAATCACATTCTGATGGGTTCTATGAAAAGTAGACTGTATAAAAAAAACGATTATTTTTATTTTAGCTTTATACAATTTTAACCTATACTTGGACATAAACAATAATACTCGCGAAAGATGGGGCCGGTCCTTCAAGATTTAGAGGTATCTCATCAGACTTTTGTCTTTTTTATTTCGTTAATACGTAAATAACGAATTGGCATGGATGGAACATACACTTTTTTATTTAAAAATGATGAATATATTCTAATCTTATGTATAAATACTGAATATGAGGCATTCCATCCCAAATCGGACAGTTTGAAAAACTTTTTTTTTTATTTTCTCAATTTTTTTCAATTTTTCAGTACCCATCAAAAGACCCTTCCTGTTCAATTTCGGGATTTTTTGATGACCCGTTTAAAAGATATTACATTAACAAAAAAACCGCTCTTTTTTTACTATTTTGGTAATAACTTCTTTACTGATGGTCCAAATTGAAAGTTTTTTTTTCAAAATTTTTATTTTTTTTTGGCATTTTCATAAAAAAAAACAACAAAAATACTCGGCGTGTTTTTGAATGAGTTTTTTGAGTTTAAAAGTTTAAATCGCGTTTTTAATAGTGAGTGTCATTTTTTTTTTTTTTTAGTCTTTTGTGTAATTTTTAAAATTTTTTTTTTATTTGGACCATTATTAAAGAAGTTATGACCAAAATACCAAAAAAGAGCGTTTTTTTTATTAATATAATATCTTTTGAACGGGTGATAAAAAAAATCTCAAAATTAAACAGCCAGGGTCTTTTGATGGGTACTAAAAAGTATAAAAAAATTGAGGAAATAAGGAAAAAAGTTTTTCAAACTGTACGATTTGGGATAGAACGCCCCATATTCAGTATAAATACATAAGTTTAGAATATATTCATCATTTTAAAATAAAGAAAGGTATGATTCATTCATGCAAATTCGTTATTTACGTATTAACACAATAAAAAAGACAAAAGTCCGATGAGATACCTCTAATTCTTAAAGAAACGGCCTCATCTTTCGCGAGAATTGTTTTTTTTATGTCCAAGTATGGATTAAGATTGTATAAAGCTAAGAAAAAAATTATCGATTTTTTTTTATACGATTTAATGAACAGTTTACCATTTATCCCATGTATTCGGATTAAGAAAATAAAATGGCATCAGAACTATATCAAATGTTGAAGGTTCAAGACTTAGCTCTAAACTATCATTAAAAGGATCTAGATTTAAAATGTTTCCAGATTTGTATCCATATGGCGTCAATCGGCAACATGAAGGCAGAGTAGTTCGGCTTACCGAATTTGAATTTATTAAGTGTACCTTGATGTCAAAACATCCACGATTCAGGCTAAATAAACAGTATTTGTTTTTCTTGTAAAATGATAATAATATTCACCAGTTAAATAGTGGTATATTCCACAAAATGAATGTAACTAATCCAAAATATCGGTATACCGCTGGTTGTTATCTGGATGAATTATCAAAAGGAGAGCTCGAAGGAAATTTAAATACCATATTTGCAAGGTTACGTTATACAGAACAATTCTGGCGCAAACCTCAGTCAAATTTAAACTGTATGATTCAACATTATGGCCCCGCCACATGGTTTCTTACATTGAGTCCTAGTGAATATTTGTGGTCAGATTTGAAACAATATTTGCACGAAATAAATCCTTCGTTGGCACACTTATCGGCCAATTCATTAATTGTCGCTGATCCCGTATCGGTATCGCGATTTATGGGAAATAAATTTCGACTAATGTTGAATTTCATGTATTCAAAATCAAACCCAATTTGTGAAGTAACTCATCAAACTAGAGGTACTCAACATTTGCATTTATTAATATGGATAAAAGATGCACCGATTCTGGGAAGATCTATGACAGAAGAGATCGCCAATTTTATATCGAAATACATCACATGCAGAATACCCAATAAAAATGTTTTACCAACATTATACCGTCATGTGATGACTCATCAAAAGCACAATCACAATAGTTATTGTATGCGTTGCAAGAAAATAAAGAATTGAAGGATTCGAGCCTGCCGCTTTTTTTCCCTCGTCCTATAACGATTACTTTGATCATGTGAGATGTAGCTCCTTCTGTAGCTGGTAGGAGACACTTGAAATCCAACAGCAGATTGTATGATCTTCCAAGATGCACCGAAGAAACATGCGTCAATGATTACAATCCTGTAATACTTACGACTCAAGAGGGCAATATAGATATACAATTCGTTGGGGAAAAATCATCATTGCTATCGATGTATTGCACAAAATACATTTCCAAAGCGGAAAAAAGTTATGCAACGGAAATTTTCGAACAAATAAATTCTTCAAAATCATTTATGAGTCTCTTGTGGAATGTTGCTTCACGCATGTTATGCAACAGAGAATGTAGAGCCCCTGAAGCTGTTCATTCTCTCCTAGGATTTTCATTACATGGTACTGATTCGTCGACTACTATTAGATGGATAGATGTCAACACTGTGAGGAGCAAACAATTGAAGCCCTGTAAAGACATTAAGGCTCTGGATCGAAATTCAACAGATATATTCCATCAAGATCTGGTGGATTATCATTACTCCAGCAGACCAGCAGAATTAAACGAAACAAATCTGTATGATTTTGCTAAGTGGTACGATATAGTTCACACTAAACCTACAGATGGAGTTGAATATTACGTTTTAGGTGGAGGAAATTTTTTAAAAAGACGCAATGGGGGTTATCTTATCAATTATTGTAAAAACGATGTCAACACCCAACCAGAAAAATACTTCTACGCTTTGTTATTGTTATTCCAACCACCCAAAAATGGATGCGACACTCACGCAGAGTCATTTTCATCGATCGAATTACAACTTACTGATGCTTTAAAATATTACGAGAGACTGTCTGAATTGAAAGATAATTCCAATTGTGTCAAAGAGCTAATTGAGAAGCAATTGGCTGAAAAACTGGAACAGCAAAAGAGGCTGACGTTAATGATTGGGCTGAGAACGGGATATCTTTAGGATGCAATCCTGTTAAAGCGGATGATGCTATGAAGGACTTTAATGATTTAAGTGACAAAGACGATGTAGTTGATGTTGATCAAATGATTTCGGAACTAAACACGGTTCAAAAACGCACTTTTGACAAGGTCACTAGTACCATCCATTCTCAAAATGAAACTCTCAGGATGTACATGAGCGGAGAAAAGACACAGCGATAACAGCTCCCACGGGCATTGCAGCATTCAACATAGATGGGCTAACAGTGAACAGATTATTTCAGTCACCTGTTGAACACGAATAGACACCTAAATATAAAGAACTCTCTGATGTGGTCTGTTCAGAAAAGCGTGTAGTTGCCAGAGCTCCCGCGAGAGACCCTCAGTGAACGGTCAAGCTCTCGCTGGACTCTGCATTACTCGTGGCTCTCGCAACTCTCTCCCCTCCTCATAGCATCTCTCGCTCGCGAAAACGGACGCTTCTTATCAGTTGGCTTCGAGGATCTTTTCAAGACGGGTCGATTAACGACATATTCTGATCCTTCTCCTTGGCGAACTTCTATCATGAGAAAGAAGAGTGACCGATTTACGCCCGATTATTCTTCGATCTCGCCGTCTCCTCGTGCATCGCTTCACCGGAAATATTCAACAATAACTTCAGTGTGATTCCCCTCGATCAACACTTCGTTTTGGCAAGCGCCTCGATTCGCATCGATTATCGGCCATTTTTCACTCGGCGGTTTTCATTCTTTCGTTTCACGAGCTCTTGGACGATTTACGACCGGCCAAGAGCGCTAACGGTTCGGCTTCCTTTGATAACTTCACGGAAAAGTATTCTCTTCAATTCGGTGCGGTTTTTCTTCAATAATTCGCAAGCAAAGATTATTCACACGCCACGTGGCGTCTACCGTGACGTCCGCCATTTTCCGGCATCTCTTCGAGTGAGCGTGAATATCGCCACGGCGGAAAGAACGATTTATTTGAACATTACGATATTCTTTTGAACTTTAAACCATTGTTATTAATAAACTACTAAACATTGTGTGCACGCGAGTGAGTTTTTTCTTCGTCCGCATCGAACTTCTGGCCACTTCGATCCCTTCTCTCTTCCGCATTTCTCGCCCAATTTCCCAACCAGGTCAATTCTGGCACTTTTCCGAACATGGTCCTTCGAGCCGGATCGGGAAATTGGTGAAGATTGCGGAAGTGCTTCAGTTCGCGAAAGAGAAAAGTGCGAGAGAGAACCGGCGTTCCGTTGTCCGACAACGTGCTCGTCACGCTTCGCTATTTCGGTCTCTCTCGCTCACGTTCAGTGCGCATAAGTCTCTCTCTCTCACTTTCGCGCGAGAGGAGAGCCCGGACGCCTCGAGAAATTTCTTCGTTGAGCGCGCGGGGATAGCATCGCGCTTTCGCGCGCGCCAAGAAAGCTATCGCTTCGTCCGCTTTGTGCGGATCTTCGCTCCTCGCTGGACATTATCGCTCAACGAGTGTGTATGCGTATCTCGTGAGTTTTGCATTTTTCGCGATCATCGGGAATTTTCTGGACATTCGTTCGACGCGTCTCACGGACATTCTCGATATTCGAGTGTGGGTGCGCGTCACGTGATTCTTTGTGCGCTTCGGGATTTTCTTCGCGTTTAATTACGCAGTCTTCGGATACTTTCGGCGCATTTAGTATTTCTTTGGATTCCTTCGCTACGCATCGAGGGACAAACTTCGTGAATCGAGTTTGTTCGCGTAGCTACTCGTTTTTTTTGGTTCGTCGTGCGCGTTACACGAACATTCTCGTCGCCGAGTGTGTGCGCGTACTTCATTTTCTTCGGTTTTTGGTTTTTTTCAAGTGCGTCACACGAACATTCTCGTCACCGAGCGTGTGCGTGTACTTCGTTTTCTTCGGTTTTTGGTTTTTTTTCAAGTGCGTCACACGAACATTCTCGTCGCCGAGTGTGTACGCGTACTTCGTTTTCTTCGGTTTTTGGATTTTTTCAAGTGCGTCACACGAACATTCTCGTCACCGAGTGTGTGCGCGTACTTCGTTTTCTTCGGTTTTTTGGTTTTTGGGTTTTTTTTCGTGCGCATTACACAAACATTCTCGTCGTGTGTGTGCAGCTGACATGTATTCTCGATGGTTCAACGGGTGCTTCGCGAATTTCTTCAGTGCGGTGCGCATGCGCACTCTATCGGGCCCTTGCGTCGGTGTATCATCTTCAACGCCTCGCGCGTTCGTGAGTTTTCGTTCTGGTTCGTGGCTTCGACATTGTCACCGCCTTGCGCGCTCAAGTGATTTCCGCTCACGTGTGGCGCATAGACATTCTTCGTAGCGTCGCGCTCTCGTGCTTTTTCGGGAATCTTCGAGTGCTTTCGCTTCGATATCTTCGCCGAGTTGCGTGTTCGTGGGTTTTCGTTTCCGTGCTACGCATCGACATTTTTCGTTGCTTCGCACGCGGCCCTTCTTCAACGAGAAAAAAGGTAACCGATTTACGCCCGGTTATTCCTCAATCTCGCTGTCTCCTCGTGCTTCACTTCATCTGAGATATTAAAGATTAAATTCAGTGCGATTTTCTTTGATGACTTCAGTCACTTCAGTTTCTCGAGTCCTACGATTCACTCCGAATGAACGGAAATTCATCATTCATTCGCGGTCTTCTTTCCTGAGAAAGATGTTGAACGATTTACGACCGGTCAATATTCGATCTCGTGGTTGTCTTCGGGATTAGTTTCAGTGAAATTCTTCGATACCATTCAGCAACCGTCAATGCGACGCTTCGTCTGGCTCGCTGGATACACCGGTACAACTTTTGATTTCGGCCACTTCCGATTTTTTCAATTCTACGGTAACTTCGAAGAGTGCTTCTACCAATCTGGATATTCGGCCTTCAGTTTTGCTGGCAACGAGCCAGGCAACTCTGACCTCTTCTTCTGGCAGTTCACATCGAGTTCGGTTTTTAATCGATCCCATTGCTGAACTTGCGTTCATTTCGGAACGTACGATTCAACTTCTTCGATTGGAAAGAATGGCCGCCTCAATTAATATCTTGGAATTTGGAGTCAGTCAGCTAGCCGCACGCGGGGAGCTACCACCGTCACCCACTCTTTAATGTCTGATTCTACTTCAAGCTCGGTTCGTATTCAGCACACTTCAATTGATAATGAGTTCGCTTCCTTGCTTTAGAAATTTCTGGGAACAGGAGACAATTCCGTCAGACTCAGCCTCTACGTCTGAGCCCGAGGATTCCTCCTGTGAACAACACTTCAAGGACACGCATTCGCGAGACGAAGATGGGCGATATACGGTCCGCCTCCCCTTCAAAACTTCACCATCGTCTCTCGGGGATTCCTTCACGGAGTACGAGACGTTGTCTCACATGGTGCGAGCTTCTACTGGGCCAGCTTCAACTCCCGTGCATTATTTGCCCCATCACGGTGTTGTTCGGGCTCATGGCACCACCACCAAGCTTCGAGTGGTCTTCAACGGGTCGTGCAAGACGAGCAGTGGTGTCTCGCTTAACGACCTCCTCTACACGGGCGCCAAACTTCAACAGGACACTTCTGACGTACTTCTTTGGATCCGACGGCATCGCTTCATCTTCGCGACGGACATCACAAAGATGTACCGTCAAATCAACCTTCATTCGGATGATTGGGACCTTCAACGGATCCTGTGGGTTGATGAGCAGGAGCACATCTTCCCCTTCTGCCTCACCATCGTCAAGTACGGCCTCAGTTGCGCGCCGTTCTTGTCAATCCGAGTCATGCTGCAACTTGTCGAGGACGAAGGGCACAACTTTCCATTGGCGGTACTCCCGTTGACGAAGCGCAGGTACGTCGATGATATCTTCGGAGGTGCAGATTCAACAGCGGAACTTCAAGCATCCTCACTTCAACTTCAGGAGATCTGCAACCGAGGGTGCTTTCCACTTCAAAAATGGTCGTCCAACTCCACAAAACTTCTTCAAAGGGTGCGCCATTCCACTTCAGAATCACATGCAGTCGTGATTCAACCAGAGGACTCCAGCGTCAAACTTCTTGGGCTCGTTTGGAACCCCCAAACCGACCACTTCAAGTACACGCTTCAGCCGAACTTCAGTCAATCTGTGACAAAACGGACAATCCTCTCGGAAACGGCGCAATTATTTGATCCGTTGGGCTTCATTCCGCCAATCATCATCACGGCAAAGATGTTTCTTCAAGAGCTCTGGTTGGCAAAACTTCACTGGGACGACCCTCTTCCGGTTTCGCTTCAACAACGGTGGCTTCACTTCCGAGAGAACTTGGCGGATCTCTCGCTCATTTCTCTCCCTCGGTGGCTTCAACTAAAACCCCCAGCAACGGTTCAGCTTCACGGTTTTTCGGACGCCTCGCAATTGGCCATGTCAGCCGTGGTTTACCTTCGTTCAACTTCAGATGATGGCTCTTCAACCATCACGCTTGTCGCTTCAAAGACGAAGGTTGCACCTCTCAAGCGACTGACAATTCCGCGGCTTGAGCTCACCGCCGCATTACTTCTTTCACGGTTGGTTTCGTACGTCCAGAAGACACTCGAACTTGGAACTGTTCCAGTGTTCCTTTGGACCGACTCGTCGGTAACCTTTACTTGGATCACGTCACCTTCGGCTCGTTGGAAGGACTTTGTCCGAAATCAAGTTATTTCAATCCAAGAAATCACTTCGCAAGCGACGTGGCGCTTCATTTCAGGCAAGGAAAATCCCGCAGACTGTGCGTCTCGCGGAATGACACCTCGGCAACTTTCTCGGCATCCCCTCTGGTGGAATGGACCAACCTGGCTTTCGCAGCCTTGCACCAGTTGGCCCACTTCGTCGTTCGAGGTCGTAACCGACTGCGACCTCGAACCGCGTCCAGGTCTCGCCTTCACTTCAACTTCAGGGGCTCTTCTACCGGTTTGGGACCTTCTGGAGCGATATTCGTCCCTAAATCGGCTACTTCGAATTACGGCCATTTGCAAAAGAGCTCTTGGCCGCTTCAGGCGAGTTCCACATACTTCAATGACCAACCCGATATCACCGGGAGACCTGGAAGACGCAACAATTTTCTGGATACGCCTCATTCAACAGTCGTACTTCACTGCTGAGCTACGGATAATTTCAAGCGGAGCGACACTTTAACGGAGCAATGCAATGGCCGCCCTCACACCTTTCATCGACCAACTCGGAGTCCTTCGTGTGGGTGGACGCCTCCAGCATTCAATCTTTCACTCCGAGGCGAAACATCTACCTGTCTTGCCTCGGAATTCACGGCTAACTACATTGATAATTTCAGATGCCCAGCTCCGGACTCTTCACGGCGGCACACAAGCAACACTGGCCTATCTCCGCAGATCGTACTGGATTTTGGGTGGTCGAGCGCCAGTACGATCATACATTCTTCGCTGCACAACTTGCGCACGGTTTCGAGGCCTCAGAGCTCAGCAGTTGATGGGGCAACTTCCCTCGCCACGAGTCACACCTTCACGTGCCTTCCTTCATTCGGGCTTAGATTATGCTGGACCCTTCACGGTTAAGACTTGGCGAGGAAGAGCAGCAAAAACATACAAGGGTTATCTCGCAGTTTTTGTCTGTTTCTCTACTTCAGCGGTGCACCTCGAATTGGTAACGGACTACACTTCAGAAGCCTTCATCGCAGCATATTGGCGGTTCTCTGGTCGACGGGGCATTTGTCACACGCTGTATAGTGACTGTGGAACAAACTTCAGCGGTGCAGGCTCTTGCACCGCTTGCACTCTTCAGGCTCTCTTCAAGGCTGGCTCAATGGAATTGAGTCACACCATCTCCGCATTAACCAGCCTTGGCACAAAGTGGTCCTTTAATCCCCCGGCAGCCCCTCACATGGGTGGAAAATGGGAGGCTGCCGTGAAATCGGCAAAATATCATCTTCGGCGGGTCGTCGGTGAGACTGCACTTACGTATGAAGAATTTACGACTCTTCTTACGCAAGTCGAGGCAGTGCTCAATTCAAGGCCGCTTTGTGCTCTCTCGGACGACCCGGAGGACTTGTCATCCTGAACTCCGGGTCACTCCATCGTCGGTGAGGCACTTACTACAGTGCCTGAGCCATCTCTGACTTCAACGGCGGAATCTCGGTTGTCTCGGTGGCAACTTCTTCAGGCACGGCTTCAGCACTTCTGGCAGAGATGGTCAAGAGAGTACCTCCATCAAAGTCTCTCTACTTCAAAATGGCATCATCCTTCGAATGAGACACGAGTGGGGTCACTCGTCCTCATAACCGACGAAAGATTTCCTCCGACGCGGTGGCCACTCGCGCGGATCCTCGAACTTCACCCTGGCGAAGACGGCCTCACTCGAGTCGTCACACTTCGAACGGCAACTTCCACCTTCAAGCGGCCGGTCGCAAAATTATGCGTTCTGCCGACGGACTCTTCGTCAACGGAGTTTGCCGAAGGCGGGGAGTGTGTTCAGAAAAGCGTGTAGTTGCCAGAGCTCCCGCGAGAGACCCTCAGTGAACGGTCAAGCTCTCGCTGGACTCTGCATTACTCGTGGCTCTCGAAACTCTCTCCCCTCCTCATAGCAGCTCTCGCTCGCGAAAACGGACGCTTCTTATCAGTTGGCTTCGAGGATCTTTTCAAGACGGGTCGATTAACGACATATTCTGATCCTTCTCCTTGGCGGACTTCTATCATGAGAAAGAAGAGTGACCGATTTACGCCCGATTATTCTTCGATCTCGCCGTCTCCTCGTGCATCGCTTCACCGGAAATATTCAACAATAACTTCAGTGTGATTCCCCTCGATCAACACTTCGTTTTGGCAAGCGCCTCGATTCGCATCGATTATCGGCCATTTTTCACTCGGCGGTTTTCATTCTTTCGTTTCACGAGCTCTTGGACGATTTACGACCGGCCAAGAGCGCTAACGGTTCGGCTTCCTTTGATAACTTCACGGAAAAGTATTCACTTCAATTCGGTGCGGTTTTTCTTCAATAATTCGCAAGCAAAGATTATCCACACGCCACGTGGCGTCTACCGTGACGTCCGCCATTTTCCGGCATCTCTTCGAGTGAGCGTGAATATCGCCACGGCGGAAAGAACGATTTATTTGAACATTACGATATTCTTTTGAACTTTAAACCATTGTTATTAATAAACTACTAAACATTGTGTGCACGCGAGTGAGTTTTTTCTTCGTCCGCATCGAACTTTTGGCCACTTCGATCCCTTCTCTCTTCCGCATTTCTCGCCCAATTTCCCAACCAGGTCAATTCTGGCACTTTTCCGAACATGGTCTTAAAAACAATTCGTGATGAATTGAAAAATGTTTCTCTTATAATTATTTATGAAGTATCCATGATTTTAAACATAACTTTACTATACATACATCTTCGCTTAACCGAAATTTTCAATACATCCAATGTTGATGATGGCAGGTTTGGTAAAAAACATGTTTTGCTGTTTGGTGACCTACTTCAATTACCTCCCGTGCGTGAAGAACCAGCATTCATTAAGCTTTTTACATCCAAGATTGAACAATTGTTAGACTCTTCAGGTACTGCCGAGCTTTGGCAGAGTTTATTTCGTTATGACGAACTATCATCTAATATGCTTTAGAGAAATGATTTTCCTACAGAGAAATGCTCTCTAGAATTCGTTTAGGTTTTGTAACTACTGCAGATATGGAAGTACTGAAATCACGAACAATAAAATTCACATCCATGGAATTTAATAATAGAATTCAAGAATTGTGTGATTATATTAGTGAACTGCCGTCCGAAACGGTTTGCTTACTGCCCACACGTTATCAGTGTGATGTTCTCAATTAGTGTATAATGAATCGTATGACGTCAGAAGAAATGGAATTAGTTGCTCGTGATTCCATAGATTGCGCAACTTATAATAAGAAAAAAAGCATCAAAGATATTAGAATCTGATGAGGAAGATAGTTCCCGCACTGCTGGTCTCGCAAAAATTATAGTCATAAAGATCGGGGCGAAAATAATGCTCTGGCGGAATATTGATGTCACGCTTGGTCTTGTGAATGGTACTATTGCTGCAATAGTTTCTGTTTCTCGAGCACTTAATAAAGATGATGTGGATAAGGTGAAAATTGTTTTGTCTTCGGGAGTAGAGTATGAAATCGTACGTGTAAGTGTTAAATTCCAGATAATGGATGGAGTGTACGTTATCTGCAAACAATTTCCCTTATGCTTGAGTTACGGTATTACCATCCATAAGAGTCAAGGTTTGAGCTTGAATGAAGCTGTTATTGATGCAGGAAATTCGATATTTAGTTGCGGGCAAGTTTATGTCGCACTATTACGGGTGACAACCCTCGAAGGACTGCATTTAATAAACTATGATGTAAAATATACTCGTGTATTTTGTAACATTTCTAATTTAATATCCAACCTGTATTTCTACTCTTCTTAGTAATTAACTCTTGTTTTTAAATAGTATTAGATACAATTTAACCTCTATATTCGGTAGCCCTGGCAAGATTTTATTTCAATAACATCTAGATCTATACTTGCGTTCATATTGAATATTCTTCATACTTTTTTTCATCAGAGATCAAAGTAAGAAGTTTCACTTCTTCATCGCGTGATTTTTTTCCACACAAATTATTATTCCACACAAATAAGTAAATTGGAAATATTTTAAATAAAGGAAAAGAAATATGGCAGTATTTGTCGCTAGCCGTCACGAAAACTCGGAAGTAAATGAGCACAAGCAGCGTCTCAAGAATTCCGTACATCACCAATATCACTGCTCGTATTGCCTACCTGCGTCAAACCTTCTCTCGCTAGTATGCGTATACCTCCCCCTTCTACCGCCGCTCTTTAACCCAAGCAACGTCATGGCATCGATGCTTGTTTGTTTTGGTTTTTCGCTCCTGCTGATGCGACGCCTATACCGATACCCTCTCATATACCTGCCCCCTCTTCTGGTGCTCCTTAACCGTTGCCGTGCCGTTTACTGCTTGATATACGTATCCCCTCTACCTCCGATTCCTACCCGCGACCATGCCTTTCACTGCTAGTGTAATCGTTTGAGGTGAGATGCCGAGGCACTCTTCTTCGTTGCTAGTTTCCCCACCACGTATCCAATGTGGTGAGACTTTTCGTAACAGCTTGAAAATTGTTACTCCTCAGCAATAAAGTTTCACTTCAATAAACAACAATATGCACCAGAATTTCTCATGGGTGTGTGTAGTATGTCACATGTTGTTACAAGCGTTATCAAAAATCAACTAACTACAAAAATTATATGTCGAGCATGTCAATAAACTGTCACTAAGGAGCAACCGAATAATATATTATTGCTAACATTACCACAGGTTGAAAAAGCGTTTACATTACAAGAGATAATGGGTTTTAATTTTTCCCAATGGAAACCTATTTGTGGGCAGTGCGATCACTGTGGTGCCTTGAATAGACTTGTCAAAGCTGGTGTCTTATCTACCGTCAAAGTCTAAATTTTGCGACTTGTGTTGATGGCTTTGAACAAGAAAACCTTACAGTTTGCGAAATTCAATTGCAGTATTGAAGCTGTTCCTACTAGTACGATCAGCGGTTGCGTTTGGACGTATAAGGTGTAACGTTATTTAACGTTAAGTCAAAATTTTATAAGACGCGCCGTTTGTCCCCCCACCCGCGCGTTGAGTAGCCTCGACTGTGGAAGAGCAGGAGCTAATAGGGCACTGTCTAATCCACTGTATTCAAATTTTGCATGTACACACGGGCGAGACGAAATAAGAAAAGAGGGCAGCAGTTTCCGGACCAAGAATCGTAGCATAGGCTCTCTTTCCCGCTCTCGAGGGAAGGACTCCCGAGGATAGACAAAAAGGGAGAGGGACAGCGACGTGATCAGGAAGAGGGGCTCTCGCCGGTAATGCGCTAGACCATAGCAGAGAGACGCGAGATTGCGTAGAAAGCGTATCGAGCAAATTGATTGATTTGGCAGAGAGATCACATTGTATAGAGCGCAGAAAAATACCTTATAGATTATATAGAATCGAAAGCGCGTGATAACGAGTTTAAATTCCTTTCTTTTGTACGAATTACCGTTAATAAATGGTATTAGTTAATTGTACTTGCGCGAGCGTTAGTGCACCCGTTCCCGTGGCAGTCCCCGTACACTAGGATCCCTGGATTACATCGTAGAGGTGAGTTCGGAATTTCTCTGTAAAATGGTGTAAGGGATTTCCCGAGCCGGCGTGCATGGATCGGCCAGAATAAATTTAAGGGGAAATTAATCGGTCGAAGAATCCCGCGTAACAAATCAATTGTTGTAACTCCGGTGACTACGAGCCGGCCCTGATTTAGGGCTAGTGGGCGAGAGGAAAATTTTAAAAAGTTCCTGAAGCCTCGAAGCGCTCGGTAATGTTACAAAGGTTAACAGCGCCCTCTTCCACCACGGTTACAATATCCGTAAAGGCCATTATACGCGTATACTAAAATCTGGCGAGTCATCCCAAATTCTTGCAGATGATACTAAAATTGAAAAAAAGCTTGGCCTCGAAATGCAAAAGAAAGTTATTTGTTATTTTTGGAAACAACTAAAAATAATTAGTACAAATTACAGGTAAGAATTTGTGTTATCATTGTTCGTGGTATTTTTTATGGTGGTTTTGTTATCATCAGTTGTGTGTTATCATTTCTCTACATTAATGTAGTGCGTGGTGCTGTGAAAAAAACGAATATGCAAGGATATTACGTATACCGCGTGCGCACGATGAAGCTGAAGGATCCGAACATAGCTGTGATCGAAAGCAAAGCTCGAAAAGTGCAAAGCCACTTGCTAAAAAGAACATATTTGGGAGTGCTGATTATATACAGTACTCGCCGATTGAAGTAGGACGGACATTTTTTTCTCGATTTTGGCGAATTTTTGTCCGATTTCAAAAATCCAAAAAAAAATATTCGAAGACATTTCATTACCTTTCAAATGAGACTAGTTAGAAAGCAATCGGTTAATAATTAGCCGAGTGCGAGGCAATGAAGTCAGAACGTGTGAATCACGAATTCCGGGACACCCCGGAAAAAGGCATACGCCATTGTTAAATGGCTTCCCAACTGAGACCATTCGAAAGAGCAGCTCGTGGCAACCAGGATTGAAAAAAAAATTAAAATCAGTAAACTCCAGTAGATGATATGGCCCCGGGAAGTTAAAACGGTTTTTCGATGATGACGTGCAAGTTTCTTGATCGATTGACCTGAAATTTATCGGGGAGTCGTGTTTCGTCATGGCTGACTACTCGGTAAAGGTCGTGATGCAAAAAAACTCCTCGGGGATGAGATTGTTGTCCCGAACGCACCGTGTCGGTTATTTGCATTTTTCGCAAAGAAAAAGTCTTATCTCGAAAATGTGAATTGGTGCATTGTTGAGGGGAAGATTCAACGAACAAAACGTGTGGTCATGCCATACCCGAATCGACCTGTGTCACCAGCGTGAAGGCACGAAAGAATGGCATGGAAATGCCGAAATAAAAAAAGATCGAGTCCGGTGTCGCAGGGCGATGTTCAATTGTTTTTGCACTCGCCGGCTGACTGAACGACTTGTCACTACTGGGGCAAGATGGACCGATTTAGGAATAATTAATATTGGAAAAAAACGTTTTTAACATTTCAAGCTTTTTTCCGAGACCGTTTGTTCGGCATTGCAACTTTCGCAATTATTAAGAGGTAATCGACAAAAGAAATATTGAAAAATGGATAACGACCGTGTTTAACGGTAATCAGACGTTTCAAAAAAGTCTACTTCATTGTTGCACAATGATTTTCATCATCCTCAATTTGGCATTACGATTTTCGCAATTATTAAGGGGTTATCAAGGGAAAAAATATTAAAAAATCGATAACAACCATGTTTTACGGTACGCAGACTTTTCAAAAGCATCGACTTCATCATTGCACGATGATTTTCATCATCCTTCATTTGGCCTTGCGATTTTCGTAATTATTAAGGGGTTATCGACGAAAGAAATATTGAAAAATCGACAACGATCGTATTTGACGGTATTCAGACTTTTCAAAAGAGTCTACTTCATCGTTGCATAATGATTTTCATCATCCTCAATTTAACATTACGATTCTCGCAATTATTAAGGGGTTATCGAGAAAAAAAATAACAAAAAATCGATAACGACCGTGTTTTACGGTACGCAGACTTTTCAAAAGCGTCGACTTCATCATTGCACAATGATTTTCATTATCCTAAATTTAGCATTGCAATTTTTGCAATTATTAAGGGGTTATGGACAAAAGAAATATTAAGAAATCGATAATGACCATGGTTGAAGGTAGTCAGACTTTTCAGAAGCGTCCACTTGATCATTGCACAATGATTTTCATCATCCTTTATTTCGCATTGCGATTTTCGCAATTATTGAGGGGTTATCGACGAAAGATATATTGCAAAATCAATAACTACCGTAGCTTACGGTATTCTGACTTTTCAAAAGCGTCGACTTCCTCATTGCGCAATGATTCTCATCTTTGTTAATTTAGCGATGCGATTTTCGTGATTATTAAGGGGTTATTAACGAAACAATTATTGAAAAATCAAGAAATACCGTGGTTTACGGTATTCAAACTTTTCAAAAGAGTCCACTTCATCAATGCGCAATGATTTTCATCATCCTCAATTTAACATTGTGATTTTCGCAATTATTAAGGGTTATCGACGAAAGAAATATTGAAAAATCAATGACGACCGTGTTTTACGGTATTCGGACTTTTAAAAAGCGTCCACTTTATCATTGCACAATGATTTTTAAAAGTGCCGTTTTCATCATTGCACAATGATATTCATTATCCTTCATTTGGCATTGCGATTTTCGCAATAATAAAAAGGTTATCGACAAAAGAAAATTTGAAAAATCAATAACGAGCTTGTTTTACAATAGTCAGACTTTTTAAAAGCGTCTACTTTATCATTGCACAATGATTTTCATCATCTTTATTTTGAAATTGCGATTTTTGCAATTGTTAAGGGGTTATCGACAAAAGAAATACTGAAAAATCAATAACAAGCGTGTTTTACGGTATTCAGACTTTTCAAAAGCGTCCACTTCATCATTGCACAATGATTTTCATCATCCTTCATTCGACATTGCGATTTTCGCAATTATTGAGGGGTTATCGACGAGAAAACATTGAAAATTCGATAACTACTGTGTTTTATGGTATTCGGATTTTTCAAAATCGCCCACTTCATCATTGCACAATGACTTTCATCATCCTCCATTTGACATTGTGATTTCCGCAATTATTAAGGGGTTATTGACAAAAAAATTATTGAATAATCGATAACGACCGTGTTTTAAGGTATTCAGACTTTTTAAAAGCGTCCACTTTAACAATGCACAATTATTTTCATTATATTTAATTTGGCATTGCGATTCTCGCAATTATTAAGGGGTAATGGACAAAAAAAATATTGAAAAATCGATAACGACTGTGTTTTACGGTATTCTGACTTTTCGCGAGAATCCGCTTTATAAATGCACAATGATTTTTATTATTCTCAATTTAGCATTGCGATTCTCGCAATTATTAAGGGGTTATGGACAAACGAAATATTGAAAAACCGATAACTACCGTGGTTTACGGTATTCTGACTTTTCAAAAAGGTTTACTTTATCATTGCACAATGATTTTCATCATTCTTAATTTGGCATTGCGATTTTCGCAATTGTTAAGGCGTTATCGACAAAAGAAATATTGAAAAATCGATAACGACCGTGTTTTACGGCATTTAGACGTTTTAAAAGCGTCCACTTTACCATTGCACAATGATTTTCATTATCTTTGAATTGGCATTGCGACGTTTTAAATTAATAAGAGGTTATTGACGAAAGAAATATTCAAAAATCAATAACTACCGTGGTTTACGGTATTCTGACTTTTCAAAAGCGTCGACTTCCTTATTACACAATGATTTTCATCATTGTTAATTCGGCGATGCAATTTTCGCAATCATCAAGGGGTTATGGACAAAAGAAATATTAAAAAATCGATAACAACCGTGTTTTACGGTATTCAGACTTTTCAAAAGCGTCGACTTGATCATTGCACAATGGGTTTCATCATCCTTTATTTGGCATTGCGTTTTCCGCAATTATTAAGGGGTTATCGACAAAAGCAAAATTGAAAAATCAATAACGAGCGTGTTTTACGGTAGTCGGACTTTTTCAAAGCGTCTACTTTATCAGTGCACAATGATTTTCATCATCCATATTTCCAAATTGCGATTTTTGCTATCGTTGACAGGTTATCGACAAAAAAAATATTAAAAAATCAATGACGACCACGTTTTACAGTATTCGGACTTTTCGAAAGCGCCCACTTTATTGCACAATGATTTTCATTATCCTTCATTTGGCATTGCGATTTTTGCAATTATTAAGGGATTATCGACGAAAGAAATATTGAAAAATCGATAACTACTGTGTTTCACGATATTCAGACTTTTCCAAAGCGCCCACTCCATCATTGCACAATGATTCTCATCATCCTTTTTTTAACATTGCGATTTTCGCAATTATTAAGGGGTTATCGACGAAAGAAATATTGAAAAATCGATAACGACCGTGTTTTATGGTATTTAGACTTTTCAAAAGCGTCCACTTTACTATTGCACAATGTTTCTCATCATCCTCAAATTCGCATTGCGACGTTCGCAATTATTAAGAGGTTATCGACGGATGCAATATTGAAAAATCAATAACGAGCGTGTTTTACGGTGTTCAGACTTTTCAAATGCGTACACTTTATCAGTGCATAATGATTCTCTTCATTCTCAATTTGGCATTGTGACTTTCGCGATAATTAAGTGGTTTCCGACGAAAGAAATATTGAAAAATCGATAACTACCGTCTTTTGCGGTAATTGCACTTTTCAAAAGTGCCCACTTCATCATTGCACAATGATTTTTATTATCCTCCATTTGGCATTTTGAATTTCGCAATTATGAAGGGGTTATCGACGAAAGAAATATTGAAAAATCGATAACGACCGACTTTCACGGTATTCAGACTTTTCAAAAGCATCCACTTTGTCATTGCAAAATGATTCTCTCCATCCTCAATTTGGGATTGTGACTTTCGCAATAATTAAGGGGTTATCGACGGAAGAAATATTAAAAAATCGATAACTACTGTGTTTTACGGTATTCAGACTTTTCAAAACGGCTCACTTTATCATTGCACAATGATTTCCATCATCCTCTATTTGGCATTGCCTTTTTCGCAATTATGGACAAATTAAATATTGAAAAATCGAGAACTCTTGTGTTTATCGGGATTCAGATTTTTTAAAACCGTCTACTTCCTTATTGTACAATAATTTTCATGATCCTCATTATCGCTTCGCGATTCTTGCAATTATGGAGGAGGTATGAACAAAATGAATCATACAAAATCAATAACTACCGTGTTTATCGGGATTCAGACTTTTTCAAAGAGTCACAATTGTCATTTTGCAATATTTTTAATTATTTTTTCGTTGCCTTGCGGATTTCGCAATTGTTAAGGTGTTATGCACGAGTGAAATTTAAAAAAAACCATAACTTCCGAGTCGGTTGAGATTCTGAATTTTCGAAAACGTCAATACTTTGATTTTCCAATATTTTTTACCATTTTCATTTCTGCATAGTAATTTTCGCAATTTTTAAGGGGGTACAAACGAGAGGAATTCTTAGAAATCAATAACTACGATGTTTATCGGGACTCAGACTTTTCCAAAAACTTTTTTAATAACTAGCGTGGTTCGCATCGTACTGATTTTGCTAACACGGCACTTTTATCTGTCGACATTTTTGCCGATTAGCATCGTTCTTGCACTTTTTCCCTTGTTCTCAATAAGAGATGCGCTGATGTCGAATTTTCCATTTCTCCACAGAATATAACCTATTAAAATATTATGAAAGAAATCATTGATTTTCAAGCCTTCCATTTCTTAGCCGGTGAGTTTCGCCGAATGATTCGCAGAAACTCACCGTTGTCCGACTTTCACTACGTGGAAATGGATGGGCGGGCGCATGGTGCAACACCTCCGAAAGTCATGTGCTTGTGCATGTGTGTGTGTGTGTGTGTGTGTGTGTGTGTGTGTGTGTGTTTGTATATGTGTGTGTGTGTGTGTGTGTGTTTGTGTGTGCGTGCGTTCCGGTGTGTGCTTGTGTTTGTGAGTTTGTGTGTGCGTGTGCCCCACGAGTTCGTTTAATAATTAATAGTGCCTTGAGGCCCGCTTCGGCGAGACGACGAGCTATCGTTCGGGTCGAAACGGCCTGAGGAATCAATCTTTCCAATGTTGTATTTGTCGACCGTGGATTCGAGTTTGCCTCACGAAGCACCACCTGGTCCTCGCGCCGAGAGGTAACGCGACTTCGTCCTCCTCCATGACCGTAAGCCGGGTCGCCGGCCTCTCGACATCGACAGATAACTCGATTTATTCGATCACAAGATGTCCGCGATGTCGCGAACACTCTTTCCCTCCTCGTGTAACGCAATATTGCGGCCGAATTCTACGTCAGAGAACCGTACAATTTTTTCTATGTTTCCACAATATCTTGTGGTGCGTACTCTCGTACTCTATCGTCTGTCACACGAAAGGGTATGAAATGGATGTCGCTCAAACATCGATGTCTGTTGCGTTGGGAAAACGAAAGTCGCCCCGATGATTTTCCTTTTCCCAACGTCAACTGGAATACGCTATTTCTAAATTGTTATTTGGAAATAGCGTATTCGAGTTGGCGTTGAAAAATCATCCCGGTGATTTTTGTTTTTTCATGTTTGTTCTCACGAGTTGACGTTGGGAAAAGGAAAATCATCGGGGCGACTTTTGTTTTCCCAACGCAACAAACGTCGATGTTTGAGCGACATTCATTTCATACCCTTTCGTGTGGAAGACGATAGAGTACGAGAGTACGCACAACGAGATATCGTGGAAACATGAGAAAAATTGTACGGATCTCCGACGTCGACTTCAGCCGCATTATTGCGTTACACGAGGCGGGAAAGAGTGTTCGCGACATCGCGGATATCTTGTGATTGAATAAATCGGCCGTTCGTCGAGTTATCTGGCGATATCGAGAGACCGGCGACTAGGCTTACGGTCATAGAGGAGGACGAAGTCGCGTTACCTCTCAGCGCAAGGGCCGGGTGGTGCTTCGTGAGGCAAACTCAAATCCAAGATCGACAACGACAACATTAAAAAGATTAATTCCTCACGCCGTTTCGACTCGAATGATAGCTCATCGTCTCGCCAAAGCGGGCTTCAAGGCACGACGACCGGTTACAAAACCATTCCTGACCCGGAGACATCGTGAGCGACGTCGAGACTTTGCCGCGACTCATTTGGGATGGGGAATGAATGAATGGAGGAATTGTTTATTCACGGATGAATCATAGATAATGCTTTATTCAAACTCGAGAGCCATTCGAGTTTACAGACAGCGCGGGACGAGAATGGCTGAGAAAAATAGAGAATTATCGCGTGCATACGGTGAAGGTCCGATAACGGTTCGGGGCGGAATAACAACCGATTCCCGAACGGAATTGGTTGTATTCCGCAACCAAACCGTTAATGGACAACGGTACATCACGACAATTTTAGAACCGATCGTTGTTCCACAAGGCGAAGCCATTGGCGACGATTGCTAGTTGACGATAATGCTCCGTGTCATCGAGCAAAAATCGTCGATGATTTTTTGCGTGGAATGGGGATTAATCGGTGTGTTTGGCCCGCGAATAGCCCAGATTTGAACCCCATCGAAAATGTCTGGGCTATTCTCAAGAGGAAGATTCACGCCAGAACACCGGCCCCGCGTTCGATCGACGAGCTTACAGCTGCGACGCTCGACGAATGGCGGAACATTCCCCAAGAGCAGATTGCCTCGACGATGAGTAGTATGCCTCGCCGGTGTCGCGAGGTTATTCGGTCTCGAGAGGGGTCAATCAAATATTAATCGAACGGTAGGCGCTGCCGTCGAGATTCGTGGGGCACACGCACACACAAACTCACAAACACAAACACACACTGGAACGCACGCACACACAAACACACATACACACACGCACACAAACACACGACTTTCGAAGGTGTTGCACATGCGCCCGCCCATCCATCTCCACGTGGTGAAAGTCGGACAACGGTGAGTTTCTGCAAATCAATCGGCGAAACTCACCGGCTAAGTGATGGAGGGCTTGAAAATCGATGATTTCTTTAATAAAAATTTAATAGGTTATATCCTGTGGAGCAATGGAAAATTTCTCATCAGCGTATCTCTTATTGGGAACAAGGGAAAAAGTGCAATAATGATGCTGATCGGCAAAAATGTCGACAGATAAAAGTGCCGTGTTAGCAAAGTCAGTACGATGCAAACCACGCTAGTTATTGAAAAAGTTTTTAGAAAAGTCTGAGTCCCGATAAACACGGTAGTTATTGATTTTGTATGACTCATTTTGTTCATACCCCCTCCATAATTGCAAAAATCGCAATGCAATAAGAAGGATCATGAAAATCATTATACTATAAGAGAATGGACGGTTTTAAAAAATCTGAATCCCGATAAACACGGTAGTTCTCGATTTTTCAATATTCAATTTGTCCATAACCCCTTAATTATTGCGAAAAACGCAATGCCAAATGCTTGTTGTCCCGCTTATTTTCCCGCTTTTAGATTACTGCTGTCTCGTCTATAACGATGTATCTAATGAATTAGACAGAAAACTCGAACTTCTTGTAAACAACTCTATTCGTTTTATTTCAATCTAAGGAGAGATGAGCACATCACACCTTATCGTAGACAACTTGGCTGGTTGAAAGTGCGGTCTAGACGGCTTTACTTTCTAGGTATCTCTGTTTTCAATGTTATTCATGGTAAATTTCCAGCCTATTTGGCAGGACTTTTTACCCGACTTAGACCAACTATTCGCCCTCTTCGTGATACAACAAGTAATTACTTTAACATCCCTCCGCATCGACTTACATCTTATCGCAATGCCTACCTCTTATCGGCGATATATTTTTGGCATTCTCTCCCACCTGAAATTATGTCTGCGCCAACCCTTGTCTCTTTGGAAAGCCGTCTCTTCTCTCATCTGTTCGCTCTTGAAGCGTAATATATTGTACTTTAAGCTAGTAATTAAGTCTCTCTCTAAGTATAGCCATTGGAGCTTATTATTATCTTCAACATGCACTTACATCTTTTCATTATCCACATTCTTATTTTTATATTCTTTATTTTCTTTATTGAAACAATGTAATCTACGTTTTGACCATGTATTATTATTATGTATTATTTTTTCTGTTTTTGAATTTGCTTCATGGAGATTTCCAAGGCATAAATATATTAATCAATCAATCAATCGATCAATCTCTCTCTCTCTCTCTCTCTCTCTCTTTTACGGAGAACCGTCGTATGGGGGCACAGATACACATACATACAACCAAGTATATATATATATATATATATATATATATATATATGTATATCCACGTTCTATCTGTGTACCTGTGTAAGGATGGGAAAATACACGGGGAAAGGTTCCGAGACAAAAATCCACTTATTGAAAATTTCTTTCTAAATAGAAAATCGCAATACAAATATTAAATAATATCCCAAGGAAATAAATCCTTAAAACCAATAGTTACGAAGTAGAAGTTCGCATTGAATTTACAGAATTCATAGAAGTACTTAAATCTATAAGAAAGAAAGAAGCCAAACGTTTAGACGCAAAACTCATTTACATAAAGCCCCTTCTTTTCAACGATCCACGGAGCGTGCGCGAAGAAGAATTGAGGTCTCCTAGCCACGCGCCACGGTCTCTTACCTCCCCTTTTTTTGTTGACTCATGAAAAAGCCTATGCGACCACACCCCAACGAAATACAAATATAAGAAAACTAAGGATAAGCGATGTTCCAAACTCAGGATGAATTTTATTCATAAATGTTTAAACATCATCAATTCGAAATCCATTAAAACCGTCAACAAATTATTTACAACAATATAGATTGTAAGTCCAACTCGCAAAGACATCGCACAAAAAAAAATATGTAATTTATCTAAATTCACTATTCTAGCATTTTATTTCAAAACAACAAATTCATATTGAATAATAATTAAACAAACAATAGGATATAAAGAAGGAACAATAATTCAACAAATGCGCAATACAATAACTATAAGGAAGACTAGAGAACTTTATCCACCATGAATAATCACGTAAAAAATATTTATAATACTAGAATTACTATTGTTCGCAAGAAAGTTATATTATAAGAATATAAGAAGCGTGCGGCAAAAGCATATGCATGTGTGAGGGCGAACGTGCCGGGTACCGCCACAGGCATGAGGCCCACACAGTGATCTACGCTAGCGCCCTCGCCATGACCCTAAATCTCAAGGGAAGCTCACGAAATAGAGGAGGAAAATGGATGTCATTAGAAAACTCATCCTCTCTCTCTCGCTCACTCAATCCCCACTTCGATCGAACGGGTTAAGCCTGGATCACTGAGTATATAAACCCTGGAAAAGAGGCCCTGAAAAAGACTTCTTTGACTTTTTCCGACGTGGAAACTATGAAACTTATTGTCCTCACCGAATTAATTCTTGGGTTGAACTTGTGAGATTCTTCGACAATGACGTTCTTGATTCTGGATTTTTCCACATCAATTCGTTTTGGACTTAGAATTTTCACCCGATTCTTTTAAGGAAGCTGGTTTCTTTCGGTGTGGAATCTCAATTTTTTGAGTTCTGAATTGAATTAAATTTGCTTTTATTTTATTCTCGAAATCTCGAAATGGCCTTTGAATGTTGGAAGAGACTTTGGATCTCGTTTTATTCTATTTCATTTTTCTTTGTCTCGTTAATATTTTCTATCTAATAATTTTAATTTATTTTACTTTGACATCCGCAATCCACGAATTATTGGAAAACGTACGAATCGCGGTTATTGTTAAATAGATCGTGAAATTTAAGATAAATCTTTCTTTGTAGATTATTTTTCTTCAATAATTTTAAATAATGTTTGGATCTTGAAAATTAGATTCTGTGCAACGATATTTTTTTCGGCTTCATTGTCAACCTGCCACGCCCTTGATCAACCATCGATTCTTCATCGCTTTCCGTTCGACTCGCCGCTGCGTCTACCAATCTTATCACCCTTTAGATTAGAAGAACGTTTCACCGAGTAAGTTGAATTTTATTTTTAATAATAAATTCATTTTATTTTCTTGTAATTGTGAGGGATAAATTCAGAAAACCTATATTCAGTAAATATCATCAATTTAGAGAGAATTAATTAATTGAATTAAACCGATTAATTTATTAGAAATTAAACGGTGATTTCAAGCCCATTTCCCGAGTAATTTTCCTAAAGCTTAGACTCAAAAACAGTGGCAGATAATGAATTTTGTTTGTTCAAGACTGATTCCAGGAGTAGCACTTGGAATTCATTTCCACGACCAGAGTCTCAGTCAAATTCAGCACATCATACGTCGAAAATTATTAATAGTTCATGAAAACTCCCATTTTTGACGTAACATCAGTCTTATTTTGTATAATAGATTTTGTTATGTTTTGATATGGTTTACATTATAAGTTTATGTGTTGTGTGTCATGACTGACCTGAATTTGTATGGGTAATTTTTGATCATTCGATAAATCTCGGATGATATTCATTATGAATTTATTGTATCTCGACAGGTCGTATTTTGCGATCTTTGATGTCTGCGAGGGACAAGATTTTGATATTTTAGTGCTTAGTTAATATTCTTTGTGAGAAGGTGTGTATGTTACGTCCCGCTTTTCGCTTAGATTTTATTAATTTATTAACTATAATGAAGCCTATAAATTCATTATCGTTACTATCTCGTGCGAGAACGGACGTGGACTCATGATCTCGCGCTAAAGCGCTCTCGTCAGCGGATTCCAGAGACTCGTGCGTCACGATCACCCCATATGTCGAAAATCGCGATCAGCGACTTTTCGGTCGATGGCACCTTTCGGTCACCTTGAGCGAGCCCGTGCATGGCCACCAAGGGCATGCACGCGCCGTTTTCAAGAAGCCGAATTGCAGAAATTCTCGTTCGACTCGCCAACGTTCTGAGGAACGTTGTCAAGTCAAATCAGTACCTTGCTACCCACCGTCAGGTGAATCAAGGAGTAATACTCCGGCCTTCAGCCAGTCGCTGCGGCGTAATTCCCGCGTCGCCATATAAGATGCATACGCCCGTTCGTATGTCATCTTGGGACGTTACACAGGGGTGCTCGCGTAGACGCGTAAGTCTCGGGTCGATATTAATGTTTTGTCCGTCCTAAAAGATCGTGCCTATGACCCTAAGGTCATAGTAAAATAAGTTACTCGAAGTCATCGATTCAATCACCCTTCGCGCCCATGATCTCCCGATCATGGCACATCATCAATCTAAAGAAACATCGTCTATGAGAACCTCTCGTTATCGAGGTGGAATTATATTACAACGAATACTGAACAACAGAGAATATCAACAACAACGATATCGATAAATAACAACGTATGCAAATAAGAACAATCGCAAGTTCGCATAAAGCATCGCGAGTGAACAACGGGCGATCGACACGTAAATCGGCTGCAAGAAGTATTCGTCAATCGCCACGAAAGGCAGTACACGTGTTCATCAGTGCTACGGAACGCTCGGTATTCAAACACCGGCTGATCGGTTCGCGAGTGCGCGGATAAATATATACATGCGTGTATATATTTCCCGTCGACCTCACGACGTATCATAGACCGGGCGTTTTTCGGCCATTACAGCGAGTGCGCGGAAAATACTTCCTCGCCCTCACTACATAGGGACTCTAGTGCGCGTATAGACTGTTAAGAGTATTGACAGTTAAGTGTATGGACGTTTAAGTGTAGTAGTAAGAACGACGTCCAGAGCACGGCTCGAGATCCTTGCTCTGTCCGTACGACACTCACACACCCACACACATGCAGGTAGCGTGCGATAGCCTGGAGCTCCAGCCAAACGTAAGTCAGCCGTTTCATTCGAGAGACGCCGCAAGTATTGTGAGCGCCGTCTCTCTCTCATATGTACATGTTCGCAGTGCGCGCGGATCCCCGCTCGCCCTCCTTGCATACTTTGAGATATCGTGTCACCCGTGGTGACACGGTATAATAAATCCTATTTCATATGATGCATTCTAACTAGACTGCGTAATTATTGACGAGACCCTCACCCTTTTCAGCAGTGGCCGGGCCCGTATGGGACGGTGTAGAGGCGCCCAATCTACTACGAAATGCTCAATACCCCTTTCAAGTCAACGCATTTCAATCTATCTTAAATATTATTATCCTTGTAACGTGCCTCTCAGTACGTAACAAGTTTTGGTGGCAGCGGTGGGATTCTGCCTCTACCACGCGCTCCTGAGAGGATGCTGGTCTCGTTAATACTAAATATCTCATTTTAAATTCTCCCGTGAAAATTTGGGAGTTCTATGATGAGAGTTATTCAAATCCGATTTCGGAATCCAAATAAATGAAATTCGAATTCAGATAATACACTATATTTTTATAAAAAAAAAATTTCCGACAATTCATTCGATTTAATTTGATTGACTTAATTTCATTTTCAAGAAATTTAGGAAATTTAGGAAATGGAAATACGGTTTCCAAATTCTGGTACACATGCAACATTCGATTTGCTACACGAAATTTCAAAAATTAAAGCGTGAAAATAAAAAAAGTAAATCAAAATTTAGAATATTATAATTAAGTTCATTTAGAGTCAATTTAGTAATCTAAATCAATAAGATTTCGGATTCATACAATAAGTTATACTTTTGTGCAAAATTTTAACATTTAAATCGATCCAGCTTGATTAATTCAATTTAAAAGGAAAAGTAAAATTTGTGTCCAGATTTCCTTAATCGGTCATTTATCTAGTTAGTATTCGCTTCGATGTATTTATAATTCAACTGCGTGAAAGCCAGCGAATTGGAGCGGAAAATCTAAAATAACCGAATTGAAATTTAAGAATCTTATAATAAAATTTATTCAAGTTTAATTTTGAAAATTAAACAAATGTGTCTCCAAATTTTTCGAACACATCCAATATCTGACTAGACATATTTATCATATACATTATATGAAGTTCTGAATCGAAGTGAGGAACAGTCAATAAATATAAAAAAAAAATCCTATGATAAATTTCATTTAAAGTTGATTTCAAATTCGAATTGAATAAATCTTCGAATTGACATGATAAATTTGATTTTTTTTTGGGGGAAATTCTAATTTTTATATCAATCTAATTCGATTGATATAAAAATTTCATTAATACGACCCATCCGATCTCACACTATCGATTTCGATTGATTTAACTTCGGTTCGATTATTTTAATCCACGGAAACCAGGGAGTTTCAAAATATTTCGATTCTCAGTCATATTCCAGGTTCATGTTTTTTTTTATGTATATTATATTTAATAACACATATTCATCTTTCCAGAAAACGAAATATTTTGGAAAAAAAAAACCTTTCGAATTAATTTATCTCCATATTTAACTCAATAAAAAAAAATTTGTATCGTTTAAACTGATCTCGAAAAAAATATGATACCTTGATTTTTCCTCATGTTTATATACACTGAAGTGAAAATTAATTTATATTGTTCAATTTTAATAATTAACTATTTAATTTTCCTTATTTGCAAATTTCAAATATGGTACGAAATATTTCCAATTATTACTATCCCAATCTTAAATTTTCGCTATATTATTCGACTAGCCTTGCTAGCTATGTAAATAAAAACGACTTTTCTCTAATACCAAAAATTTGAAATGTAGTTAAAACGGGAGGTTGAGATTGAATGCGTTTGAACTGAAATTCTGGGAAAAATGACTCAAATCAATCTGGGGAAATGTTCAATTGAGTTAAATTATTAGCAAATATTTCTCGCTATTCAGCATGATATATCGAATTAAATGGATTCGATAAGGTCAAAAAAAATTGAAAAAAAAAATTATAAATTAAAGCTTGATAAAATTCGTGTATTGCAAAATCGAATACTCAAGCAGTACGAAAAATGACTTGGTAGATTTGGTTTTGCCTCGCGAATTTTATACACTGAAACTCGTTATCTGAAAGATAATATCAAAATTAAGAATCTCCTAATATTCTGGGATATACCCAATGTTCGGAATTTAACAAGTAATTTATTTAAATCTAATTTCGAAATTCGGAAATTCAAATCGTTACAATAAAATGTATTGTTAAGACGATTAAATTAAATTTACAAATCAAACTGAATCATTCGGAAATTCCGATATTCCGGTATGAGAACAACATTCGATCTTTATCGTGTCAATAAAAGATTTTCGTTCAGGATTTTAAATTGGCTTAAAAAGAAAAAATACGGCTTTCGATTTTTAACACATACTATATATGTTTCATAAACAGGATTATAATTATATACATTATACTTGGCAGACCTCTATATTTCTGTTTATTTTCAACATTGCTACATATTGAGAGATCAAGGAGGGTTGAGGAGTGTTTGAGAAATTATACTGTAACCTGACCCCGGGTTTCTCTTCGTCCTCCCTGCGTAGTGACGTAAATCTTATCCCTATATTTGGGATCAAGTGGCACATAGTGGGTAATTGTGTCGGGGGAAACCCGTGGGAAGAGCAGAAAATGGAAAAGAGAAGAGAGATGAAAGACCGTTAAAATTTCAACTCTCGGGTATTCCTCGACCTCTGATTTACCCGATCTAATAGCTAAAATACGTTCCAACTTTCCAACCAGAATTACAATGGAAATACTAATTTCAAAATTCAAAATCCCAAGGCAAAACTCAAAAAAATATATATAAAAATATCAACACATTATTCGAATAGTGCTGGATTTTGGTCGATCGGCTAAAGTTGGAAAATTTATTGATAAAATCGAATTATTTTAGAATGGAAAAATCTTAGAACACAATTTCCCATATTTCCAAATCGCAAAAGGGAAAAAAGAGAGAAGAAAGTACTAAGTATTTTCAATTATTATAATTTGCGTTTCCTCCCTGTATAATTTGGCAATTTATGTTATTTATGCCGAACCTATTTGGGTAAAATCAATCAATTTATTTATCTCCTACATCAATTACCCCTATATATATAATGCAAATTAGGATAAGAATCGATAACGAACATCCTCAATGAAGATACGTCCTCATTAAACATCTTCGAGGAAGATATGTAAGGACCACATCTAATTTCCAATCGAGGAATCCCAACACGAATTGGAACCCCTCACTGTGGTCCCAATGGCATAGGAACGCCCCATGGCGCGATACTGTCTCGCGATCCGAGGACTTCGTCACCGAAGGCTCGAAGAATTTTATTTTCTTTCGAGAACGATAAGGTGCCTCGCGTGCACGGCACCCGCACGCTTGGGCCTCGACCACCGCAGAAGAGTCTTCGTTAAAAATCGAAGGGAAAAATACGTCAACGGGACTCATAGGCGGGAAAGAGATAGGAAATGTTCTCGCGCAAGAAGAGTTTCCCCTTCTTCACAAGTCAAAGCACCACACTGTGAGATATATCCTGCCATCTCTCTCCCACACCGTTGCCTTATGGAAGGAGGAGTGCGTAGCAAGTAATAGAGCAGAGCGGGTTCGAACTCAGGGATCTCAGGGGGGTGCGGGGACGGGGGAGCGCGGGGTCTGTTGCGGGGAAGGGTATGCAGGGGAGGGGAGCCATGTGTCCGTAGCGCTGGCGCGTGTGCAGGGCGGAGGGAGGGGGGGGGGGGATCCATAGGTCTCGCAGCGAAGGGTCTGCAGGGTGAGGGGGGGGGGGGGGGTGCACGTGCGAGTAAGAGGGATGGATAGATGGAAGAAATATGTGTGCATGAGAGTGATGGAGAGATAGATGAAATATGTGTGTGTGAGAGAGATGGAAAGATAGATGGAATATATGTGTGCGTGAGAGAGAGAGCTAGATGTAAGGAATATGTGTGCGTGAGAAAGACGGACAGATGGAAGGATCTCGTGTGTGGGAGAGAGAGAGGGCTAGATGGGGAGGAATATACGCAATAATAATAATAATGATAAATCAAATTATTTAATTCTTCTAAATGATTGGATCTCAAATGTATGGGGTGGGGGTGATATGTTGGAATTGACGAAAGCGATCAAAGAAAACCGAAAAAAAATTATTTCACGAATTACTCTCAAGATGGAAAGATGTGCAAGTATGTACACAATCCATCCATCGAAAGAACCCTGGACGTTAACGAAAAATGAACTGGAATCAGTTCCCAAGGGTTTTCTCATAAGATATTACAGTGAATTTATTAATATGCTGTGGGATCGTTTACCTGAACATTTGCAGTATGATAGCGAAATACAGTCATATCGTGATTGTAATGATCATTATAATCCGCCGTGGGAGCGGACTCACATCGATGGTCCAGCACCCATGCGCCGAGATTGTCAAGAGTGTTTTATAATGGACAAACTCGTGTACATATATGCGATTAAACGTGCTAAGAATCCACAGGAAATGACGACAAACGAGCTACGATTCATATCACCAAGGGTGTTTAAAAAATATTTTATTGAATTCACGGATATTTTGTGGGATCGTTTACCCGAATATTACAAATTGGATAATGAAATTAAATCATACGGAAGATGCAACGAGCATTGGAACACACCAGCGATGAGAGATCATACAGATGGTGCACCACCTCGACGTCGAGATTGTCGAAAGTGTTTGGAGGAGAGTGCGTGGGACGTGTTTAAGCCTGTTCAGCGATGCAAGTGTACGTTAGCAGCAGGGGGTGCATGCGTCGAACGTGTTTAAGCCTGTTTAGGGATGCAGATGTTCACGACGGCGGCGGCAAGTCACAAGAACACGTCTAAACATGCTTAGGCGCAAGTGTTTTTTGACGAGGGGGAGGCTGCAACGGATATGTCCAACAAGATTGAGCCTGTTGGATATGTGGAAAATGCATGGAGAGAGGGGATGAGTAGAGGGTTAGTGGAAGGGGATGGATGGTGAAAATCTGGAAATAGTCGTAAAATAAAGAGAGGAGAGCATCAAATCACAGCTTTACGAGCTCCCAGCAAGACGTGATCTTGGACAAAGTTCTCAAAACCATATTCATACCAAAAAAAATGGCTTTCTCCGGAATTAACGACATTTGCAAGATGTCCGAGTTTCTGCCAACGAAAAAGTTGAAAGATCTCCAAGTCGACGGGGAATATTCAATCTCCAACATCCGGCCTGTCATAACAAAGTATGGCAAGAGATACGTCGCTGAAGTTGAGAGAGAATTCGCCATCTTTTTACCCGGCCGAGCCGTCAAAGCATTCGAACGAGAAGCTGAAGCATTTGGAAAATTACTTCAAGCTGCTCAGACTGGTCAACTCCGTATGAAGTACATCGGTGGACAGTGGAACAGTGTCGAATTTCACGAAATTTAAAAAATATAAAATAAATCTGTATATATATGTTCAATTGTCTGTGAATTGTAATATTGTAAAGGAGAAGGAGAAGGAGCAAAAGAAAAAAAAAAAGTTTTGTATCAATAAAACAAAAAACCACATAGAGTAAAAAATGATTTTTTATTCAAAGATCCCTCGCCTACATAATGCATGGTATACATATAGCCAGCTTTGTAAAGATTTAACATTCATCGTTGCACAATTGAATCTCGTATCTTTCGTATGGTGTGGACAATTCGATGGAGTTTTCAGCAACTTCTTCAGCGATGGACAGTCCAGAGTTTCCATATCGATAATCTCCGTTGGCAAGTCTAAGCTCGTTAGCCATAATGACTTTTCACTGCCTTTCACAAAGATCTTGCGAGCGCGTTGTAAAATAGCTCGAAGAAGCACTCTCAATGCGTCGTATGGTATGCTGCCATGGTCCCACGGTATTCCATGAAAATTGCGTTCCAACCATTTATTTGTAATTTTATATTTTGTCGGTAGAGCGTCCCATGAATATGGTGATTCGAAGAAAAGCGTTAGAGGTTCAGAATTTTTCTCATCCGCTCGAATGATTGAAATTTCTTTGAGGATAAATTCGTTGGTGGGTCCCTTGAAACCCTGTAGATCGATGACAAACTCCATCTCGACTGATTTCGAGTGTGGACACTTTAGTGAATTTATACCAGTTTTTTTACCCCACCACTTATAGGATTGTACTCTACAATACGATCATGTAGAATGAGGCAGAATGCACATGTTTGTGCAGGTATATTCGTTTTTGTCTCAAATTCTAGACGTACATCCACGGGTCCGGACTTGAGGGAGTCATTTTGCTTTGAACAATCAATCACCACGAGAGGTGCATATTTCAGAAATTCCGTTTTGTTCAGCCATGGCTCACTCTCCTTATTGTAATACGTAGACTGGAAGTTTGTATACATATCGTAGAGTAGTGCATACTGATTTTGTTGTATATTCAAATTCATGTTACCATATGGATAACATTGGGAGTTCAAGTAAAGTTTCACATTAGTTAAATTACAATGATCGAAATTGCTCGCATTCTTAGTTGTAACATTTCTTCTTCCCGTTTGAAATGCAAGAATTACATATCGCGGTTTTTCCAGCTGAGTTGAAGTCTTGATGGGCCACACATGTTTAGAGGTGGTGGGCAACAGCGGGTATTCATATAATTCCCACGTACGAAAACTCATGGAAATCGGCGTGTCTTTGGCGATAAACTTTAAAAGTTGAATTTTTTGTTGATCCGCCAAGGTGACATATGGTACAAGCCATTCAATTTTACGCAATTCAAGCGTATAATTTTCAGCAGTTGTTTGGATTAGTGCATTGACATCACTGCGTGATCTAGTCAAAATCAATTCATGCTTCGCATTCACAACCATTTTTCGATAATCCTCAGCAAAGCCCAACAGCATACGCAGTGGTACGCATACATCAAAGTTACCCGACGCATCCACGATTTGTTTGGTCTCTTTTACATCGAGCCAACCCGTATTTTCAAGCATCGCGCTCTTACTCGGTGTGAAAGATGTATATCCTTTTATAAGAGATGTAGTTCCCACATTCTTATTACGATCAATTTCAATCGCATTAAGTTCATAGCGCACTTCTTCGAATAAATAGCATATAGCATTGTTAACGAGACTCGTTGCAGTTGTCGGTGTACCGTCGGGCTTTGTTAGTTTTCCGTAAATGTGCAGGGAACTTTTACTCGGCAGAATTGATAAATCTTGATGCTGTATTGAGATACGTATTTCATCACTGTTGTTGTATGTTGACGTTGCGTATGGTTGATGAGCATGAACCTCATAATGTGCGATGGATTCGTCGAAGATGACGGGCGTCTGAATGTTTACGATTTCTTCCTCCATTGCACGCAGCAGATGCACAACGCACAGAACAAATAATTCCTCACACGCGCACTCCACGAACTTTGAGACCCAAGTTCTTCAAAAGTTGTACGTTTTGTGGTGTTAGCGCCTAGAGCGTTGATCGACGACTGGTTTCGGGATCCCATGATCGCTTATTAATAATGGGTATTCTGTTGTAGACTATGCCCATTGGATTTTAGATGCAGTCGTATGGTGATGACTTCGCCACGAAAATTCACCAAATCTCCGTTCTGATCGACAATACGAAGTTGTATATTGTCAATTATTCGAGTCGTGATTGGAAGATAAATGACGTTTGATGGAACCTCGATGATTTTATAGCCAGGCGGCACAGATGGAAAAAATTCGTGAATTGTGTGAACTTTCTGCCCATTAATGTATGCACCGGTGGTTATATTACACTCTACTCGTATGGCGTTCACTTTGAGAATGGACACCGGTAGATCAGACTCATGTCTTTTATTGGCTTTCAATACCCTTGGTCCAAAGCCCAACAGAGGTCCAATCGAATCATTAGCTGAGAAGATGAGAGGTTGATCACACTCGATTTCACTGCGTAGTGTAATATTATTTGGCTTGAGTTGGAATTTTACGTTATTATGAGACAATTCTGCCTGTAAATACTTTTCAATATCCTCTATTTCGTAACTGCCTGTTGGTATGGTTACCATATGTGATCCAAAATAAAGCTTGTTGCATCCAACGTCGATGTTGGGTATTGAGTTGAATGTAAGCAGTTCGACGAGTCCAAGAGCATAAGTCTTGTGTGGAGACAGTTCGATGGGGGGAAAAAATTGTGTCTCAAGAACTGAGGATGATCCCGATAGCGTCAATGTTATACTATCATCCATGATGCTTGCAAATAATATACTAAACCCAAAGCACTACAATGCACGTTTATATAGTGTATATCTATCTCGACGATTTAACTGCCCACATAAAAATTTAAGACACAAATGTCCACACTCAATCGTATCATATTCTTGATATTTTTTATAATTATAATTAACGCTACCAACATCAAAATATCTCATTAGTTCGGATGGTGGTGGGAGATTGCCGAAACTGTCAAAGTAGACGACTTTTCCCCCAATCTTTTTGTACGCAACCCAATGTGTGCCAGGACCCACATTTTCATCCAAATTCACAATTGCCGATTCATGCGTGAGGGGTCCACTTGTAGGTAATGTATCACGCATATAAATCCCACGGAAATGTGGAATTCTCATGATTTTCGCATACTTCAGCAGATCGATGTCGGTGAGAGGTTGTCGTGGTAGCGTTATTATACGTTTTTTGGCTTAATGTAAAGTCCCAATCCTTGCTTGTATGGTTTCAAGTGCAAACCTTTTCCCAGAGCAATGTTCTCAACCCTCTGATTATGCCGCTTTCTTTCGTCCAATTGTTTTTTAGCAGCTTGAGCAGCATTTACAGCGTTAGCTATTGCGGCAGCTCCACCAGACAATGCACCAGCGGCACTGAGGCCTGCGAAGAGGGGTACGAGAAAAGGCAAGACACCACCAATTTTCCGGGGAACAGGTAGAACTCTTGGAGTGCGTACTTTATTGCCCCGTACACTAGCACGCGCGCCTTTCATTGCCGTCATAACGACTTTACGAGGATCATCGCTTCGAATCATTGCTTTCCGCGCGGCATTAATAACTTTCTTCAAACAAATACTCTTTTGGGGCTTTGTCTTTTTTTTCTTTCCTTTCACAGACTGCATTCCCATACCAAATTTCGTTTTTGCCTTCATAATGTTCGTCACAGCCCAAGCACTTGCTCTCTCACCAATACTAGCGTCTTTCGCGGTTACACGTTGCCAGGCTTGCTCAGCCAACACTTTATCAGCCAAATGTCTAGCTTCTAAATTATTGCGATTTTTCGAATATGCAATATCGTGCACTTTGCATGCAGCGTCCAATGGATTTATGCCCGGATCACCACGAGCAAGACGCTTGACCAACTTTGTACCAGGCCCACAATATTGAAAGCCTGGTAGATGTAATTCCACTGGAAGATTATTAATTAGACTATTGATTAAACCTTTGCCGGATTTCTTGTTCTCATGCACAATCATCACTGTGCAAAGGTCACTCGTCGACTGATTATTACTCACATTATAAAGAGATTTATATGGGTTTTTTCGATTAGTCGTATGTGAGATGGAGTCGAAGAAACAAGTTTCCGGCGGGCAACTACCCATAATTAATTTCGATAAACTTGTGGAAGGGGGTGGGGAGAAGAAGCAAAGACGTCATGGAAACATACTACCCGATAGTATTCGTGCAGTGTTTTGTGGTCCGTCAAATTGTGGAAAAACTAATGCATTACTGACGCTACTAATACACCCCAATGGCTTGCGATTTGAGAATATTTATCTCTATTCTAAATCGTTGAAACAACCAAAGTACAAATTGCTCGAACAATTACTCGAACCAGTTGATGACGTTCAATATTATCCATTTAATGAGCATGAACAAGTTGTGGCGCCGAGTGACGCTCGTCCAAACTCAATATTCATCTTTGACGATATAGCATGTGAAAAACAGGATAATGTTAGAGCATTTTTTTCCATGGGAAGACACGAGATTGTCGACAGTTTTTATCTTTGTCAGACATATACTCGTATCCCGAAACATCTCGTAAGAGATAATGCAAATTTTGTGGTGCTATTTAAACAGGATGATATGAATCTTAAACATGTGTATAACGATCACGTGAATACGGATATGACTTACGCATGCTTCAAAAATATGTGTGTGAAATGTTGGAAATCCGACAAGTATGGATTTATTACGATAGATAAAGATAGTGAAATTAATGCGGGTAGATACAGAAGAGGTTTTGATTCCTTCCTAACTGTCGATGATAAATAATTGCTCATTCTCAGCAGAGAGACAGTCTGAGGTCTGCCGTATCTGTGTCAACATGAAAAGCAAGGAACTTTTGAGGGAAAAAAACTTACTGTGTCAACTTGCAAAGGCAAGTGATGCAATACGGCGGAAACATCAAATGTTAAAAAGTGGCCGCGATAGTGCGCAACAAAAAATGCAAGATGTGTTTAAACCAATCGTCAAGCCGTTGGAGGAACTCGTTTCATATAAAAAGAACGTGAAACAAGAAAATAAGGATGAAAAAATGAATGTCAAGAAAGAAGAGAAGATGGAGGGGGAGGAGGATGAGGAGTATCACGATATTGAAGGCATACAAAATAGCACCCTCCTGGACAGTTCGTTTGACGGGGCTCTTGATGAGACGGTTATAGCTGCGAATAATAGTGCTGATGATAATAATAATGATGATGAAATAACGGATGATGAAATATCGGATGATGCTGATGATAAATTCACGGGAGATGTCGATCAATTAATACGTGAATATCTCGGACTACTGCGTAAGAATAAAAAGACGACCTTGGACGTCTCATATGGGGTGCGAAACCTCGCCGACGATAAATTAATGGTGGGTGATTCGCAGATTAATTTCAAACCCGATCATATTTATGTTGGACATCAAAAGTATCCAAAAAGTATTGGATTGGTCGAGTTACTATTTAAAAAAGTGCCAAAGCTTAATTATTTTACAACGAGCGATTTGACCAACTATGAGAAAATTGTTACGACTACGAATGCACATAGAAAAAATTATAAGCGTAATAGCGCTTTTCGGGAAAATAATAGTTATAAATTCCGTAAATTTATTTCTCCGATAATAGAACATAGCGCGCACAAAGGTGGAAATGTATCAAAGTATAAGGTGGCTCGAAAAAATATGTCATATGACTATGTTCACTGGAATGATCCGAATGAGCTAGTGGACCGTCTTCGTCTTCTCGTCGCATCACAAGCCGCTGGGAACTCTTCGCATGCCAACGAGATCATTTCCATTATTGAAGAATTACGTGAAGCTGAAATCATTTATTAACTCTTACGGGGCCAATTTCCATGCATTCCCAACATGACTATCGATGTGTTTGGACGACAGTTGAATACAAGTGGTGGTGGTGGTGGTGGTGTGGGCCCTCCAGGTAAACCGGGTGTTGGGTTCAAGACTACAGCAGACGGTCATTATAATTTGGAGCAAAAACGACTGTGTAATATTGGTGACGCAAAAGCATTAGAAGATGCTGTTTCTCTTGGTGTGTTAATGACTCACACAAATACTCTCAACGATAAAATAACGAATTCAATGAATGAAAGTTATGAATTCATAGCAAGTGCTCTTGAAGGTCGAGTAAGAGCAAAGATCACCGAACTTCGTTTACAAGTAGAAAATTTGAAAACTACAATCACTCAACCTAATGATACTGTGAAAACTTCAAAAAATGGTGTAAAACCTAAAATTCTAAGCGTCAACGGAACAAATTGTTAAAGTGCTGCGGGGAGAAAAAGAAAAAAAAAACATGAATGAGAAAAAGCGTGCTTTGGTTGAGGAGTTGCATAAGCCAGCTCGACGAAACTATCGACGTCGACATGTGGATATACGCGGCCTGGATGAAACATGGCAAGCTGATCTCGTCGACATGTCATCGTATGCGCGCGAAAATTCCAATCATAAATTTCTCCTCACCGTCATCGATATATTCTCCAAATTCGCATGGGCCAAACCACTAAAGAGCAAGAGTGGAAAAGATGTCACCGCGGCAATGGAATCAATTCTTGTCAATGGACGTAGGCCGAAAAATCTACATGTCGATCGTGGGAAAGAATTTTATAATTCCGAATTTAAGAAGCTTATGAAAAAGTTTGATATTCACATGTATTCTACGTATAGCAATTTAAAAGCATCAATATGTGAACGCTTTAACCGTACGCTTAAGAATAAAATGTGGATTCAATTTAGCCTCCGTGGAAACTGGAAATGGACTGATATCCTCGATATGTTAATTGTGGAGTATAATAACACCGTTCATCGTACCATTAAAATGAAGCCGAAAAATGTAAATGCCGCGAATGAAAGACAAATATTACACGATATTTATAAAAGAACTGAGGTGGGAAAACGTGCGAAATTCAAAATTGGCGATCAAGTGCGCATTAGTAAATTTAAAAATGTATTTGAAAAAGGTTACACGCCAAACTGGACAACTGAGATATTTACAATATATCGAGTTAGGAAAACTAACCCCATCACGTATAATATAAAAGATCATCAAAATGAGCCCATTGCGGGTGGTTTCTATGAACAAGAGCTGCTGAGTGTTCAATACCCCGATATATATCTCATTGAAAAAGTGTTAAAGAAACGTGGCAGTCAGCTATATGTGAAATGGTTGGGTTTCGACAATGCACACAATAGTTGGATAAGCAAAGACGATTTGTAACTAATGAAGAAATAATAATATCATGTGAAAACGACTCGTTATTTATTTTTTACGACCCCTATCCTCGCAACCATAGCCGACGCTCGATGTCCCAAGCTGAGCAGGTCAACACCATCTCTCTCTCTCTCTCTCTCTCTCTCTCTCACACACACACACACACACACACACACGCACACTTTCTCCCCATACAAGCATATACTCAGAGCGATTTCTAAGAGGCTATGGAATGAAAAATGCAACACATGGATTTGGGAATTTTTTTTATTTTTTTTTTTAATTTTTTATTATTATTATTATTTTTTTTTTTTTTATTATACAAGAAGTATGCAAACTCTATTTACAATAACATGCACAATACATAATAAAATGAAATATTACGACATTTACAAGGGAATTCGATAGTGACCCCATGGCAATGTTTCTACCGTTCCCGGTATGATATACCGCTTATCATCATCTGGACTTAGGGCAGTTTTATCCGTGGAAATTGTATAAACATTATGCAATGTTGACCGAATCGAAAATTGGCGTCGGCCCATTTTGATATTTTTAGTCAAACATTCTGTATAATGTTCGAAGGTGATTGTTTGAGCAACGATGCTGCTTTTGATCCCCTTCGCTTTTTTTACATCTTTGTCTCCCTCGACTCGCGTGGCATACATCTTCGATCTAAGACCCACGAATTCAGTCATAATACCCCCTTTCTTCTCATCTTTCATGAGACCGGGAACTTTTTTGTTCACAAGCGGTATATCATACATATTGTCAATTGGATAGTCGCTCGTGTCGAATTTATTTACATTTTTCTTAATATCTGCATATACATCATCGCATTCGATTTTGTATATCAGACTATCAGTGTCTGTATACAGGACCTTACAATTATTCCCATACAACGGTGTCATAAATTCATGGTGAAATGCATATAAGCATGTTTTTGATATGTCCAGAATGGACATACCCACATAAATTGGCTTATTGAATTTTACCTCGAGATTACGTAATTCTATGGCAATCAAATTGTCGGCGAAGATACTGCGGCTGTGAAAATTTGGTTTCGCGATCATAGCCTCTGCCCCATATCGCCCAGCCCACTCAGTCAACAATTTGACTTGTACATGATTTCGAACATTTTCCATGGTTTTACCAAAAACTGCATTATTCATTAATTTGAATAGATTTTTTTCAAAATCATTGTTTGCGCATGTTCGAAATTGCGTATTTAAATCAATATATGATGCAAGCCAGGTGGATTGTTTAAATTTCAAAATTCTGTATATCTTGGTGACTTTTAATCCATGACGCAGACATTGCTGTAAAGCGCGATAATGTATTACATAGCGCTTTTTATCCTCGACTGTTGCGAGGAGCTTCTCTTGTTGCTTACCCGGAGGTTTACCGTGCGTTGGGCAAAACGGCAAGTCACTATGTTTATCGTGCAAGTGTTGCGGATATTCTAAATCTACCTCGAGGAGATAGCCATTAGGCGAATCAAGCGCGATAGATTCTACGTTAAAGTCGGATAAATTTTCGACCCACTGAAATTCCGCATAAGGCAATGGTTGACTCATTGCCCACCCATACAGATTATTAATATCAAAATACATCAAGTAGGAGGATGTTTCCGACGTATTGTGCGACTTCATGTATTTATTGTTCGCACGGGCATATCTATGCGAACATTGGCTTAAGCCACCGCGAACACCTCTCTCCACGAATAATACCATATCGATGTCTGTGAGTAATTCAAATTTGATTTTGGTATACTTCAACATGGCATCCCAGGTATATCCAGGAAGAGTGTGGTAATGTGCGGGGTCAAGGCCATAACTTTGCAAACAAGTATTGCGAAAGTTTTCGAATATATCGGTCAATAATAGCACATCCGTCTTTAAGTATAAATCGCTGTATTCACCGAGCGTTCGAGTGGCAAATCGATCCCAGACATTTTTAGCATGGGCATAATCCGTCTCGGATATTGTCGAACCGGTTAAGGAGCTGTAAAATGCATCTTGTGGTGGAAGCTCCGTTTCATTTAACTTTTCAAAACTGTCAATATACTCATACGGAAACACTCCCTTTCGCGTTAATAAATTGAATTGTTCCGTATCGGGAAATTGAGATTTTAACGTTGTTAGTTTGTCAGGGCTTAAGAATGAAGCTAATTTATCGAGACTTTCATTGAGAAATTTATAAGAGTCGATGAAGCGAAGGGTAATATTTTTTCTAGAATTTTTGGAAGTTTCAACAGTCTTTGAAAAAGAAATGTACTTTTCTTTAGTGATGGGGAGTAAATCGATTCTCCCCTCGAACGCCGTGGCTACTTCCTTGATGATAAAATGTGCATCATAACCCGACAAGTTGTGAAAAACTATGGGAATAAAAAAAGAATTTTGATAATTTAAATTACAATCCGAGTGCGCTGGACCTCTGAATTTTCCCGTCAGATGACAGTGATCGCGAACACGTTTTTCCCCCACCACGAATTCTTTTTCACAAATATGACAATGTTTTTGCTCGTAAAACTTTTTCCTATCTTGCGGTGACAAATCTTGCATTCGAACATTTTCCGTCAAAATTTTTTCAACATTTAACGCTAGTTCTCGTAGTTGTCGGGCAAACCATTCGACACAGTTTTCACCGCGATGTGAATAATATCCCGATAATGATGAATCGTACGAGCAACTTACGTGGTATCCCACACTGAATACACGATGCTGTTGATGCTTTATTGTTTTTACTTTTTCATTTTTCTTATTTTTCTTCTCCCTCTCCTCCGCACTGGTTTTCTCTAAAACACACTCGAGGTCTGCATATACGATGAACGGAAGACGTTCCTTTCGATTGGGGTTGACAAACTTCAACCATTTGTCACTCCCAGATGGCAATCGGATCGCACAATCATTGATGGCGTTGCAGTCTACCTCGTGTGATTGTAGCTTGGCAGGAGATTGGAAATAATGTAGACAGCTGAAAAATAATAATTTTTCTAAAATTACTCAACGTATATTTAATGATATATATGTATGTATGTATGTGTGTGTGTGTGTGTGTGTGTGTGTGTGTGTGTGTGTGTGTGTGTGTGTATGTGTGCGTGTGTGTGTGTATGTGTGTGTGTGTGTATGTGTGCTATATGAGGGATAGAAATTCACTCACCGATCGCATATGAACTTCTTTTTCTTTGATTTGCTCAGTTGCTTGCTGACGAGGCGAGATAAACCCTTAATCACCACGAAATGTCCAATTTTTTCATCTCGAGGATCTTCGATGTACATTAGATTGACGTGCCTCTCCTTTTTATTCTTCGTGATGCGAATCGGAATTATCTTATTGTCATTCTCGGCGTACACATTAATCGAAAGGTTGTTCAATTCTTCGAATTTCTTAATTTGATCCAATTTCATGGGAAAATCTATACCGCGAAGATTGAGGACCGTTGAATAGTGAGGATACGACGATTCGCGGTCACCGTTACGTTTTGCGGGGTATAAACTGGCGACTACTGCCCATGCAAAACATGCTTGGTCATTAGTTTTAATATTCTGGAGGCCTTCTCGAAGCCGGATGTGATCCGGTAATTCATAATGACATCCCGCACGCATTGCATTATATTTATTAATGTTTATTGTCAAATTCAATATTGACACTAACGACCAGCCACTATCACGTTCTTCAAATTCACCAAGTGATGCCAGTGTTGGTTCGACCACTCGCTCATCATACCACTCGCGCAAATTTGACGTTTGGAACAATTCAACGTTGGGTGTATTCATACTTGCGTTTGTACGTTTTTCCCCCGCAGCAAACTCACCATTAAACTCTGTATTCACTTTCACACTGTTGTGATTGGCGATACTGTTTGCCACTTGCGTCCGCACCAATTCAAACGAGTCCAATAGAAATTTACGCGGGTCGATATAATTACGATTAATCACGGCGCCGGTTGTCACACGATTCGCGAACGCAGTGTCAATTTCACGCCATATTAATTCGCGATCGGTTAATCCTTCACCTACATGCACAAATCGTTCACGTATTTGCTCCTTCAATCCTTCTAAACGCAAGATCCGAGAATTCAACGAGTGATGATATCCAATTGATAGTCGTATACGCTTAGCTCGCACTCGCTGCTTCAACGATTCAATGAGCGCATCACACTCTTCTTCCCATATAGCATATTCTTCTGCTGATTGAAGTAATGCTCCTCGTTCGCGCAATGACTGTTCCAAAACATTGTCATCGGTATGAGACATGGTGATGTAGTTCACGAAATACGCATCGATGTTAACTCGAAGACGACTTTACTCAAAATGTGGTAATTTAAGAAATGGTCCGAACAAAATCGGCATTTTTCCGGGGGAATTTTTTCCCCACAAAATATGCTTTTTTCGCAAGAGGGACTATGGGTGAGTGCATGTATGCATATGCGAGATAGAGATGATTATATTCACATAAGAGTCTACCACGCAGCATTTTTTTTTTTGTTTTTTCATATGGTGATGGATCGAGAAAATGACGTTTTAGATTTACGCCAACTTAGGAAAAGAGGGGAATGTGTGACGGGCTTGATGACAATTCGACAGCTGCATCGCTTTTTTCTCTAGTTGAGAAATAATGGCAGCGAGAATTTTGGTGTAACCATCCATTGTCCCCAGCACGTTGTCATTCAGAAGAAACTGTGAAAAATCTGTTTCCCAAAGTGTTGCATTTCATCCTCAAGATGTGACCCTCGAGGATATATGATGCTCGCCTAAAACAACACACCCTTCCCAGGGGGGGGGCAAGTAGACAACTCTGCACACGTGTACAGAGTAGTCCATTCCATCATTGTGTCAAGCTTTTAACATAACTGAACCACGATTTTTCGAGATTTTACTCTTTTCACACAGATTCAGCGAAAGTTAACTTCAAGGTGGGGGGTGGAATGTGGACATATGGCAAAAATGCCACCTTTCTCATCCCCTACGATCCCCAAAATGTGCCAAAATTTCTTCAAACGAAGAGTCATTCTGCCTTGTGCAAACGTCCTGTAAAGATCGTGCCGCGATATTTTGCGAAAATTCTTTCAAAAATGGCTTTTCTGCGTAATGGTGATGATAATGTGCGGGAAAATGAGGTGATTTATAATGCGAATGGTGCTGATGAGGATATAGAGGTGGTGAATCTCGACGACGATGAAGAAATGGAAGTTATGGACGAAGATTTGGAGCGGGCAATGGACTATTACGGTCGGGACATCGACTTTAATGAAATCGAGCCCGAAGAGCCACGAACGGATGATGAAGGATGGGAAACAGATGACTCCACGGAGGAGGAGCATCTGAGCCGAATGGTTCCACGTCCGGAAGCGAATGCGTTAGATACGCGAACGCGAGTGTGTCTGATAACGGCATTCTATTTCGCTCGATATGGAATGAAACTTTGTCTCGAGTGTTTCCAAGAAGATCCGGAAGGATGGGGCCAGGTGTCAACCAATTGGTTCCACCATCGGGGCGAATACCGAACTCTACACGTCCTGCACTGCAACGAATGTAATAAGAGGCTCTCCATATTCATCCCGCCTGATGCCTGTGGAGTTTGCACCAACCGTGAGTATTGTTTTATTTTTATTTTTTAAATAATTAGTTATTTTTTCAAAATTTGATTTTAATTTTAAAAAAATGGGATTTCCTCTGTTGCAGGAATTCCAGAGCCATAATCATCATCGTGATCCGGCTCACATTTTTAAAAATAAATGCTTTTCAATATTTTTGTAATTATTTTTGAAAAAGTCATTATTTTATAAATCATATCCAGAATCGCATTTTTTGAATGATAATATTTTTTAAAAGTGTTTTTCTACATTTATTATAATTAATAAATAAAATATAAAATTAATTAATTAATTAATTACATCTTTCCATCGCTTTCGTCAATTCCAACATATCACCCCCACCCCATACATTTGAGATCCAATCATTTAGAAGAATTAAATAATTTGATTTATCATTATTATTATTATTGCGTATATTCCTCCCCATCTAGCCCTCTCTCTCTCCCACACACGAGATCCTTCCATCTGTCCGTCTTTCTCACGCACACATATTCCTTACATCTAGCTCTCTCTCTCACGCACACATATATTCCATCTATCTTTCCATCTCTCTCACACACACATATTTCATCTATCTCTCCATCACTCTCATGCACACATATTTCTTCCATCTATCCATCCCTCTTACTCGCACGTGCACCCCCCCCCCCCCCTCACCCTGCAGACCCTTCGCTGCGAGACCTATGGATCCCCCCCCCCCCCCCTCCCTCCGCCCTGCACACGCGCCAGCGCTACGGACACATGGCTCCCCTCCCCTGCATACCCTTCCCCGCAACAGACCCCGCGCTCCCCCGTCCCCGCACCCCCCCTGAGATCCCTGAGTTCGAACCCGCTCTGCTCTATTACTGTAGCAACGGCATACATTGTTGCAACTACAAAGTTCGAGTCGAGCTCGAGTTCGAGGGGGTAATACGACACCCCTGATAACGGGCCCAAGAATGCTTTGTCGTCTATTCCTTGTTCTCTCTCTCGTATAAGGAGAATATGTTGCGCTGAACACAGGGAGGGGAGAAAGAAAGAGATTTCTATCCCTCCCCGAACTCGAAACAAAGATTTAGACGACGCGATGATTTGAAAAGAGCGTCGAGGCGACAAAACCAATCCGACTCTGGTCGCACTCGGATGTCCGGAAATTCAAACCTTCGAGCTCTGAACTGTAACGCTTAAATATTGGTACCTGGTCGGAGTTTTATATACAAAAAAAATAATATCTTCGCTTTCGGGAGTGCGCCCTGTAAAAATCGGAAATAATCCGAATCTGAGGAAGAAACCGTGATAACCTATCAGTTTATCGTACGCGCGTGTATACATTACGCAGGCAAAACCTCGCGTCGATGCCTTGCTCGCTCCTATGCTCTCGCTCGGGCTTGAACGAGAGGAAGAACGAGAGGAAGAAGAATCCGCGAGTTCTTCTTCCGGCCCGATCGTGGGTTTGAGCAAAGAGGCGAGGCCCGCCGGCCTCCCCTCCCGCGCAACGATGAATCCGGACAGCAAAGAGAGGTCCGCGAGCCTCACCTCGCGGGTGTGTGTGCCTTCCATTGGCAGGGGTGCTACATCTGCCACTCCCGCCCCACGCGGTACAGTAAGCGAAGACTACGAGGCGAGGCCCGGAGGCCTCCCCTCTCGGGCGACAGTGACGTTTGCCATCGACGGAGGGTCAGAGGGCCTATCCACCCACACGACCGTGGGCCAAACGAACACCAGGGGTGCTGGCGCCATACCACGGCCGTCGAGGAAGAATTGCCCATCATGTGCGCGACCCACAGCATCGTGTGGAGATCTCGGGGCCTGCATCGAGCGAGGGATCCCTCACGCGTCGAGGAAGAAGGGAGGGGCTGTGTGCCCTCTCTGTTTATATAAATACCTTGGGAAGGACTATACGCGCCACGTGGGCGCGTGCCTCGCCAAATTTGAGAATAGCCTCCAGGCTAAAGTGCCAAAGGAGTCTCCTTTGGATCGGGGCCGTCCTGCTGCTCATAAGGAGCCGTCCGCGGCGCCGCCGAACTACCCGCGTTCGGCGAGCCGCCCGCGCGCACGCTCGCTCAGCCACCGTCGCTCACCATCAGCTCGTCGTCGACGTCCGCTGTCGGCCTCGACGGACCTGTCCAGGTACCACGTATGCCGCGGTAAACGGCCCACGCAACACATCTCTACACAAACAAAAAAGATAGAGATCGGCAGCGTGCGCCCCGAGCCGAGCTTCATTCGCTGGATGGGCCAGCTCGCACGTATGGCCGAGATCCAGCCTACGGCGACCAACGCATCCACGGCAACATCAAGGGCCGCCTTCGAAGAGACCGGTGGTCCAAATCTTCACCGGGTATTCACCGATCTCGTCGCGGCTTGGGCTGCCACCCTACGAGGACCTCATCAATAGGCCGCGACGGAACTCAACACCGAAGATCCTCCGGACGAGTTCTCATTTCGAAGATGTTGTAATTTCCCCTCATTACGATCATTTTATTATTATTATTATTATTATTTTTTTTCTCTCTTTCCTTTTATCATGTCCTATTATCACGAATTTTTTTTTTGTGTGTTATTGTGCGACGCGAATGATTTGTGTGCCAATATTATTATTACCGTCTTATTGCAAGGAAAAATGGTTGTTCTTTTCTTCATAATGTTTTTTATCGTTTTAAATTAAAATTTTTTTTTTTCCCTCGCTCCAAAAGCTGAAAATATCGACGATGCAGTGTGGAAATTACAATTTTACAAAAATAAAAATAAAAAACGAATGATTTATGTACACAATCCTACGTTGAAGCTTCGTATTTTCATGGTCATTTCGCCCGGCGTTACTTGAGGGGTTCGACTACCATTTCGTTTTTTTTTCTCGATTGTTCTCTCTACTCCCGGAATTATTTGAACTTTATCAAAATTTTAAAAGTTTTACGCACTTCATATGGGAATCCGAAATACTATTTTGTTTAATATTAAAAAAAAAAAAAAAAAAGAGGATCTGGAATCATCAAATATTCCCTTTTTAAGCGAATTTGAATTTTAACAAAAGTGAATTTAGCGAATGTTTAATGAATATTAATACATCAACCGATGACGAGGGCGTCACCGAATCCGTAGGGGGGGTGGGCGTCCCTCTTTCGCCGTCGTCATTTTAACCACAATCATCCACCCTCCCCCTCTCTCGTTTTTCCCCTTTCCTTTTCATTTTGAACAAAAACGATTCTCCGTTGTTTTGCTTCTAGACGTCAATTGCCGGGAAAATTGGGGGATACACTTTGGGTTTAATTTATCACGAAGAGACATTAATTTTTACATACATTTCTATCTATACATTACGACAAAATTATACACATTATCGATTCACGGATCGATTTTCGTTCGAGGCTTTCATTTGCGATGATTTTTTTTTTGTTGCCACGACTTTGACTTCGGACTGCGAACAATTTTGAATTTCTCACTCGGGTAAAAAAAGCATTAGGATTTTACAGGAAAAAAATAATTATGAGTAATTGATGGAAAAAATGACCTTGTGGATAGATCGGCCTCTCATTTTGCTTAACAATAGTTAATAACTCCCATCGACTTAATTTTTGGATCATATAAATTTCCTTCAAAGCAACATTAGTTTCGTTGCACTCAACTTAAGAATAAAAGCTACTGAACCCATTTTTTTGTCACTCTAATCTTTGGGTAATGCAACAAAACACCAAAAATAATTTAAACACACGTTTTCCAGTGTGTAAAAATTTTTCTTAAACCTTTCATATTAAAATGCGATTCGAGAATGGCCACATTTAAATCACTAAATTCAACAAAATTGCAAAAAGGTTTAACGCCCTTGAGGTAATTGAGGCGTTGCATCAAGATGATGTTAAAAATATGAAATTTCAACAACGAGAGAAATTGCAAAAAAAAATTCAGAGTTTTGGTAACGAGCTTCCGCATGATCTCCAAATAATATGACAGAAATTGTTAAATTTACTACAATTTAAAAAGTAAGTGAACTTGCACTAATTCTTCAATTCATGAGAATTTTAAACTTAAATAAGTAAATTGACATAAATTAAATTGAGATAAATTCCAAAAAAAACTGAAGCAAATTGTCAATATTTGGAAAAATTAGATCCTCAACATCTATTTAAAACCACCAAATCCGATACAATGTATGAAAGGACCGGGTTTAACCATGTTTTATTCTTTCCCCTGCTCGCTAAAATTGTGGATATTTGCTCACAAAAGCAAGTACGACCAACATTCGGAGGGCGAGATAATTTTATCGTGCTCATTGCAACATTCTACAATCGGCCCTACCTGCGCGTCTGAACAATGATTTATTTACGACGTAAATCGAGAACATTACAGATTGAACACGAATCCATTCCTCTGCATAATACAGTTCAATCAAACGTCGATCAGGACGTCATCGGATTGAAATAAATTAAAATCCATAAAAATAGAATTCGTCGACATCGGTTGTTCCGAACAAATCCCTATGTGAAATATCAATGAATTGAACGGAATTTGTGAAAGTAATGAGGAAAATTCCAAAAATGAATTGTCCCGACGATGAAAAAATCGTTACCTCTTTCAATTACAAATATAATTTTTGGGGTGATTCCGGGAGAAGAGTGAACATCATGCCTACTATAACATGTGATCCATTTTCAAGCAAGACATCACCCTTGGGATCAACGGGGGTTAGAAACGCTCGACGTAACGCCGTTCCAAAATTCGTATTTTCGTATGCGCATTTTACCGACATTGTAAACAACTGATCGTATGCCGCCGACTCGTAAAAACTCGCCTCATTCTAATGTAATTGCATCTCTAATGCGCCGTATCGATAATCCCGATGACGAGGGCGACATCAAATCCGTAGGGGGGGTGGGTGTTACGTCCCGCTTTTCGCTTAGATTTTATTAATTTATTAACTATAATGAAGCCTATAAATTCATTATCGTTACTATCTCGTGCGAGAACGGACGTGGACTCATGATCTCGCGCTAAAGCGCTCTCGTCAGCGGATTCCAGAGACTCGTGCGTCACGATCACCCCATATGTCGAAAATCGCGATCAGCGACTTTTCGGTCGATGGCACCTTTCGGTCACCTTGAGCGAGCCCGTGCATGGCCACCAAGGGCATGCACGCGCCGTTTTCAAGAAGCCGAATTGCAGAAATTCTCGTTCGACTCGCCAACGTTCTGAGGAACGTTGTCAAGTCAAATCAGTACCTTGCTACCCACCGTCAGGTGAATCAAGGAGTAATACTCCGGCCTTCAGCCAGTCGCTGCGGCGTAATTCCCGCGTCGCCATATAAGATGCATACGCCCGTTCGTATGTCATCTTGGGACGTTACACAGGGGTGCTCGCGTAGACGCGTAAGTCTCGGGTCGATATTAATGTTTTGTCCGTCCTAAAAGATCGTGCCTATGACCCTAAGGTCATAGTAAAATAAGTTACTCGAAGTCATCGATTCAATCACCCTTCGCGCCCATGATCTCCCGATCATGGAACATCATCAATCTAAAGAAACATCGTCTATGAGAACCTCTCGTTATCGAGGTGGAATTATATTACAACGAATACTGAACAACAGAGAATATCAACAACAACGATATCGATAAATAACAACGTATGCAAATAAGAACAATCGCAAGTTCGCATAAAGCATCGCGAGTGAACAACGGGCGATCGACACGTAAATCGGCTGCAAGAAGTATTCGTCAATCGCCACGAAAGGCAATACACGTGGTCATCAGTGCTACGGAACGCTCGGTATTCAAACACCGGCTGATCGGTTCGCGAGTGCGCGGATAAATATATACATGCGTGTATATATTTCCCGTCGACCTCACGACGTATCATAGACCACGCGTTTTTCGGCCATTACAGCGAGTGCGCGGAAAATACTTCCTCGCCCTCACTACATAGGGACTCTAGTGCGCGTATAGACTGTTAAGAGTATTGACAGTTAAGTGTATGGACGTTTAAGTGTAGTAGTAAGAACAACGTCCAGAGCGCGGCTCGAGATCCTCGCTCTGTCCGTACGACACCCACACACCCACACACATGCAGGTAGCGTGCGATAGCCTGGAGCTCCAGCCAAACGTAAGTCAGCCGTTTCATTCGAGAGACGCCGCAAGTATTGTGAGCGCCGTCTCTCTCTCTCATATGTACATGTTCGCAGTGCGCGCGGATCCCCGCTCGCCCTCCTTGCATACTTTGAGATATCGTCTCACCCGTGGTGACACGGTATAATAAATCCCATTTTATATGATGCATTCTAACTAGACTGCGTAATTATTGACGAGACCCTCACCCTTTTTCAGCAGTGGCCGGGCCCGTATGGGACGGTGTAGAGGCGCCCAATCTACTACGAAATGCTCAATACCCCTTTCAAGTCAACGCATTTCAATCTATCTTAAATATTATTATCCTTGTAACGTGCCTCTCGGTACGTAACATGTATATGTTATTTACCTATGATTTTCATATTTGATGTTTTCCAAGATTCATTTTTGATCAAAATTGACAATTTCCATTCGTTACGTCAAAAACAGGAGTTTCGCGAACTATTAATAATTTTTGACGTTTGATGTGTTGAATTTGATTGAGACTCTCTAGTCGTGGAAAAATTTCGGTACGACTCCTGGAATCAATCTCGAACACATCTGCCCCTGTTTTTGCGTCTAACCTTTCGGAAAATTACTTGGGAAATGGGCTTGGAATCACTGTTAAATTTCCAATTGCGTAAGGTATCTACTGAGATTTGAACTCGGCGTTTTGATATAATTTACTATTGGCTTTACCCCAAGGATCACTGTCGTTACTTTTATTGAACACAGGGGTGATTGGAGGAAGATCAATCAGAATTAGTTTGTAAATAGTTACCGGATGTTTAATGATTTCAGTGGAAATAATTTTGGGTTTCGGAGTCTCTCTAGTTATTTCTGTTTTTGCAGGCAATGGCCGTACTCCGTGATAATTTGATTCAGATCTTTGAACAGGGTTTAACCTTTTTGGCCACGGATTCGAATATATCGCGTCGAGTTTACGTAATTGATACCTTCGTCTGGCTCTGCGTGTTCTTTTCTTTTTGCGTGGTACTGGGGGGTTGACTCTCGTGGAATTTAAGGGAAGAGTATCCAGGGTCCATTTCCGGATGAGCGTGCAACCTGACGCAACTCTGGTCCCAACCAGATCTCCGCCGAGAAAAAAGGAGGAGTACGAATATTTGGTGAGCGTGCAACCTGACGCAACCCTTGTCCCAACCAAATTTCGCACAAGGATAGGTAAACGAATACTTGGTGAGTGTGCAACCTGACGCAACTCTTGTCCTAACCAAGTTTCGCACGGAGGGGAGGACTACGAAAGCTTGGTGAGCGTGCAACCTGACGCAACTCTGGTCCGAACCAAGTTTTTCGCACGGGGGGAGAAAATAAGTAAAAAACACGAATCCTCGGATGAAAACGTAAATTTACACAACCGTACTAAGTCTTGAGATCGAATGTGTTAAACGAATAATAGAGAGAGTGGGAGGGTTTTTACTTTGAATTTAATCGTTGGGGAAGAGAAATTCCTTGGATTGAACTTGTTTCATTGTTTAAACCTTTAATGAAATACCGAAAAGGAAAAACTTAATTAAACTTTATTCTGTGACTATTGATGAGTCACTGGTTCGCGACAGTCTCAAAATTGATCAATTTGTTATCTAACCCTTTTCTGAATTTTATATTTTTTCCTCCTTTGTCGAGATATTCACGTTATTTCGATTGTACGGGTGAAAGGATTGGTACCAATTCTCGAATGACACGATTTCAGCAATGGAAAGGGGAGAAGGGTCGAAAGGCCTTTGCTAAACTTCACGCGGATGAATTTTCCTCCTCCAAATCATCTTAAAGAAATGGTTTAATTAAAGTTTTATGAAACTTGACTCAGCAATGCCGCAAGAACAATCTAGATTTAAGATTCACTTGGATAAGGTTGAAGTTTCTTTTTTTTTGAATTATTTAAAAAAAATTGTTTTTGATAAAGCCTTTTATGGACAATTATATCACCAACGCCGCAGGGATGATATGAATTTAGGATCACTTGGATGAAGAATCGATTTTTCCTCAAAAAAAAAAAAAAATCAACTAACCGGGTTTTAATTGAATTTAATCGATTAATTTCATCCGAATTTATGATATTCACTGTGTTTAATTTTGCCCGAAGTATTCCTCACAATTTCACGAGAGGAAGACGAGCTTGTAATAAAACTTCACTTACTGGCTGAGATGTTCTCCAATCGGAAAGGGTGACAGCATTTGTAGACGCACTGGCGTCTCAGACGGAAATGGTGAAGTTGAATCGGCAGTAGATCAAGGGCGTGGCAGGTTGGCGATGAAGTCAAAGAATTGTCGGTGCACAGAGTTTAATTTTCGAGATCCAAAATTTTATTCAAATTATTGTAAAAAGAAAGAAATGGTTAACAAAGATTTAGTCTTAAATTTTGCAATTCATATAACAATAACCGCGATGTATACGTTATCCAATATTTCGTGGATTGCGGGTGTCAAAGTAAAATAAACGAAAATCACTAAACAGAAAATAATAACTAGACAAAGGAAAATGAAGTAGAATAAAACGAGGTCCAACCTCTCTTCCGACATTCTGAGGCCAACTCGAAATTTCGAGAATTTAAAATAGAAGCAATTTCCATTCGACTCAGAATTCAAGATTTGAAATTCCGAACCGAAAAAAAACTATCTTCCTTCGAAAATCGAGTGAAAATTCTAAGTCCAAAAACGAATTTATTTGGAAATTTCCAGAATCAAGAACGTCTTTGTCGAAAAATTTCGCAAGTTCAGCCCAAGAATGGATTCGATGAGTACGATGAGTCTCGTAGTTTCCACGTCGGAAAAAGTCGAAGAAGTCTGCCAAGAGCCCTTTTTCCGGCCTCCATATACCCGTGATCCAGGCTAACCCGTTCGATAAAAGTGGGGATTGATGATAAAGATAGAGGATGCATTTTTCTGATGCAATGCATTTTCCTTTTCTATCTTGTGAGCTTCCCTTGAAAATTGAGGTCATAGCCAGGGCGCTAGCGTAGATCACAGGGTGGGCCCTATGCGTGTGGCTGTATCGAGGCGCGTGTGGCTGTATCGCGTCGCGCGTGTACCCCTATACATGCAAACGCTTATGCCGCACGCTTCCTATATTCTTATTCCATGTATAATATTACTTTCTTATGAACAATAGTAATTCTAGTATTATAGATATTTTTCCTTGATTATTCATCATGGATAAATTTCTTATATTTTCCCTTATAGCTATCATTTGTGCATTGTTCGAAATTACTTTTTCTTTTTTATGTCCCATTGTTTGTTGTATTATTATTAAATGAAAATTGTTGTTTTTGACTTGAGCATCAGAATAGTAAATTAAATATTCGTGCGATATTTTGCGAATTAAAATTACTGTTCAGAAAAGCGTGTAGTTGCCAGAGCTCCCGCGAGAGACCCTCAGTGAACGGTCAAGCTCTCGCTGGACTCTGCATTACTCGTGGCTCTCGCAACTCTCTCCCCTCCTCATAGCAGCTCTCGCTCGCGAAAACGGACGCTTCTTATCAGTTGGCTTCGAGGATCTTTTCAAGACGGGTCGATTAACGACATATTCTGATCCTTCTCCTTGGCGGACTTCTATCATGAGAAAGAAGAGTGACCGATTTACGCCCGATTATTCTTCGATCTCGCCGTCTCCTCGTGCATCGCTTCACCGGAAATATTCAACAATAACTTCAGTGTGATTCCCCTCGATAAACACTTCGTTTTGGCACGCGCCTCGATTCGCATCGATTATCGGCCATTTTTCACTCGGCGGTTTTCATTCTTTCTTTTCACGAGCTCTTGGGCGATTTACGACCGGTCAAGAGCGCTAACGGTTCGGCTTCCTTTGATAACTTCACTGAAAAGTATTCACTTCAATTCGGTGCAGTTTCTTCGATAATTCGCGAGAAAGGTTATTCACGCGACACGTGGCATCGTACGCGACGTCCGCCATTTTCCGGCATCTCTTCGAGTGAGCGTGAATATCGCCACGGCGAAAAGAACGATTTATTTGAACATTACGATATTCTTTTGAACTTTAAACCATTGTTATTAATAAACTACTAAACATTGTGTGCACGCGAGTGAGTTTTTTCTTCATCCGCATCGAACTTCCGGCCACTTCGTTCCCTTCAACCTTCCACCTTTTTCACCCAATTTCCCAACCAGTCAATTCAGGCATTTTTCCAAACATGGTCCTTCGAGCCGGATAGGGAAATTTGTGAAAATTGCGGAAGTGCTTCGGTTTGCGTAAGAGAAAAGTGCGCGAGAGAACGGGCGTTCCATTGTTCGACAACGTGCTCGTCACACTTCGTTAGCTCGGTCTCTCTCGCTCACGTTCAGTGCGCCATAAGTCTCTCTCTCTCACTTTCGCTCGAGAGGAGAGCCTGGACGCTTCGAGAAATTTCTTCGTTGAGCGCGCGGGAATATCATCGCGCTCTCGCGCGCGCCAAGAAAACTATCGCTTCGTCCGCTTTGTGCGGATCTTCGTTCCTCGCTGGACATTCTTCGTCGTGAGTGCGCGCTACATGGGGTTTCTCGGGCTCTTCGCTGTGTGCGCGTATCACCCGATTCCTTTCGCGCGCTTCTCGGTTTCTCTGCGCTTTGAATTCTTCTTTTTCGTGACATATACCACGTGTTTTTCCGCGCATTGGGTCTCTTCGTCACATCGATTTACGCGTAATTCAAACCCTTTAGTGAACTTTCCGGACCCTTCAAGTGTGCGCGCATCACAGACATTCTCGATATTCGAGTGTGTGTGCGCGTCACGTGATTCTTTGTGCGCTTCGGGACTTTCTTCGCATTCAATTACGCAGTTTTTGGATATTTTCGGCGCATTTAGTATTTCTTTGGATTCCTTCGCTACGCATCGCGTTACAAACTTCGTGAATCGAGTTTGTTCGCGTAGCTACTCGGTTTTTTTGGTTCGTCGTGCGCGTTACACGAACATTCTCGTCGCCGAGTGTGTGCGCGTACTTCGTTTTCTTCGGTTTTTGGTTTTTTTCAAGTGCGTCACACGAACATTCTCGTCACCGAGTGTGTGCGTGTACTTCGTTTTCTTCGGTTTTTGGTTTTTTTTCAAGTGCGTCACACGAACATTCTCGTCGCCGAGTGTGTGCGCGTACTTTGTTTTCTTCGGTTTTTGGTTTTTTTCAAGTGCGTCACACGAACATTCTCGTCACCGAGTGTGTGCGCGTACTTCGTTTTCTTCGGTTTTTTGGTTTTTGGGTTTTTTTTCGTGCGCATTAAACAAACATTCTCGTCGTCGTGTGTGTGCAGCTGACATGTATTCTCGGTGGTTCAACGGGTGCTTCGCGAATTTCTTCAGTGCGGTGCGCATGCGCACTCTATCGGGCCCTTGCGTCGGTGTATCATCTTCAACGCCTCGCGCGTTCGTGAGTTTTCGTTCTGGTTCGTGGCTTCGACATTGTCAACGCCTTGCGCGCTCAAGTGATTTCCGCTCACGTGTGGCGCATAGACATTCTTCGTAGCGTCGCGCTCTCGTGCTTTTTTCGGGACTCTTCGAGTGCTTTCGCTTCGATATCTTCGCCGAGTTGCGCGTTCGTGGGTTCTCGTTTCCGTGCTACGCATCGATATTTTTCATTGCTTCGCGCGCGGCCCTTCTTCAACGAGAAAAAAGGTAACCGATTTACGCCCGGTTATTCTTCAATCTCGCTGTCTCCTCGTGCTTCACTTCATCTGAGATATTAAAGATCAAATTCAGTGCGATTTTCTTTGAAGACTTTAGTCCCTTCAGTTTCTCGAGTCCTACGATTCACTCCGAATGAACGGAAATTCATCATTCATTCGCGGTCTTCTTTCCTGAGAAAGATGTTGAACAATTTACGACCGGTCAATATTCGATCTCGTGGTTGTCTTCGGGATTAGTTTCAGTGAAATTCTTCGATACCATTCAGCAACCGTCAATGCGACGCTTCGTCTGGCTCGCTGGATACACCGGTACAACTTTTGATTTCGGCCACTTCCGATTTTTCCAATTCTACGGTAACTTCGAAGAGTGCTTCGACCAATCTGGATATTCGGCCTTCAGTTTTGCTGGCACCGAGCCAGGCAACTCTGACCTCTTCTTCTGGCAGTTCACATCGAGTTCGGTTTTTAATCGATCCCATTGCTGAACTTGCGTTCATTTCGGAACGTACGATTCAACTTCTTCGATTGGAAAGAATGGCCGCCTCAATTAATATCTTGGAATTGGGAGTCAGTCAGCTAGCCGCACGCGGGGAGCTACCACCGCCACCCACTCTTTAATGTCTGATTCTACTTCAAGCTCGGTTCGTATTCAGCACACTTCAATTGATAATGAGTTCGCTTCCTTGCTTTAGAAATTTCTGGGAACAGGAGACAATTCCGTCAGACTCAGTCTCTACGTCTGAGCCCGAGGATTCCTCCTGTGAACAACACTTCAAGGACACGCATTCGCGAGACGAAGACGGGCGATCTACAGTTCGCCTTCCTCTCAACACTTCACCATCGTCTCTCGGGGATTCCTTCATGGCAGCGTGGCACTCCCTTTAACTTCAAAAGCGGCTCTCGCGTAATTCAACTTATCGAGAGTTGTATCACGGTTTTCTTCAGGAGTACGAGACGTTGTATCACATGGTGCGAGCTTCTACTGGGCCAGCTTCAACTCCCGTGCATTATTTGCCCCATCACGGTGTTGTTCGGGCTCACGGCACCACCACCAAGCTTCGAGTGGTCTTCAACGGGTCGTGCAAGACGAGCAGTGGTGTCTCGCTTAACGATCTCCTCTACACGGGCGCCAAACTTCAACAGGACACTTCTGACGTACTTCTTTGGATCCGACGGCACCGCTTCATCTTCGCGACGGACATCACAAAGATGTACCGTCAAATCAACCTTCATTCGGATGATTGGAACCTTCAACGGATCCTGTGGGTTGATGAGCAGGAGCACATCATCCCCTTCTGCCTCACCACCGTCACGTACGGCCTCAGTTGCGCCCCGTTCTTGGCAATTCGAGTCATGCTGCAACTTGTCGAGGACGAAGGGCACAACTTTCCATTGGCGGTACTTCCGTTGACGAAGGGCAGGTACGTCGATGATATCTTCGGAGGTGCAGATTCAACAGCGGAACTTCGAGCATCCTCACTTCAACTTCAGGAGATCTGCAACCGAGGGTGCTTCCCACTTCAAAAATGGTCGTCCAACTCCACGGAACTTCTTCAAAGGGTGCGTCTTTCCACTTCAGAATCACACGCAGTCGTGATTCAACCAGAGGACTCCAGCGTCGAACTTCTTGGGCTCGTTTGGAACCCCCAAACCGACCACTTCAAGTACACGCTTCAGCCGAACTTCAGTCAATCTGTGACAAAACGGACAATCCTCTCGGAAACGGCGCAATTATTTGATCCGTTGGGCTTCATTTCGCCAATCATCATCACGGCAAAGATGTTTCTTCAAGAGCTCTGGTTGGCAAAACTTCACTGGGACGACCCTCTTCCGGTTTCGCTTCAACAACGGTGGCTTCACTTCCGAGAGAACTTGGCGGATCTCTCGCTCATTTCTCTCCCTCGGTGGCTTCAACTAAAACCCTCGGCAACGGTTCAGCTTCACGGTTTTTCGGACGCCTCGCAATTGGCCATGTCAGCCGTGGTTTACCTTCGTTCAACTTCAGATGATGGCTCTTCAACCATCACGCTTGTCGCTTCAAAGACGAAGGTTGCACCTCTCAAGTGACTGACAATTCCGCGGCTTGAGCTCACCGCCGCATTACTTCTTTCACGGTTGGTTTCGGACGTCCAGAAGACACTCGAACTTGGAACTGTTCCAGTGTTCCTTTGGACCGACTCGTCGGTAACCTTAACTTGGATCACGTCGCCTTCGGCTCGTTGGAAGGACTTTGTCCGAAATCGAGTTATTTCAATCCAAGAAATCACTTCGCAAGCGACGTGGCGCTTCATTTCAGGCAAGGAAAATCCCGCAGACTGAGCGTCTCGCGGAATGACACCTCGGCAACTTTCCCGGCATCCCCTCTGGTGGAATGGACCAACCTGGCTTTCGCAGCCTTGCACCAGTTGGCCCACTTCGTCGTTCGAGGTCGTAACCGACTGCGACCTCGAACAGCATCCAGGTCTCGCCTTCACTTCAACTTCAGGGGCTCTTCTACCGGTTTGGGACCTTCTGGAGCGATATTCGTCCCTAAATCGGCTACTTCGAATTACGGCCATTTGCAAAAGAGCTCTTGGCCGCTTCAGGCGAGTTCCACATACTTCAATGACCAACCCGATATCACCGGGAGACCTGGAAGACGCAACAATTTTCTGGATACGCCTTATCCAACAGTCGTACTTCACTGCTGAGCTACGGATAATTTCAAGCGGAGTGACACCTCAACGGAGCAATGCAATGGCCGCCCTCACACCTTTCATCGACCAACTCGGAGTCCTTCGTGTGGGTGGACGCCTCCAGCATTCAATCCTTCACTCCGAGGCGAAACATCCACCTGTCTTGCCTCGGAATTCACGGCTAACTACATTGATAATTTCAGATGCCCATCTCCGGACTCTTCACGGCGGCACACAAGCAACACTGGCCTATCTCCGCAGATCGTACTGGATTTTGGGTGGTCGAGCGCCAGTACGATCATACATTCTTCGCTGCACCACTTGCGCACGGTTTCGAGGCCTCAGAGCTCAGCAGTTGATGGGGCAACTTCCCTCGCCACGAGTCACACCTTCACGTGCCTTCCTTCATTCGGGCTTAGATTATGCTGGACCCTCCACGGTTAAGACTTGGCGAGGAAGAGCAGCAAAAACATACAAGGGTTATCTCGCAGTTTTTGTCTGTTTCTCTACTTCAGCGGTGCACCTCGAATTGGTAACGGACTACATTTGATAACTTCACTGAAAAGTATTCACTTCAATTCGGTGCGGTTTCTTCGATAATTCGCGAGAAAGGTTATTCACGCGACACGTGGCATCGTACGCGACGTCCGCCATTTTCCGGCATCTCTTCGAGTGAGCGTGAATATCGCCACGGCGAAAAGAACGATTTATTAGAACATTACGATATTCTTTTGAACTTTAAACCATTGTTATTAATAAACTACTAAACATTGTGTGCACGCGAGTGAGTTTTTTCTTCATCCGCATCGAACTTCCGGCCACTTCGTTCCCTTCAACCTTCCACCTTTTTCACCCAATTTCCCAACCAGTCAATTCAGGCATTTTTCCAAACAATTACAATCTGGATTGTTATAAATAATTTTGTTGACGGTTTTTTTTTTGGATTTCGAATTGTTTAGTGTTCCAATTTTTAATGATTAAAATTGGTCTGTGGTTGAAACATTGTTTTTCTCAATTTTCGTACTTTTACATTTATTTCCTTTAGGGTGTGGTCACATAGGCTTCTCGTATGAGTCCACGAGAAAGAGGGGAGGTAGGGAACTACGGCGCATGACCAAGAAAAAACTCAACTCTTATTCGCGTCCTCCTCTCCTCCGAGAGAGAAACACGTGAGATTTATTGGATAGATAAAAGGGTAAGGCTAGAATAGATGGTGAAGAATGGGGAAGCATTCGAACGGTCTCCGGGTAGCAACAAGAGCCAAGCTCCTCGTCTTGCCGCGCAAGCTCCGTGGATCGTCGACAGAGGGGAGAGGATTATGTAAATGAGCTTCGCCTCTGCTCGTGGGTTTCGGGGCGTTTTGCTTTTTTCCTCTTTCTTCTAGATTTTAACATAGTAAAATAATATTTCGAGTTTTGAGTTATTTGAGTCAACTAATTAAAATTTTTGATTGTTTTTCCTGGAGTTTGATTATTGGATTGAATGAATTCGATGCATAATTTTATCTTGCGATTCTGGGTTTTTTTTTTTATGGTTAATTCCTCGAAATATTATTTAGCATTGCGTAATGATTTTCCCATTTGGAAGGAATAATCTTGAATGAGTATTTCTCATCCTGGAATGTTTTCGCACGTATATTCCCACACATTCACACACCTAATATATGTTCTGGTGCATATATATGTGTGCGTGAATCGATACCTGTTTCCCGTGAAGTGTACAGAATTGGGTCTCAAAGGACGGTTCGGGGTTTTTCGCGCCTTGCGACATGAGTGAGAGAGAGAGAAGGTCAAAGAACGGTGAACCTGGGCATAGGCCCTTTAAAATCTTTTCTCGCTTCCTTTCTTGTATTCTCGTGGGGTCATTGCCCTCTTGGGGACGATTGATGGTTTCCTTTCCGTTTTGCTATGAGCTTCTCCTTTGTCAATACTTATTGTTCTTAGTTGACTTAATATTTATTTTGGATCTCGTTCTTAATTATAATATTTATTATCTATTTTTGATTGAGAGAGTTATAGATATATTTTCAACTATTTCATTTGTTTAGTCAACTATTATACAGTCTCTTTTGTTTATTAAATTATTATTTGGTTTTCATTTATTTATCTCATTCTGTCCTTCTTTTTTTTCTAGACTCCAATGCGAATTTCTCCCGCAAGTTCGTTATTTAAATAAATTTTAACTATTGTTTCAAAGTTCTATATTGGTATGAGATGGGAAAATCCATCGTTGTTTAGAGCCATTCCGTTCGTGCTTACTTTGAATCTATTATTGATACACGCATATATACTCATATACATGTATGTATGTATGTATGAGAGAAGAGGAACGTAATGTTCTCTTGTATACTTGTTCTTCGAGGCGGTGTAATCAGCGCTCCTCGTTGGTTTTACGGCAGAGAAAAATACTATGTGCCTTTTCTTTTCTTTTTCCAATGGTAAGAGCATTTTCGGATCTAAGGATCTATCTCTTGGATCGATAGGCCGGTGAAGGGTATGTCAGTTAGGAAGCGACGTTAGTGTGCCTGACCCACCAGATGGGGTGACGAGCTTATGGGCTTTTCCTGTAGGGATCTTTGACCCTCGTTTTCCTTTCATACTACCCGTTTTACCGATGGCCTTGTCCTTGAGATTTTCAGTTGGTAAAGTGAATTTCTAATTTTATTGTTGAGTTGAACGGAATAACGTAGGAAACGACAAATTTTCTCCTCACAGATCTTCGAGTTTATCACTCTAAAGGAGGGTATCTTTTATAAAGAATAAAATTCGGCGGACGTTACGTCAGGACGTAACACATTACATGATGTTGTTAAACGGTTAAGATGTTTTAAGAGCTTAGTAGCGACTGAGTATTCAAGACGAGTGAGGAGGTCGGGGCAGTGGGATCGAGTATTGAAGAGTGGAAGGTATTTGTTACGGTTGAGGAAATTGCCGTTAATTATTTTTATATGCCGGACGAATTGTGGTAACGAGTCTTAAACCTATTTTGAATTGATAACTGTTAGATTTGGTAATGAGTCTTAAACAGATGGTTGCCAATTTAAGATTTTTCATCCATTATTTAAAATTTTGTTAAATAATTGAATTATATATGCTGCTTAGTTTGTCAATGTCGGTTCTAAAATTAATCGCTTTGGAATGCGTTTTAATCTGTATCATTTCAAGAATCAATTGCTTTTTTAGCCATTTTTCATTGTGTAGAATTTTGACATTCGAATTTGAAATTGTGATTCAATTCGATTCCGTGTTTAGCTATAACGGTGTATTCTGTGTGTTCATGTGTTTTAAACTATTTTTGTATTCGTTGATTCTGGTTTTTAGATATCTTTTTGCTCGTCCTATGTACAATGCATCACAATCGTTACAATCGATTTGGTAAACTACGTTTGATTTATTCATCTTGTCTATTTTGTCTTTTGCGGAACCGATGATAGAGCGAATGTTGTGTTGGTTGTTGTCGACTAATGTTATATTGAATTGTCGAAAGAGACGGATGGGTTGGTGGTGAATATTTTCAGTATATGGTAAATTTATCAATCTAGAGGAGTCGAATGAGGTGTTTGTATTTAATTGTGCCTGAATTAATGTTAGTCTTTGTCTTATTATCTATTTTGTGAAGGAAATTGGATAACAGTTTTGTGTCATTGTGTTTTTAATTACTTCAATGTTTTTATGGTGAAAGGAAACGTCTGATAGTTTCATAACTCTATTTACTAACATCGTTATAATTCCTTTTTTTTTTACTAAGAGGGTGGAGAGAAAAGAAGTTTATGAATCGACCTGATCAGGTAGGTTTTCTGTACCCGTCGGTATTAATTGAGTTGTTTTTCCGATTAGTAAGATGTCTTGAAATGGTATTTTATTGTTTCTTTCTATTTCGACTGTGAACTGTAGTTAAGTGTGATACGAGTCAAAGAGATCAAGTGTTGATTCTATTTTGTCTGTGGGAAGAGCTATTATAATATCGTCTACGTATCTTTTATAGATTGGCATCATGAATTTTAGTTTTTTGAGGCAGTTTGTTTCCAAATCGATCATTACAATGCTTGATAATATTGGGGCCAACGGTGAACCCATGGGTAAACCAAATATTTATTGATATATTTTGTTGTTAAAGGTGAAAAAGGTTGAGAACATTGTGAATTCTATTGTTTTTATTATTTCGTTTAGTGGAAATTTTTCTGAGAAAAGATTTGATCGTTTTTGGAGGCTTTTTATGACCAATTCTAAAGGCACATTTGTGTAAAGTGAGACGACATCAAAGGAAATGAGTTCGTAGTTATCGGGTATAAAGATGTTTGATACCAATTTTTTAACTGAGGAGCTGTCTTGGACGTATGAGTTTGGGGCGTCTATTAATTTTGAGAGTTTTGTTCGGATGAATGCGGCTAATTTATGGGTAGGGCTATTGATAGAAGATACTATTGGACGTAGCGGATAATTTTGTTTGTGAATTATTGGAAGACAGTATAATCGTGCCAAGTTACAGTTTTCTGGTTTTAAATGATTTTGTGTGGTTTCGTCTATTATTTTGAGGTTTTTCCTTTTTGTGAGAATCTGGTTGACGCCTTTTCGTAGTCTGCTAAGTAGGTTTCTATTTGTGATTTAATATGTTGTTTCTTCTGCAAGTAAATTATGGGTTTCGGTAATGTAATCTTGTTTGTCTGATATAACGGTTGAGTTTCCTTTATCTGCCCTTGTAATTATCAATTGAGGATTCTTCTTGAGGAAAGTAGATGTATCTTTGATAATTTTGTTGGTGTTAAGGAATGAGTTCGGAGTTTTTACTTTATCAGTCAATTTGGTGAATTTCACCCTTCTTTTATCTTGTATTGGTTTTCCTATTAAATTATCTATTTTTGATTCAAATTCTTAGATAGTTTTGTAGATGTATGTTTTAATGTCTGTTAGTTTTATGTATGGAAAACAAAATTTTTCATCTAATGATGAAAAGGTTGATATATGTGTTGGAATGTCTATGTTTGTTACATTGATTAGCCATTCTTTAACTTTGTTATTTGAGATTGTTGATTCTATGATAGTTAATGGCTCATTAATTATGTTATTGCTTATGTTGTGTTGAGTATTGTTTGATGTTGCAGAATGAAAAAGATTCATATGTGATGTTGGTTCTTGCCTTGTATGTTGATTTTGATTTGTTATGTTTCTTTGATTTCGATTCGATAGTGATGCGATTGTTCTTAGGAATTCGTCATAATTGAAATTATGTTGATGGATATTTTGTGTCCTTTCATACCTGAGGTCACTTAATTTTCTTTGGTGTTTGTCAAAGAATTCTTTTGATATTCTGTTTATATTGATTTGTTCAAGTTTGAAGAATTTTTCGTTTACGCGTTTTGAATTTTTCGCAATTAGTTCTGTGTTTTTTTGAATTTTTTTGTTGAGTATTTTAATTTTGGAATTCAGGTCATCAATCTCTATGTTAAGTAAAGATTTGTAAGTTTTGTGTAAGACTGTTTTGAGTTTCAATTTATTTCTATTGTTAAAAATTAGGATGTTGTTTATTTTCTGTCAATAAATGTGTTTAGGTATTAGACCTTCTTGTCTGCATTTCAGTAAAAACCGTAGTTGTTGGTGGTAACGAGTTTTCGCGATGTTATTGCGTTTCCAATACACGGCCGCATACCCAAATTAACACTTGAATCAACTGGCTCAAGACTCGAAGAAAATGACCTCCTTCAACAAGATTCTATAATTATTTGGTTGCATCATCCTTGCAGCCAACGTATCAAATCGATTGTAACGATTGTGATGCATTGTACATAGGACAAACAAAAAGATATCTAAAAACCAGAATCAACGAATACAAAAATAGTTTAAAACACACTAACACACAGAATACAGCGTTAGCTAAACACGGAATCGAATTAAATCACAATTTTAAATTTGACGATGTCAAAATTCTAAATAATGAAAAATGGCTAAAAAAGCAATTAATTCTTGAAATGATACCGATTAAAGCGCATTCCAAAGCGATTAATTTTAGAACCGACAGTGACAAACTAAGCAGCATATATAATTCAATTATTTAACAAAACTTTAAATAAGAACTGAAAAATCTTCAAATGCCAACCATCTGTTTGAAACTCATTACCAAATCTAACAGTTATCAATTCAAAACCGGTTCAAGACTCGTTACCACAATTCGTCCGGCATGTAAAAATAATTAACAGCAACTTCCTCTACCGTAACAAATACCCCCCACTCTTCAATACTCGATCCCACTGCCCCAACCTCCTCACTCGTCTCTAATACTCAGTCGCTACTAAGCTCTCGAAACATCTTGACTGTTTCACAACATAATGTAATGAAAATTTTTAATTTTGATAAAAAATGAATCTTGGGAGATATAAAATACGAAAATCATAGGTAAATAACATATACACACCTTCTCACAAAGAACATTAACTAAGCACTAAAATATCAAACTCCTATCTCTCGCAGACATCAAAGATCGCAAAAAAACGACCTGTCTTGATACAACAAATTCATAATGAATATCATTCAAGATTCATCACATGATCGAAAATTACCCATACAAATTCAGGTCAGTCATGACACACATCACATAAACTTATAATGTAAACCATATCAAAATCTATTATACAAAATAAGACTAAGATGAATTTAATTCTTAGAAATAATAAATCTGAAGAGGATCCGAATGAGGATCGAAACGTTATACAAAAATTGTCCAATTTCATTTGGAACCACTGGCTGAATCGCAGCCGATTTGTCTCTTCACTAAAAAAAGGTATTATTTTGCACTTTTTCGAGTCAAAATTAAGCATCGAAAAAAAATTTTCGTTCACGACAGTAACTGGCACTTATAAAGGGTAGGTTTAAGTTTTCGAAACCCACCGTTTACTTGCTGTACGATCATTAGTTCCAGAGATATCGAAAATATTTTTTTTCAAACACGATGTTTTGTTCAATTCCCAATATCTCAGTGAAAAATGGTCGTAGAACAAAAATAAAAAAGCAAATTGAAGCTCAAGAATCCAGCTAAACGATCCATAGATCGGTTGAGCTCGAAAAGATTTTTCGGAGCCCAACAACCGTTTTGAAACAAGCTAAAATTTCGAGAAAATTTTCGCCGTGATATTTCTTTCGACTGCGTCGAGGGTGATGTTCAAAAAAAATGTTCGACTCAAGATTCCGAAACTAGAAGATTTAAGCTTCAAAATGCTTTGTAAAACAAATTCGACCAAAGTTAATAAAGTTAGTCTTTCAAAACTCGCTCAAAAATCTCTTAAATTCTTCTGTTCCTTTAATTTCTTACTGAGTATACTTACCTCGGGCAGATAATCAAAGACTTTTTAGCAAATTTTGTCTTTATATATATGAGTCTTTTCACACCGATTTGATCCGGGTCTGCCCCTTCACCTCTCTGATTTTGTCCGAAATTTTTTATGATTTTGTAGTACCTCTGAAAAGCGCTTAGAATCACAAAAATAAAAAGTATCAGGCGAGTTTTTTCATTGGAAACAACCTTAGCTGTATTACTTAAACATCTTTTTCAAATATTGCCTAACTCGCCAAGTACTTTTTATTTTTGTGATTAATTTTGTTTCATCGATTTATTATTTATTTTCAGAAACAGATATATTTTTTATTTTTGAACGTAAAGATTTTTCTTTTTTTAAATTTCTCTTCCATACTTTAAAAATCACTGTATGCTTGTAAATAACGGTCAAACTAGGATAATACATGTGCTTGGCCATACGTATTCAGGGTGTAATATCTATTGATTTCACAATTTTGTGTAGGTAGAATGAACTAGGGGTGCGCTTGTAAGTGTACTTGTCTCCAGTTTTTGTACACCATTTTCGCTATTTTTGGGGGTGTGTATATATACAGCAATGTGCAATTGAAGTGACGTACTCGGTTTTTTGATTCCACCGCCTCCAATTTACTCGTGACGAAAGAACTGCCAAATAGTTTTTTATGTGAAATTTTCACCCTCGCTCAATGCCGTTAAAATTCAGCTCGATCGGATAATCATTAAAAAAATGGCGGTCATTTTTATCATTTGGTACGCACGAGAAAAATGGAAAGATTTTGATTTTTGCTCGATATTTTTAATGCGAGCACAAAAATCAATCCAGTAAGAACTTATTTGGCAAAGGGCATTATTTCTGAACAAAATACTTGAAAAAAAAAATCAGGCAATGATTCATTGAATTAAAGCTCGGCTAAGCTGACCAGATGTAAACAAGGATAACTGGGGAACGACTAATTTAATCGAGATCTTCTTTTGCGAGGAGCTGTAATGGAACACCCCTAAAATGCGTGCAATGTAATTTCAAAAATAGGTCTGCTGAAAATCAGTAAATAAGTTAATTTTTTGTTTTTTTCTTTCCCCCTTTTTTATTTTTAACGAATTAATAAGGTAAAGCTACGAAATTTCTCACTTATGAAACTCACTTATGAAACATTCACCATTGGAAAGGTAACGTTTGACCGAAAAAAATGCAACCCCTATGGTTATCGATAGGACCCTTGATAGGGGAAAAATCAACGATTGAAGACCTGGCCACCGTAATCTGACGCAGCGATAGCGCGTGCTGTATAGCACGAAAAGTTGAGCCGACGCCACTGCGAATACCGAGCATCGGTAAGGCAAGCACGGGATAAACCGCTACCGCTACCCTCGTCTACGTTGCCGTAGCAACGGAAGCTGAATTAATTAATCGAATATATTGTACTTAACTGTACGTTAAATTCCTATTCAAATTTGGATTTTCTGAATAATCAGAAACATGTTCAATAATTATTTGATATTAATCAATTTTTTATATTACTATTAATTTTATATCAATTTAATACTAATTTCTATTATTGATAAATTATTATTTGATATCAAGAAATTTTCCCTTAGAATGATGAATGGGTTCGGAAATAGGCAACAAGGTTATCTTTGTAGCGCCTTGTTACAAATTCAATGTTTGACGAATAATACTTTTTTTAAATTGTTCTCGAGAGTTGGTAACTCTTGTTGACAAAGAAACTCAGCCCTCGTTTTTATCGAGAATCAAAATGTTTTTCCTTTCATTTCGCAAATCTTACCTGCAGAAAAAAGGCCGCTATTTTGCCATGTATATTATTCTACAGAAGGAGAATAAGATTTTTGCGAAAACGGAATAGGGGAAATTTGAAGGACTCCCACAAGATAGCCGGAGTTTAAAAGGACAGGTATTGTAAAAAATTCAAAGGTCTCGCGATGGAAAAGGAGAATGAGAATGTTCTCCTTTTCTGCTGGTCAGAGGTGTTAAACGAAACAAAGGGTTTTGCGGTTATCGATGAAAACTAACACCAAATTACCCGGTACAGAAAATAATAACCCACTATTGTTTGAACTCCGCGTGCGAGCGATGCGGCATCACTATGAGTATAGCTTTTCTTTCTTGCACGGCAATAAAAAGCTATCGCCTCACAGCTTGTGCTCCGTATACTTCTCTCACTCGAAAATTATGAACTCTCCAGTACAAGTTTTTCGAAATAGTTTTCTTTAAACATTAAATTTTCAACATTGGCACTAGAAAGACAAAGTTGTTGCCATTTTCCAAACCCGTTTATCAGTCTAAGAGGAAATTTATTAATATCAAATAATAATTTATTAATAATGAAAATTAGTATTAAATTGATATTAAAGTTATATCAATATTTAAAATTGATTAATAGCAAATAACTATCGAACATGTTCCTGATTATTCAAAAGATCCAAATTTAAATATGAATTCAATCTACAGTTAATTATAATGTCATCGATTGTTTAATTCAGTTTCCGTTGCTACAGCATCGTAGACGAGGGTAGTTGCAGCGATTGATCCTTTGCCTGCGTTACCGATGCTCAGTATTCGCAGTGGCGTCGGCTGAACTTTTCGTGCCATACAGGACGCGCCATCGCTGCATCAGATTATGGTAGCCAGGTCTTCAATCGTTGATTTCTCCTCTATCAACGGTCCTATCGATGACAACAAGGGGTGTTTTTTTCGTCTAAACGCCACCTTTCCAATGGTGAATGTTCCATAAGTGAGTTTCACAGCTTTACCTAATTAATTCGATGAAAATAAGAAAGGGGGAGAGAAAAAAACGAAAAATCAACTTTTTTACTAATTTTCAGCAGACCCATCTTCGCAATTTCATTGCACACGTTTTAACGGTGTTCCATTACAGCTCTTTGCAAAAGAAAATCCCGATTGGATTAGTCGTTCCTGAGTTATCCTTATTCACATCCGGTCAGCATCACCGTGCTCCAATTCAATTAATAATTGCCCGATTAAAAAAAAGCTTTTTGTTCAGAAAGAATGCTCCTTGCCAACGATGTTTTTACTGGATCAAATTTTGAGCTCGCATTAAAAATAACGAGCAAAAATCAAAATCTTCTTCATTTTTCTGGAGCGTATCAAATGATAAAAATGGCCGCTATTGTTTTAATTATTGTCCGATCGAGCTGATTTCAACGGAATTGATCGAACGTGAAAATTTTACGTAAAAAACTATTTGGCAGTTTTTTCGTCACGAGTAAATTGGAGGCGGTGGAGTCAAAGAACCGAGTGTGTCACTTCAATTGCTCATTACTGTATGGAACTTTGTATAAGATTTTCTAGAAAAATGTATCTCGCGCGTTCCAACAAACGGATAAATGTATTTTCTGTTTAATTCTTTTCATCTAGAGTTATTAACATAAAATTCTCATCAAACTCCGAAAAATTTGCAAAATATACCGCTGTCAGATTTTGAAATGTATATATGGCTATAACACGTAGGTACGAATTTCAGGTTGAATTTCGCGTGCTTGTTCTACGCTTGCTTCAATCAAAAAAGGCAGTACGTATGCGTTGGAAAACGAGAGTGGGAGAGTTAGGGGAACGTTAAGTTATGGGAGCGTTTCCGGTCCCGAAGCGTTAATTGTGGGAGCGTCCACTGTAGTCGAATATTCGTATGTATACATGTATATGAGTCATTCCATCCCAATTCAACGACGTTTTTTCGGAGACCCCCTTTGGTTTTCTATTATTTTTCAATATGTTATTACACATGCCAAAAGACGTATCCATGTACATTTTTAGCTCTTGATTTTAACCCATATCGAAGTTATTGATTTTTGAAAAAATGTTCCTAAAATAATCATAACTTACACAATAACTAATATATTCTACTTTTCTAGGATGTCATTTTTGTTAGTTTTTCAATGTACTCTTCCCAAAAAATATCAAAAAATTAATTATGTTTAAATCTGTCATTAATAATGATTAATATAATTTATCAGAATAATCAATCGATGTTCACAATGAATCAAAGAGTTTGAATTACTGTGTAAGTGCCTATCAAAACGTCCCCAAAAGACATGTTTGTTTTCGTTGTTTTTGTTTGTGAGAATTGTTCGGGCACTCAGTCCTAGTTTTTTCTTTTAAATTGTTTATTGATCATGCATGTACAGTATATACACAAAAGTATTTTTGGTTCAATAAACAACGACAACAAGAAAACCATGACAATATTTACTTAGGAATAGTTGAAAAAGGATTACGCATGCCGATGTATATAGTCAGAACTCGCGCAATGATCGCTCTGATCGCTTAGGATTAATATAGTAGGTCAGTATTTTCGTTGTGCACTGGCTCTGCTCCCAACTACGCCCATCACCGAAGAACGGCGGGGGACGAGCCGGAGAGTGAGGCAGCGAGGATAAGACCATATCATGGTAAATAAAAAAAGATCGTATTGCGGGATTGTACCGCATAAACAAGGGGAAAAAAGCTAACTTGCTCCGCGGCAAGTGAAAAACCCCTCGGGACAGTCAGAGATTTGTTCTTACAAAACTAGACAACAATAATAAAAACTAATACTAAATAAAACAATGTACAGAGAAAAAGGGGAGTGACCCCATATCACAGTCGTGACAACGCTAAGGGTAGCGCTGAGCTCGCTAAGCCGTATTTAAAGATGATAAATTAGGAGGATAAGAGGAGGTGCCAAGACTCAACCATCAGGGCCGCGATGCCGAACCAGGTCTCGCTTTCTCGCGGTTAAATCGCCGATGAAAGGACAGTCGGGGCTGAGCCAGGGATACTTATTAGAGTTCAAGCGATGAAAGTCGCACCAATGAACGTACGGGACAGCCGTAGAGCTAGTAAAAAGATCGTGCTGCGTGCGGAAATCATCATCAGCAAATGAGATTCGCTCGTTGGCCTTATTTCATCGCCAATGATAAATAATGGGTACGTTATAAAGATCCTGGATCAGCCCACGACTGTCACAATACTTAAAACATTGCGGTGTAGTATAGCCATTACGGAGCTGGCGCTCGGAAACTGGGGCAGCCTGGTCAGAGATCGCGTCCATAATAGTGTTGTCAAGGCGAGGCAGTGAACTATAATAATCACGAGCAAGTTTGATTATAAAATTATCAATTCGAGGTAAATTAGCGGAGTTGTAAATAGTAGTATTATTAATATATCGAAAAAAATGGGAGTGTGCAGATCTATGGAGGAACAGGCACTTCCTAAGGCACTTTCGTTCGAAAACTCTTATTTCTTCGACGACCGAATGGCCGGCGTTCCACCAAATTGGGGCTGCGTATGTTAATATCGGCCTGAACAACAACATACATAAGATTATTTTAGTTCTTGGGGTTAAGTTTTTATTATAAAAAAAGCGCTGTCGGCTTGAAGGGCCAGGTTAGCTTTCGCGAGCTGAATGCGAAGGTGCATGTTACCCCGTAGGAGCTGATCAATTTGAACTCCAAGGTACCTTACTGATTTTTTGTGTGGAACGGCGACCCAATCGTTCGTGCCCGGAATGAGAGTGCGGATCTGGAAGGTGCTCGCTCCTCTTTTATGATCCCACGAAAGCATGTCTAAAGGCTTTCGGAACAAAATTGTTTCACACTTGGTGGGGTTAAGCTTGAGGTTCCAAGTGGTGTAATAATCGTTTATACTGTTGACCATTGTTTCCAGCCGGTCAGGAACCCTGGCCGCGCGATTGCCCGTAACGTATACAATTAGGTCGTCGGCGAACGCCAGCGCTGAGGCGTCGCCGCCAATATTTAGGTCAAATAATCTTAAAATATCACATGTAAATATATGAAAAAGAATTGGCGAGTAAACCATTCCTTGCTGCAGACCTTCCGAAATAAGGAAGGTCTCAGAAGAGGTAACGGTGCCATCACAGGTTATAAATTGCTTATGAGATATCATATCCCAAAGAATGTAGATAAGTTCGGGGGGGAAATTTTTTTTCCTGAGTTTATAAAGGAGACCATCAATCCATACTGAATCAAATGCTTTCTCTAAGTCCAAAAGGGCGGCCCCGACAAGTTGGCTCTTTTCAATTTCAGTGGAGACATCCGAGAGAATTTTTTGTATCGCATGAGTCGTAGAGTGACGGTGCTTGAACCCGAATTGTGTTTCTGGTATTACATTGTTCAGCGAGCAATACTGGAGAATTGCTGAGTTGATTACCGACTCGTATACTTTGCTGATTTTAGGCGTTAATGAAATAGGGCGGTAACTACTGGGATCGGATGCGTCCTTATTCTTTTTGAGTATAGGTAGGACTTTAGATAGTTTCCAGGCCGCCGGAAAATAGAAGTTTGTTAGTGCATTATTGAATAGGATGGTGTATGTCCGGGTGACGGAGGATGGAAGGTGCTTGAGGACTATTAGTGGGATGTTATCCACGCCACTAGACGTTTTGTTAAGCAAGTTTTTGAAGATTTTTTCGACAGCTGATAAGTTATGGAGTAAATTCAAAGGGTCTTCAGCGTGGCTTGGGTTTATAGCTGAGTTGACATTGGTGAAAGTGACATATGTGGTGTCGGAGTTTCTATTCTGGGTAAAACTATTTTTGATTTGCGAGGCCACCGCTGTTACAATGGGCTTGAGTCTGGAGTTGTCATTAAGGTGACGGGGAGCGCTAATCGATTCAAAGTGTGCTCCAATTATGTTGAGCTTGTCCAGCGTAGTAGTAAAGACCACCTTGTCATCTTTAGGCTGGGCGTTATTGACATTACAATTGCTTCGCTGAATTAATGGTCTATTATTCTTATGTATACTAATATCACCTATTTTCAGTGGTTGATTTGGTCGCAAAAATCGGTTTATTTTTGGGAAAAGAAGTTCTGGTTTCCGGAAGTCAATTTTTTTTATTTGGTTATTCCGAAACTCCTCAGTGGCTCGGTTGAACTCATTACGGAGTAGGGCGCGTACTTGTTTGAGGGCGGTCTTGGCGCACCTCGTAAGAGGGCGGGAATCCTCGGGGTTGAGTCTGTAGCGTTTGTGCAAAAACGTGACTAGAGCAGACTTTGCTTTTTTGAGCCCACTCAGTCCTAGTGGACCATTGTGCCCGGGCCCTTTGCTGGGCAAGCCTATTAGCTTGTCGGACCCATAGGCAAGCCAGCCTCCCGCGCAAAGCGGAGAAGCTTGCCCGCTCCTTTGTTCTTTAGGCTGAATTCAAGGATGACAGGTGCCTCAAGGACGTCGTTTCTGTCGCCAGTCAGCTCCCCGCACGTCGTAATGAGATTGGGTGGTGTCTCGGCTCCATCTGAACATCTTTGACAGACTGGTTTCTCTGCAAGACCGAGTCAGACCAGATGCTTGGAAGTGTGCCAGTGTCCCGTGACTAGTCCCACGACCACCTTGAGTTGGGTTCGGTCTAGTTCACCCAGCACGGTCCTTAGCACTGCTGAGGGCCCGGAGAAGAGTTCCTTGGTGTGCCTCATCCCTGAATCCTGCGCACAGAGGTCTGCGAACTGATTCGCGGCCATCTCTCTGTTATCTGTTTGACGAGTCCCATGGTAATACCTGGGCGGTCGGCATGGTCTGCCATATCGGGCCGCAAACCATCGAATCTGGCCAACTCGTGAGCCTTTTCGGTGCTCTGGATACCGCTGTGACCTGGTACCCATAGCAATTTCACCTTATTGACTCTAGCCACTTGAATCAGCAGGTTTATACAGTCTGTTCCCAGCTCAGACTTGACCACTACATTGAGCAGCTGTGTGAACGCAGCACAACAGTCGCTGCATATGTAGAGATGTTTGCTGCTATATCCCCTACTGAGGATACTACGGGAGCAGGCCCGTATAGCAAACAGCTCAGCCTGGAGAACGGAAATGGTGTGGCCCGGTGTGAAGTATAACTCCGTCCTGGGCTCTCCGCTCCAAACTCCAGCTATAGTACTATAACAGGTACTATAACAGGAAACAGGTACTATAGTACCTGTTTCCAACTTCGCACCGTCTGTATACCAGATTGGTCCGCCGGGTGACAGTAACCTATCCTGTTCCTTGGTCCATGACTGCCTGTCAGGAGTAAGGACCGAGTAATTATGGTGAAAGTAGTGTTCCTGCGGGCACCAGTCCCCCCCCTTCGGAGGCAGATAATCTCCTCGAGATTTCCCGCCCGTCGGAAAACCGCGGTGTGCCCGTATGCGGCCCGAGTCCACCTACCACTGAAGAGCAGGCGAACTGCCGCATTTCTTGCCCCTCCCATTGCTGCTATGTGCGGAGGCAGGATGTCGATCAGGGCACCCAGAGCCAGGGTCGGGGTTGTGCGTAACGCACCAGTTATCCTCAGCCCTGCCAGTCTGTAAACCCCACCCGAAGTCTTCCTAATACCAGCTCGTCGCAGCGCAGGCCACCATTCTAGGGAGGCGTTGATTAACTGGGGAACGAGGATGGCCGTGTAAATTCATCTGACCATCTTGGGTTTTAGCCCTCACGTTTGACCAAACATCCTTCTGCAAGCCCAGATTGTAACAATTGCCTTCTGGGCCTGCTTTGTGATGTGGCTCTTCCAGCTGAGCTTAGAATCGAGCGTTGCTGCCAGGTAGCGAACCTCAGAGGAGAACGATAGCTCAGAGGAGAACGATAGCTCAGAGGAGAACGATAGCTCAGAGGAGAACGATAGCTCAGAGGAGAACGATAGCTTAGCGCCATAGATCGAAATGCGCTATATATTTAAGCGCCTTTTTCGTGTGAATGGTACCATCACAGTTTTATTCGGGTTAACCCGTAACGACTCTGATGCGCACCACTCTTCGACGAGATGGAGCGCTTTCTGCATCTCACTCGCTATGACTGCAGGATGGTTGCGGCTGACTGCTATACACACGTCATCGGCAAATCTCACTACTTTGACTGTCAGTCCTTCAAGCCTGCGCAGAAGCCCATCGACGACGAGCAGCCACATCAATGGGGATATTACTCTCCCTGAGGGCAACCCCGGCCGACTCGAGCCCTGACAGCAGTCCCGCTGACACTGGCTGTTATGGTCCGCGTCCGCAGCATGAAGTGCATCCAATCGATGATTGTGCCACCGACGCGGAATTCCCTCGCCGCCCCGCAAATTGCGTCAAAAGAGGTGTTGTCAAATGCCCCCTCGACGTCTAAGAATACGCATAAGACGGCCTCCTTTTTGTAGAGGGTCCGCTCTATCTCGTGAACGAGACTGTGAAGAGCCGTCTCAACGGATTTGCCCGCTTGATACGCGTGTTGTGAGTGGTGCATTAGTGTTAGCATCAGTGCCCCATCCCTTATGTACCTATTAATGAGTCTCTCTATTGTTTTCAATAAAAAAGACGGAAGCCAGATAGGTCTAAAAGCCTTCGCTTGGTCATATCTAGCTTTGCCCGGTTTCGGGATAAAGACTATTATGACCTCCCTTCAGGACCTAGGCACATATCTTAGTACCATACAGGATCTAAAGGTGTAGTTCAGGTACCTGACTAGGTCCTCCCCTCCCCTCGGCAGGGCCGAGAAGATCCCGTCAGCACCCAGACTCTTGTACCCGCCGAACGAGTCCAAGGCCCACTGGATCCTGTCCAGGGTAACCAGCCTGGCAGCAGTTGCCCATTCACCTGGTCTGATCGCGGACTCCCTTACCTCTTGAGTAAGGTCCCGCTCGGTCAGTGTGAACCCAGGAAAGTGCACCTCCATCAGGTGCGCTAAGATGTCTTTGTGTTTCTTAGCTATCCCCCATTTGGGAGTGTGAGACCACCAAGCTTTGTTTGTGGGCCTGTGGTGAATACCATACGGAGCTGGGCTACAGTGGGCAGGGCCTCTATCTCCCCGCAGAATTTCTCCCAGGCCTTTTTTTTAGAACCTTCGACCAGCCTTTTATAGGTCCTTAATGTGACCATATAAATCGCCCAGTCCGGTTCCGCCATGATTCTCATGGCTCGATTAAGCAGGTGGCGCGAGTCAGAGCGTAATTTACTAAGCTCACTGCTTCACCATGCTACTTTTTTCACGCTTTTGCGCTCCCTTACGGGGCATGCAGCCTCATAACTTTGGATGATGGCCGAGGTCAGCGTGCTGACCCCTTCCTCAATCCTTCTCTCGGACTTAATCCAGCCCCCCGTACCCCAAAGCCTTCCACTCAGGGTCTCCCTGTACGAGTTCCAATCGGTAGTCCTGGGGTTCTGGTAGGCTGGAGTGCTGTGCTAGGCCTCTTTAGCCTTGATGTTGAATAGAATCCGGTGATGGTCCGGAAGGGTATCTTCTTCATCCACTCGCCAGCCTTCTATCCATTTTGCTACCCTGGGAGTCCCCAGGGTGAGGTCAATGACCTGCTGCCTCCTTGCCGTGACAAAGGTAACCTTCATTGAGGATTTTAAGATGAGTCGTTGAGAGGTACTGCAGCAGAGCTGAGCCCCTCTCGTTGATGCTGGAACTGCCCCAGATGAGGTGTCGCGAATTTGCGTCGCACCTTACCACCAGGTCCAGTCCTTCTCTCCTACAGTGGTCCACCAGGACTCTCAGTTCCCTCGTCGGTGGAGGCTTCTCAGAGTCGTACGGCAGATACGCCGATCACACGATGAGATCTGTCAGTGCTCCCCCTAGCCTCAGTTTTACTGAGGCCACTGCCAGATCCCTACTGCAAAACCTGCTCAGCTTTAGGGCACTATGTCTTTTGTGAATGAAAAAACAGGCCCTTGGGCCGGGCTCTGCTGGATCATATATTAACGACCCAATGTTACGATCGATCCTTTTCACGCCCCTCCTGTAGATCTAGGGTTCTTGTATTAGGGATATGTCTGTCTGCTCCACTGCAAGGTCCCGGCTTAGGACAGCTGAGGCCGCTTTGCAGTGCTGCAAGTTACTCTTTGTGCATTTGACAATGTCCACGCCTTTATCCAACGCTTCCATCGCATTGCTCCGTGGAAGAAGAGGGGCCTTATGGGCCATTACTCTCCTCTCCTTCAGCCACTCGGACCGATGATCCATCGCCATTCACGAGGGGCGTCAGAGAGCCCGCCAGGGCCTCGGTGAGGGTCATCTGGACTCCCCGCCGAGTTACCATCGAGCCCTCTCTCTGCACCGCTTGGATCCTGGGAGGTCTGCCTCTGGTCCTTGCGGTGCCCCTAACTTTCTCTGGCCGGATGGGCAGGTCCCCAAACGCCACGGTCCCGACGCGGGAAGCTGTCAGGCCCGCGTTGTTCTGGCCTCGTGCTCTCGATTCGGGTGGGTCATCCTCTTCGACGACCATCCTCTCTGTCTCCTGCACCACCGCTGCCGAAGGCAACCGCAGCATGTTCGGCTCTGCTGTGACCTGGACGATCAGAGCTGGGCGGGGCCGCGAAGTCCATTCGTATTTCCTTTCACCGTGGAGGGTCCCGCGAAAGCGAGTCCACCCCAGGTCAGGCCTGGAGCTGGGGCCCGGCACCGCGTCAGCCAATCCTACAGTTGCCGGCGCGGTCGGCCTCCGCTGCACACCTTACCCCGGCCTCTCCCGGGCTGCTATGGGGTCAGCAGCCCGCTTCCTCTCCCACGCTCTGTAGTGGGCCTCGTAGAAACGGGCCCTCCCCAGTCCGAAGTGAGGGGCAAAGCCGCCCCCCTCAGCGTCTCTAGGTAGTGGCAGTCGACCTCCAGAACTAGGTGAACGGAATCCCGTACTACCTTCCTGTCCCACATCTTCCACAAGGGAGTTTGAAGGTGAGGGTTCTGCCAGCCCAGACGATTGAGGATGACATCGGTCCCCTCGGTTGAGCAGGGAAGCACCGCTGTCACCCTCTTTAATTTGGGTAGGCGCTCCTTTTCCAGCACTTGGAGAGAGGCGCCCTTCCATGGTTTCAGGTTGGAGACAATCGTCCTCAACCATTCTTTGGCTGGCTCATCGGAGCAGTTCACCCACAGGACGTCCCCTCGGAGCAGGGGACTGCCTGCCCCATAGGGACAGCGTCCAATGCCCCGAGGAGTACCCGAGCCATCAGCCCGTCCTCCCCCTGGCCCAGAACGGCTTCCGGGTAGCTGGTAAGTGCAATGGCCAACCTCATATCCGCGGTCACCACATCACCGTAGCCAGCGGGCCGCGGGAATAGCCTGCTCCTTTTCACCACCTTTGCTAGCTCCGGTGGAGTTTTGTCCGCTGGTCGGAACCGTTTAGCGCCCGTCAGCACGGTCTTCACAGTCAGCAAGCCTCGGCAACTCGGCTCGTCGGATGGGTCCTGCGCAGCCTTCCTGGCTTTGCGGGCCCTTCTCTCCGCCGCTCCGCTACGGCTCGCTTTCCTTCCGGGCATATGCGAGAGGTCAGTAGGCCCGGCTTTCGCTGATCCCTCTAACCCCGCTCTCAGTGCGGACTTCCCGTCAGCCGAACTCTGGGTCACCGTCGTAGTAGCGACGATATCCCCGTCCCTCGGACTCACGGTCCCACCCACTATTCGTCCTGACGGCTGTGCCGTAGAAGAGGCCCTACCGTCGGCGTCTAACTCAGTGGTTTTTTTTTTACTATATTCATTTGACTCCCACGAGTATTCAAGAACTAAAGGTCCACCCTCGCAGGGCCTGCATGCGGGGGTAAGGCTGAATAGTCATGAGGTGTCGCTTGATGCCCCATGCGCATCGTTAAGGACACTGTAACCCCAGTGTCATGCAGCGTTCAGCACGATAGCGCCCACCTTGGCTTCGGGAAAGTGGTCCGCGACGAGGCATTTGTCCCCCAGAGCTAGATATAGGGTCAGCCGGATTCCCTATGGCTCTCGTTAACCGGGTCCTCTCACTGCCCCCTCCCTACTCGCGGTGCCGGTCGTCACAAGACGTCCCGTTCCCTAAGCGGGGGAGCCGCTCATTCTCCGACTGTTCTTCTATCCGTAACTAAAGACGTGCCTCGGTCGGGTTTTAACCGTCCCCCCGTGCCCCTTAACGGAGGTTAGGGGATCGGAGGAAGGGACATGTTAATCAACATTCAAAATATATTCGATCATAACGGAATAAATCAAGACAATGATCAAGAATACGGAGCGCGAAGCACGACGACAACGGCGCGCGAAGGGCGGGGAGGTTTGGGGGGCGAAGCCCCCTAACAAGTACACGAACCGTGCTTGTCTCAAATTGGTTTCATTCGAATATTTTGATTGCAACTATGCGAAACTGCAAGTCACTCGGAGAGTGGGTAACTTTGAGGGCAAGTTTCACCACTTAAAGCTGTTTTTCCGCCGATAAAAAAAAATTGTGTTTTTAATTTCGATAAAAAAGAATATATCCACTAATGAACGAAATCAGAGGGAAACACCAGAACAGGTATTATACAGGGGTGGTCACCATCAAGAGGGATTTTTTTCGACTAACGCAAAAACCTGTATTTGCTACTTTTTCGAGCTCTTTCGGATGCAATTAGTTTCATCAAGATAAAAAAGAAAGTTGACGAAATACACGATTTTTTTTTTACTACAACCTCTATGAATTTACTCTTATTCACCCCCTCGAAACTGAAGAAGCGGCGTTTTTCATTGTTTGCCATAAGTATTCTTCCCAAATTGGTTTTATTCGAATATCTTGATTGAGACGATGTGAAACTGCGAAAGTTACTCAAGTGGTGCACAAATTTGAGGGTCGTTTGCAGCCCTTAAAACTGGTTTCCCGCTGATAGAAAAAATACGTGTCTCTTAAATTTCTATTAAGAATAACATATTAAAAAATGAACAAAATCGGTGGAGGACACCGAATCATGTTTCCTTGTTACATTTCTTCAATACTTGGCGTCATTTCATTCATTTTACAATATAAAAATGTAAAAATTAGTCGAAAAATCTGCAAACGAGAAGTGCTTTCAAACTTTAATACTAAGAGACTTCTTTCGACCCCACGTTGGTCACCAAATGTGTAAGACGTAATCTTTTTCTGCCCCACGTTGAGTGCCAAATTTGTGAAATGATATCTTTGCCGTGAGTAAAATTCATACAGCTTGCGCACGCTTCGCGTTCTCACAAAAACTCCTCAATCTCAAGCAGAATGGGTGCCAGCCGCGACGAAGAAGCTCTTACGACAAAGTCGTGTATTATTTTCGACTTGAGTCTTGGGAAATTTGTTTCATCCACTAGCAAGCAGCCTTTCGAGATAGCAGAGGGGCTGGGACAGGATCTGTTAAGGTCTGTCTTTCGGGCAAGGATATCTACAATAAATGAATCTTTGACAAAGAATTCTTTTTCTCGGTCTTATTCCATAATTCCCGTCTTTACGAATCGGTTCCAAAAAAGTCGCCTTTCCGACAGCTTCGCGACGAAAACGTACTCGCGATTATAATGGCCGATTTTCTTGAATTCTATTTCATTGCTTGAGACCGAGAGTACAACACAACATTTATTCGACTTATCCTATGAACTCTCACCCGTGCGCAATCAAACATGAATCCCGCTTGGCGATTCTACACAATAAATGTATCGAACGGAAAACGCGAAATCATATCGCTCTTATTTTCTATCATTTGAAATCGCATAAGCTCACAGAATTCCTAAATCTTCTCAAGCAATAGAACAGAATGACAGGTTTGTTCTCACGGATGAAGTCCCGGACTTTCCCGAGCCTCAATCATTGAATTGTTCTGTACTTTCTTGGACAATGGATCCCGATAATGCCAAGGAACCACGTCCTTCCTCGTTTAACGCTTGAGTCCTCGAGAATTCTCTCGCGATTCTCTACCTACTCACGGGTCTCGACCATCACCCATTTATCGTACAACGATAATTGATTAACTTGTGGGAGTGAGTCTCAACTATCGTGAAGACAGCGGCTTGGCTGTGCGTGTTACGATGTTCAATGCCGTACGAGACAAAAGTAAAGCGTAAAAAAATACCTCGCCACGGTACATTAATAGAGAAATAATTAACCAAATCAAAGTACGTCACTTTTGGAAAGATCTGCAGTCACGTTGACGTGAAAAGCACCGTGTGTATTATTTGGAATATCTACCGTGAATCAGCAGAACGGAACAAAAATTTATATTTTTAAAATCACTGAGTGGTTTCCCTCTTCGGTTCATCAACGACCTCGAATGAACTTCAAATGAATTTAAAAAAAACTAGCCACGAGCTATGTTGGGAATTGATTTTCGCAGAATTCGTGTAATTTTGTATCGTCTTGGTTCATAACCAAGAATATTATCAGATGATTCCAGGATTTGATAGTTGAACTTTTTTCTAAATCAGAAATCAGAAATCATTTTATAACTATGACCCGAAGTAGATAAAAATGAAGTCAGAATATTGTAACTTGTCAAAATACATTTACGGATAATTGAAAAGTGAGGAGAAATTCAAATAACATTCATCGTGTATATCATCAGGCTTGGTCACCGGTGAGATAAGATCTCTATGGGCTGATGGATTATTAGAATATGTCTCGGATTTATGGAACATCGTTGATTTCATTCAAAATACTTTTTACGTTATTTGGGTATCAATGAGACTGACAGCGTGGTACGTTGTTCAGGTGAGTCACGTATATTTTTTATTTCCGTTCAAGTATTTTTTCTAATACATTATTATTATGCTTATCATCATTATTTTCTTTCCAGAGAGAATACTGGAATGGCGAAGACCCCTGGTACCCAAGAGATCAGTGGGATGCTTTTGATCCTATGTTGTTGTCCGAAGGAGCTTTTGCCGCCGGCATGATATTTAGGTTCGTTTTTCTGATTCTTCTTCTTCTTCTGTTTATTGCTATCGCATTTATTTTAATCAATATATATTTTTTTAATTATCATGAGTGCCGCCTGCCACGAATCCCATGATCTCTGACGGGCCGTGGCAGGTCAAGTGAATCATAATCGTTAATATTATTTTTATATTTAGTAAAATAGAAACATGGATTTCAGTTTCCTGAAGCTTGTGCACATATTCAGTGTCAACCCACATCTCGGTCCTCTTCAAATATCTCTTGGAAGAATGATCATTGACATCATAAAATTCTTCTTCATTTATACTCTCGTGTTATTTGCTTTTGGTTGTGGTAAGCACATCTCATTTGTTATTGATATTATTGCCGCTTCAAGGTCTGAGATATATAGGCATAGCGTGAATCACGGCTTCATTCAGTGATTTATTTGAAATTAATTATCAGGGATGAATCAACTCATGTGGTATTATGCTGACTTGGAGAAAATGAAATGCTACCATTTGCCAAGTGGCTTGCCAGATTTTGACAACCAAGAAAAAGCCTGTTCAATATGGAGAAGGTTTGCCAAGTAAGTATTATCAAAGAACTAAATAATAGTATAAACATATTTTCTTCTGATAACAGTTTTTATTCGTCATTACAGTCTTTTTGAAACCTCCCAGTCACTATTCTGGGCAAGTTTTGGAATGGTCGATCTCATGTCTTTCGATCTTACGGGGATCAAGAGTTTTACGAGATTCTGGGCTCTTCTTATGTTTGGCTCATACTCGGTAATCAACATTATTGTTCTTCTCAACATGCTCATCGCCATGATGTCCAACTCATATCAAATCATTTCGGTAATTATCTCGGAAGGCAACACAAACAGCGTGCATAAGGGAGACTGGGTACGGTTGTACGTGCCAGTGGGTACGGTTGTGACAGTCGCCATTTTAACGCAACTATAAGCAATACCAAGAGGGTTCAAGAGGAGAGAGAAGCGGTGTGCCCATCTGAACGTCCTCTCCTTTTGCAGCCTCCCAGTATTGCTTATAGTTTCTCTAAAATGGCAATTGTCACAACCGTACCCTAGTACAACAATACCCAGTCTTCCCTAATATTTTTCTACGGTGATAATACTATTTTTATACGGCGTGCATACTACCTATATCAACGGTAAACGATAGCTATATAATCGTGATATATTTTATATCAGAATAGCAAAGGAACCCCCATTATTTCACAGGAACGAGCTGACACGGAATGGAAATTTGCCCGGAGTCATCTGTGGATGAGTTACTTCGAAGACGGCGATACTGTTCCACCTCCTTTTAATATGATACCAACTGCAAAAACTTTCGATAAAATAATCAAATGTGGGAATACTGGTCGACCGACGAAGTCGTTGATCGTGAGTCTTTTTATTATATTATTAGATGTATGGTACATTAAAGTATTAAATTCCCAAAGTCTCAAGACGTATACAAAATATACTAACATTTGGTCGTCAGCGATCCACCAATAATCATTATATTTATAATAGTATATTAAAGATGTAGGATTGGATCAAAGAAATTTTGCAACCATAACTAACGAGTTGATATCGACTCATAATTGGTTAGATGAAAAAAACATGATAGTGTGCCGACAATAACATTCTTCCTACGATTGTTTAAGGTTGTTTAGAAGCTATGAAACTTTTGAATGTTAATTGTTCAATAAATAGCTTCTTAATCGTAGTACAATTCTTACACGACCTCCTGAATACTTCATGTAAGAGCATACCAAATGTTCAGAATTCTATCAGCATTACTTCAATCTCCTCAAGGGTTCAAATAAAAAATGATGAGAAAATTCTGAAAATTTGGTATGTTTTTGTATGAGGTATTAAAGAGGTCGTGTAAAAATTTCACGACGATTAGGAAGCTCGTTGTTAAGAAATTTACGTTTTGTTAAAAACAATTTTTTAAACAAATAAAAAATATTTATCAATAAACTTTGTTTTCTTTCCGTTGCCTTCAATATATTATGAATACTGAAAAATTGAGAAGTCAAAAAAAATTTATTGCAAAGTTATATCAGTTTCCATAAGACTACATTTAATCTTATTTAATTTGTTAATCTTAATTATTCGATAACGAGCTACAAAATCGTCGTGAAATTTTTAAACGACCTCTTAAATACTTCATTGAAAAACATACCAAATTTTCAGAATTTTCTCATCATTTGCGATTTGGGTCTCAACAACCTTAGTTGCATCGTACTCTTTAATACTTTGAAAATAACATAACGAATGTGAATATCATTTACTTTCAAATCGTCGGAATACTTCATACGAATTTTCGTGAGGCAAGCTCTTACACGCGCGTTCAATCACTAACATAGACACGCATGTACCGCATGTTCTAACTCTACTACTACGATATTCAATGATTACATGATTCTCAAGCTAAAATTTCTTCTGATTAAATGTTCACAAGACCCCGATTGTCATATCACTCAATCTTTTAGTAATTTGAAAATTTGTCCGATTTCATAGAAGACAAATAATAATTAATATTTGAAAAACTAATGATAATTAGTTCTTCTGGCGGTTTTATGATGATAAAATAGTGACTTCGATCATTCATAATGGAGACGTAATGGAGCTAATACCTTTCTCGAAGATAATTTCAGTACTGATGGGAATTTCACCATCAATCCTACCATTTTACAATTTCATCATCATCAAACTGCTGGAAGAGTTAACTGACTTCTGCGTTTTATGAAATCACATCAAATTTTAAATTACAATAACATTGAATATTATCAGTTTTGGGGTCTTGTTTACATTTTTTAACGAGAGGGTTCAGCCAGAAGATCTATAATGAATTACAAAACATTAAAGAAGTTGAATTAGATTATTATAATGTATGCAGCTCCGGGAGTGAGGGAACGCGCGTGTAATAACCTTGTGTGGAAAAATATTCTAGAAAATATCTTGATAATTTGAAGTTAATTTATATTTGTACTCCAAATGAACGACCAATTGAAAAAAAAATAGTAAAAATTTATTTGTGATACCATATATTAGAGTCATTGGACCGTAAGATGCGGTATGTGTTCATCGTTATTTACAATTATTTTCCCAATCCGTTTCGAGACGACAACTTTACAAGACACGACTTGTACTAGTCCAAACGAACCGATTCAATTAACCGAAATGAAATTTTGCGATAATGGAAAATGAACAGTGCTGAGCAAACTGGAATTGGGATTTTTGTTATCTCGAAATATTCTAAGAAAATCTCGAAATTTAAAAGAATGGTCATCATGATTGTTGAAATTTTAGCATTGTCATGTCATCTCGCGGGCATACTCACAACTACCGTCAACTCACACGTCCGCTCTCTCAGGCGTGTCAGCTCTTTCTCACTCGCATACTCTCTTATGATACCCACCCACGTAGGAAAAAAGAATCTTTGAAGAATCTTTGAAGAATTCCGAAGAATCTTTGAAGAATTCCGAAGAATCTTTAAAGAATCTTTGAAGAATGTTTGAAAGAATCCCGGATAGGATCTGGACCGGGATTCTTTGAAAGATCCTTCCAAAGATTCTTTCAAAGATTCTTTCAAATATTCTTTCAAATATTTTTTCAAAGATTCATTCAAAGATTCTTTTGTCGGATCGGACGAGAATCTTTCGAAAAATCTTCAATAGAATCTTTGACAAAATATTTGAGAGAATCTTTAAAAGAATCTTTGGAAGAATCTTGAAAATAATATTTGAAATAATCACGGATAGGCTGCCGAGCAAGATTCTTTGAAAGAATTTTCGAAATAATCTTTGAAAGAATGGTAGAATCTTGGAAAGAATCATTTAAAGAATCTTACTCCAGATTTTATCCGTGATTCTTTTAAAGAATCTTGAAAACAATTTTCGAAAGAATCTTGAAAAGAATCTTCAGAAGAATCAGAAATAGGCTGCCGAGTAAGATTCTTTAAAAGAATCTTCGAAATAATCTTTGAAAGAATGTTAGAATTCTGGAAAGAATCTTTCAAAGAATCTTTCTCCGGATCATATGTGTGATTCTTTGAAAGATTCTTTCGAAGAATTTTTGGAAGAATCTTTGAATAAATCTTTGAAAAAATCTTTGGCAGAATCTTTGGAAGGATCTAAAAACATCTGAGAATCTTGGAAAAAATCTTAGAATCTTGGAAATAATAATTCAAAAAATCCCGCCCCGAACCTATCCCGGATTCTTCAAAGATTCTTTTTTTCTACGCGGGCATTTTTATCGATCAGCTCATGTGCCCATTGAGAAAGACTCGTTTTCTCTGCACGCCACATACGCCCGTGCTGATCTAACTCATGTATGATTCACGGCGCACATTCTCACGCATTCTCACCCGACTATCTTTTCCGGATCAATGTTACGTCAAAAATGGGAGTTTTTACGAACTATTAATAATTTTCGACGTAAGACGTGCTGAATTTGATCGAGACTCCCCAGTCGTGGAAATTAATTTCTGTACTCCTGGATTCAATCTCGAACACGTCTGCCCCTGTTTTTGAGTCTAACCTTTCGAAAAATTACTCGGGAAATGGGATTGGAATCACTGTTTAATTCTTAGTCACGTTGATGTCTATTGAATCTTCAGGTCTTTCGTTACGATATAATTTACTGTTAACTTTACCACGAGGATCTTGATCGTTAATTTTGTTGAATGACGGGGTGATTAGGGAAAGATCGATCGCCCTTAGTTTGTAAATAATTACCGGATGTTTAATGATTTCAGTGGATATAATTTTGGGTTTTGGAGTCACTCTAACTATCTCTACTTCTTCTAGTAATGGGTATACTCCGTAATAATTCCTTTAACCTTTAATTCATTTAACTTTTTCACCCACGGGTTAGAATTTATCGCGTCGAGTTCACGTATTTGATAACTTCTTCCGGCTTTGCGTGTTCTTTTCTTTTTGTGGGATACTGGAGGGTTGACTCTCATGGAATTTAAGGGAAAAATGTCCAGGGTGAATTTCCGGTGAGCGTGCAACCTCATGCAACTCTTATCTCAACCAGATCTTGTCCCAAGAAGAAGGAGTACGAATATTTGGTGAGCGTGCAACCTGATGCACTTCTTGTCTCAGCCAAATTTTGCACAAGGAGGGGTAAACGAATGCTTGGTGAGCATGCAGCCTGATGCAACTCTTGTCCTAACCAAGTTTCCGCACGGAGGGGAGGATTAGGAATACTTGGTGAGCGTGCAACCTGATGCAACTCTAGTCTCAATCAAGTTTCCGCACGGGGGGAAAGAAAAATAAAGAACACGAATCCTCGGATGAAGACGCAGATTTACACAACCGCACTGAATCTTGAGATCGAATGAGTTAAATGAATAGTAGAGAGAGTGGGAGTTTTTATTTTGAATTTAATCGTTGGGCACGGAAAATTCCTTGGATTCAACTTGTTTAATTGTTTGAAATTTTAGTGGAATTCCGAAAGGGGAAAAAAACTTAATTACACTTCGTTCTGTGGTTTTCAACGAGTCACTGGTTCGCGAGCTCAAGAATTCGTTAATCGGTCAACCCACGATTTACTGGTTTATTCTTTTCGCGATCATTTGCACTTAATCGATCGTAAGAACGAATGGATAGCGACGAATATTAGATAGTGCGTTTGCATTAACAAAATAAAAGGAGGAGAAAAACGGGACGCGAAGCTTTTATCAATATTCACAAATAAGTTTTCTTGATCCACGTTATTGAACAGATTCAATTAAAAATCGATCTTTGAAACATCTACGTCACCAACGCCATGACAATATTTGATGGTTAGGATTCACTTGAATAAAATTAGGCTTTTTCCCAATAAACAACTAAACGGTTTATTTCAGTTAATTAATTTCTGTCCAAATTGATGATGTTCACTGAATTTATAATTTCCCGGAAATAAATCGTTTTTCACAATCACAAAAAATGATTTTATAATTAAACAGAATTTCACTTACAAGGTCAGATATTCAACTGATGGAAAAGGTAATACCATTGCAAGCCGCGGCGATGACCCGAACGTGAAACGTTGAAGAAATCGGCGAGTGATCAAGAGCATGGCAGGTTGATGACGAAATCGAAGAAAATGTTGATGCATAGCTTTTATTTTTTTCGAGATCCAATTTTTATTTGAAAATTATTAAAAGAATAGAAGAATGGTTTGCACAATAAGATCAGTAAAAAATATCCTAAATGCAGAGGGATGGGACCGGGATTCGAACCCGGGACCTCTCGATTGCCGGTCGAGAGCTCTTTCAACTGAGCTATCGAACCCGCTATCGACAGCATTTCCGAATTGCCCATATGTACACGATTTCGTGTTACAATCTCCCCTGCCAGAGTCGAGCTGCCATCTAGCAGCTCGCACTCGAACTCAAACGCAATCTCAACTCAAAAGCAACAGGTACAACAGACTGGAATTGTCTGAGGGGGACGGGGTATGAGGTATAGGAAGGGGTACCACAAGCATCGGCCTGAGGGAGGAGTGAGGGCGCTTGGCTAGTAGAAAGGTGGGGGATGAATCTCAGGGATTTGGATTATTTTTACACGGCAACCACGGAATTAATTTTCTGTGGTTATTCTGCGGCCGTGCCCGATTGTCGGGCGCCACTTATAACGCTTTTCGCGTTATGGACAATTCAGAAAAAATTGAGGAGGGACGGGACCGAGATTCGAACCCGGGACCTCTCGATCGCCAGTCAAGTGTTCTTCCAACTGAGCTATCCAACCCGCTACCGACATTATTTCCGAATTGTCCAAATGTACACGACTTCGTGTTAAAATGTATTACCTACAATAGACTCAGAACAAGAACGAACGGAATAGTTCTGAATAACGATGAACTTTCCAACCGCATACCAATATGGAATTTGGAAATAAACAATTAACTCAATTGGATAACCAACTTTCAGGATAAAGATGCAATAAAGCTGAGTAGCGAAATAAACAAATAAAATTAAGCAATAATTAAATAACAAATTAAATAGAACAATAATTAAATGAACAGTGAAACAGATTAGGAACCAATTAAACAACGAAACGGAATAATCAAATAAAAATCGAATAAAACAAAATCAAATAATGATTTGATAAACGAAAGAGATAGTTGAAAATATATTTATGTGTCTTTTAATGAAAATAGATAATACAAATATAATTAAGAATGAGATCCAATTAAATAGATAGTTAGACGGTTTAAATACAATAAGCATTTGCGAGGGAGAGACCCAAGATAAAACGGGGAAAAAAACCACTAATCGTCTTCGAAAGAGCAGTAGGCCTCACAAAAATATAAAGGGCAGTAGGCCCCACAAGAATGCAACGGGCAATAGGAAAATATTTTGAAGGGACTAAGGCCTTTTGCATGAAACCACCGTTTCATGACTCTCTCCCTCTATCTCTTTCACTTTTGTGTTGCGTGGGTCGACAATCTCAGGCCCTCTCCTTAAAACCTCATTGGACAGTTCACGAAGCAGCAGGTACAGGACTACGCACTGTTACGTACCGAGACGCACATTACAAGGTTAAATATAATTCATAAGAATTTGAATGCATTTACTCAGATAGGTATTTCGCATTTGTTAGTAGATTGGGCGCCTTTACACCGTCCCATACGGGCCTGGCCACTGCTGAAAAGGGTGAGGGTCTCGTCAATAATTACGCAGTTCACTTAGAATGCATCATATAAAATGGGATTTATTATACCGTGTCACCACGGGTGACACGATATCTCAAAGTATGTAAGGAGGGTGAGCGGGGATCCGCGCGCACTGCGAACATGTACATATGAGAGAGAGGGACGGCACTCACAATTCTTGCGGCGTCTCTCGAATAAAATAGCTGACTTACGTTTTAGTCCAGTCAATACCCAGCAAACACACTTGGATGATTTACGAAACATTTACGTATAATTGAAATGTAATAACTACGTCATATAATGTTCATCACAAATTCGTAACTTTTTCATAACGCACGTAAACGAGATGTATATAATACGTCCTGACGATATGTAGTAAGGATGTCAATGAAAGATGTAGGAATTACGAAAAACTATAGACATCACAAATACGTAACATTGATACGTCAAGATCTCGTCACTCTTATACGAGATATTTACATGTACTGTAAACTTGTCAAACTGTTACGAGTCGATGCTGTAACAATTATTGAACATTAGTGATATTATAATCTCGTAGTATAGGCTACGTAGCAAATATGTCACACTGTGACATAAATGTTATAAGACATTTCTTGTAACAAATCCGTGACAATTATAGAACATTGCTGTAACAATTATAGATATTGGTGATATTATAATCTCGTAGTATGGGCTACGTACCGAATATGTATAATGTGTGACATCAATGTCACAAGTCATTTCTTGTAACAAATTCGCAACATATACATATCATATATTACGAGAAATGTCCTCAATCATTTTAAGGTTATGTCGATTGAGGAACGTAAACAATATGTGAGTGTAAAGTACAAGGAGGTGATATCGAATAATCCAGCGTAATACAGAATAAACCAGAATAATACAGCATACATAGCAAGAGGTAAGTTTAATGTGATCTCTTTATTTAAAAGAAAAAAATAAGTTACATGGGTATTCGCCGTGATGGAAAAACACCCAGGAATTTCCCTTACTCGGTTTATAACCTTATTCGCGTTGCACGTTCGTTTAATTTCTCTTTGCCCTTTCTTTCTGGGTTGCAGGCCTGTTTTGAAATTGATAGCCCATTTTCAATTTTCCAGGCATTGTCCTGGTCACAATTTTGACTTTAATCAAAATTTGCCGCGCTCATCCCATAATAAAAAGTGTTACGAAGGAAATGAGACGTCGTAGAACAAAATCTATTTAGCAATTCTTTCTGAATCATGCGCAGAGTGTAAGAACCCAGTTTTAAGTTTTTACACTCTGTGTAAAAACCTAGCTTTGAGTTTTCACACTCTGCGGCTGATTCAGAAATAATTGATAGACAGATTTTGTTCTACGACGTCTCAATTCCTTCGTAACTCATTTTCCCATGGGATGAGCACGGCACATTTTTTTTGCCCTTTATTTCAGAGTTGCAGGCCTGCTTTGAAATTGTTAGCCTATTTTGAACTTTCCAGGCATTGTCCTGGTCACAATTTTGACTTTTATCAAAATGTGCCACGCTCATCCCATAGGAAAAAGTGTTATGAAGGAAATGAGACGTCGTAGAACAAAATCTATCTAGCAATTCTTTCGGAATCATGCGCAGAGTGTAAGAACCCAGTTTTGAGTTTTTACTCTGTGTAAAAACCTAGCTTTAGTTTTTATACTCTGCCCATGATTCAGAAAGAATTGATAGACAGATTTTGTTCTACGACGTCTCATTTCCTTCGTAACTCATTTTCCCATGAGATGAGCATGACACATGTTTTCTGCTCTTTATTTCAGAGTTGCAGGCCTGCTTTGAAATTGTTAGCCTATTTTGAACTTTCCAGACATTGTCCTGGTCACAATTTTGACTTCAATCAAAATGTGCTGCGCTCATCCCATAGGAAAAAGTGTTACAAAGGAAATGAGACGTCGTAGAACAAAATCTATCCAGCAATTCTTTCGGCATCATGCGCAGAGTGTAAGAACCCAGTTTTGAGTTTTCAGACTCTGTGTAAAAACCTAGCTTTAGTTTTTATACTCTGCCCATGATTCAGAAAGAATTGGTAGACAGATTTTGTTCTACGACGTCTCATTTCCTTCGTAACTCATTTTCCCATGAGATGAGCATGACACATGTTTTCTGCTCTTTATTTCAGAGTTGCAGGCCTGCTTTGAAATTGTTAGCCTATTTTGAACTTTTCATGCATTATCCTGGTCACAATTTTGACTTTGATCAAAATGTGCCACGCTCATTCCGTGGGAAAAAGTTTACAAAGGAAATGAGACGTCGCCAGCAGTTTATCAGTGTGGAGTATAAAAACTCAAAACTAGGCTTTTCAGGAAACCGGTGCACCTTGAGGGTTCTAACTAGTCCCAAAAAGTTGTTCATTTGGTACCTCAAATGGTGGACGATACATCATATTTGTAGGTATTCTACAAAAATTCCAAATTATAATTAAAATGTACTTTTCAAATGTTAAAATAAAAATAAAATTCCAACCTAATATGTAGGTTGGAAATACATAAATTTCTTGTAATTTGTTCATAAAATATGTATATACGTAAATTACCTGTAACCACGAAATCACATTGACATCATTGTTACGAGTACTATGCACGTTTCGTTTCGTAGGAGTTACATCAATGAGCTGAGTTTGTTACAACTATGATCTGAGTTTGTTACATCTATTATCTGAGGTTGTTATGGCTATGTGATGAGTTTGTTACATCTATGAGCTGAAGATGTTGTGTTATTTCATTATTATTCCTCGTAGATGTTTCGTATCTGTGACTTGTTTATAGGATGACATATTTGAGAACAAACTCTGCTTCATTCACGGAGTTTGTGACATAAATGTTATGTCCAATGTAACACACGTTACGTAACATTTTCGTAACTATTTCGAAACTGTGTTTGCTGGGTATAGGCCAAAGTAAGAGAATGCGACTTCTGGCATCTGAACATGTTTTTCTAATGTTTTTTGATATTCTGAATCGATCTACATTTGAATTTTAACTCCCAACAGGGTGCTTAAGGGTGAAAATAATTATTTAAAAGTTCAAATTGTCATATCACGCGAACCAGAGAGAAATCGGGAAAAAGTTTCAAACAAAAGTTGTAGATCTTGAAATTTCGCGTAACAAACATTTAAACTTTTTTTTATCGTCAATAGATAATGCGCTAAATGATTTTTAAGTTTTTGTGCCTCTGAAATGGGCAAATATGATCACCACTGGTGACAGAGACAGTCGCGCTGAGTGAAAGTGAGATAGCCTAAGTTATACACAGCGACGTCGATACACCTTCTACGGGCATGCGCACCGGTGGCATTGAATAAGTGCGAGTGAGCGAAAGCATAGCTATAATATAATGTCGACCCACTCTACCTGCCTCGTACATTCGGCGTTTATTTCTTTTTTTGGATCGCGTGCGGCACTAGAACGGAAAATATTTCATTGTAGCGTTTTCTGTCATTTTTCGTCATTTCAAAGTTCGTTTTTCATAGTTTTCTGGAGTTGCCGGAACTGTTGATCTCTAACTCAATTAGTTATTGAGAAAAAGTAAAATATGTAAAAAAACATTTAAAAAACATTTTTTCCAAGATTGATTGATCCGATTGATCTTAATTTTTAATATGTTTTGAGGGCAGATAATAGCTCTAAGAAAAACAAGTTATATAGCTCTATAAGAGCCTTGAAAAAAAAAATTTTTAATTAAATTTTCTTTTTCAACCATGACACAATTTTGGCACAATTATGAAGCTAATTTTTTTTCAAACCTTCTGTATTTTCCTATAACATTATGAATTTTTGAAATTTCCTTAACACACTGAGAGAAAGACCCGTGGTAATTACTACAAACGACTATGGTAAAACCGATTATAATAACAGAGAACATATTTCATGATTAGATTAGCCATAATAAGGTTGAGTTTACTATAAGCGCGAAATAACATCAAACATGCAATTTTGAAGGCGTCTATAAATATCTAATATGCGCGAGGCTACAATTATTATTGTTAAACCCGCAAAGATAAGTACATAATTCATTGAACACATTCATTTAATTGTCAATAATACATAACAACCGTCGCATTTATTATTATCTGTTTCGTGCGAACCTTCTTAATCTTATTCCGTGACGCTACTATTCTTATAATCACTTCTAATTCTTGCTCATTCAACTTTACCAAAGCGGTAAGCTTGAGTTCAACAATTTTAGCCGCTAAAATGTATGTTAAATGCAGGCATGGCCTGAGTTGGCAGGGACAATTGTAGTTCTTTGTCTACTGTTATTTTTGAATGTATTCCACTATAAAATATAGACGTCGCGTTACAGAAACATGTGACATGTTTATACGAACTACACAACATATTGCTATGGTAAATTAGAATCATCATAGGGGATGTGTGTGACAAAATCAGTGAATTGTTACCGGTACACTATAATAGTGGCTACATTCTGCACTCAGGTTGCTGAAATACCTATTCACCCGTAATCTCATACGATCTTATCTGCAGATTTGTCAGTTCACTAAAGTCCGGTAGGTGGCTTCCTTTCGCACGAACGAACTTTCCCCTCGACGTCTATAAGGTCTCCGAGTTCGTCTATGTTTGATATCTTTACTTATGTATGGATATTTAATACTTTGCGGCAAAACGCAAGATGGTCGAATCCGAAAAGGATTCCCATCAAAAGACTCTTTTTTCTTTTACACGGAAAAAACGACTCACACCGAAAAAGAGTTGGTGTGGCCAGTGGCAACTAACTAGTTTGTAAGATATACATTAAGCAACTAGTTGGTTGGGGCAACCATTTTCTTGGTTATCGTAACTATATTATTGGTTGCCAAATACCTAACCAATGGAAAGTTGGTTGTGTGAACCACGAGAATGGTTGTCCCAACCAACAAGTTGCTTGAAGCATACGTTACAAACCATATGGTTGCCACAACCAACTCATTTTTTCCGTGCCGCATAGAAACTGGCATTGAGGCGTGTCTGTATGGAATTTCAACAATATGATTCTTTCCAACTACACGCCAGCGGAACCAGGTTGGGATATCAGTGCTCAACGTCGACTATTAACTAACCGCTAATTCATTTTTCATATATTACCGTCAACTATATAACAGTAATGATTATTTTATACACTATTGCTGAGTAAAACTATATGTTTTCAATTAAATGAGAATCATTGCTTTCTGTCGCTAATATGCAAAACGATTCGGAATTTGATGCATAATAGAAAGTATAACCATGCAAGTAATGTGAATGCAATGCTTTTAATAGTTTCTAGCACTTCATGCATGGTAAGGAGACAAATTGTCGCAATTGCCATACAGATATGATCGGTGTGATTACGAAAATATGGTTTATTTTACAATGTTTTTTCATATTAGGTTAATCATAAATTATAGACGTTGCGTCAGGGAAACATATTTTATAATTGAAATATGGTTGCAGTCGCCATACATTTTTCTTATTGCAGGTGCGCCATAGTAGAAACAAATGAAAACCACTTGTTGGCCCAAATAATGAATTTGTTTATATCTTTGAGTTTTAATTTTTGTATTTCAATGCATACTTACATAATTTGTATCTATTGAAAATAATATTTCATATTCAAAACAATAACAAACATCGTTTGACAAAATAAAAAATTAAACCAGTTCAATATTCGTTGAAATTACTATAAAATTGATTATTAATATTTAACTGTTTCTATTGTTAACTTTGACAAAAAAATGTCTGTTGTTGTTTTGAATATAAATTATTATTTTCTATAGATACAAATTACATAAATATGCGTTAAAATACAAAAATAAAACCTCAAAATATATAAATAAATTCATTATTTGTGCCAAAAAGTGGTTTTTATTGTTTTCTACTGTGGCGTACCTTATTTAAAAATTGTACAAACTCATAGTGTTGTAGGGAAATAAAGGAGGCTTGAAAATAAATAGTGTGATAATTCTGCCAAAATTGTATCATGGTTAAAAATTGGAATAAAAAAAAAAAATTTTGCCAGGATTTCATTAAGCAAAAATATATATTAAGTCTCTTTTAACAGGTTTTTGGTTCATTCGCATTCGGTTCATTTTTGCTTTTCAACTCGAACGTTATTTTATTATTATTTTCAGCTTCCTCGTTTTAATGTTCTGTTTTTGTGTGATTTTGTTGCAGCTTTTTTGTTCTTCGACTGAAATATCGGAGAGGAAAAAATATTGAACGTTACATGGTATTTTCAGGTTACATTTAGGTTATATTCTCTTTTTTACTTTTCTTTTTATGTCCATTGCACGAAAATACAAATGAAAAATATATTTGATGATCTCAGAGTTAGTATTAAAAGAATAAAGGTGACTTTACTCAGGAACTCATACTTTTTATTTGAATAAATCCGATTCACACGATCTGTCACGCGTTAACTGTCTCGATGTTTTGATGGGTTTAATGACGCCATCTTGGAGAATTCGAGTGTTTAATAATTGGGACACACTGCACTTTCTATGTCCCAATGATTGGACACCGTATTTTTTAAAAAATCATTGAATAATTTTTTTTTTTAAATTGTTATTCGTAAGAAATTTCCTGAGGAACCTGAAACGTCTTTACTTTTTGAGATGCGACAGTTTTTGAATTTGTTATGCCCTTACGCATGAAGCGGCGTGTCTTAGCAAAAACGATGAGCAGTTACCACGTGAAATTTTTTTTTTATTTTAATTTTTAACCATGATACAATTTTGGCACAATTATCGCACTATTTATTTTCAAGCCTCCTTTCCCTACAACACTATGAGTTTGTACAATTTTTAAATAAGGTACGCCACAGTAGAAAACAATAAAAACCACTTTTCGGCACAAATAATGAATTTATTTATATATTTTAAAGTTTCATTTTTGTATTTTAACGCATATTTATGTAATTTGTATCTATAGAAAATCATAATTTATATTCGAAACAACAACAGACATTTTTTTGTCAAAGTCAACAATTGAAACAGTTAAATATTAATAATCAATTTTATAGTCATTTTAACGAATATTTAACTGGTTTAATTTTGTATTTTGGCAAAAGATGTTTGTTATTGTTTTGAATATGAAATGTTATTTCCAATAGATACAAATTATTTAAGTATGCATTAAAATACAAAAATTAAACCTCAAAACATATAAACGAATTCATTATATGGGCCAAAAAGTGGTTTTCATTTGTTTCCACTATGGCGCACCTTTTGAGAAAATTTTAAAAATTCATAATGTTATAGGAAAATACAGAAGGTTTGAAAAAAATAGTTTTATAATTGTGCCAAAATTGTGTCATGGTTAAAAAAAAAATTAAATGAAATTTTTTTTTTCAAGGCTCTTATGGAGCTACATAACTTTTTTTTTCTTAGAGCTATTATCAGCCCTCAAAACATATTGAAAATTAAGATCAATCGGATCAATCAATCTTGGAAAAATGTTTTTTAATGTTTTTTCACATATTTTACTTTTTCTCAATAACTAATTGAGTTAGAGATCAACACTCCAGGCAACTCCAGAAAACTATGAAAAACGAACTTTGAAATGACAAAAATTGACAGAAAACGCTATAATGAAATATTTCCCGTTCTTGTGCCGCACGCGATCAAAAAATAAAAATAAACGCTGAATGTACGAGGCAGGTAGTGTGGGTCAACATTATATTATATTTATAGCTATGCTTCCTTATTCAATGCCACCGCAGTGGGGCCATATCCCAAAAAGCTGGCCAAAAGTCGAAAAATAAAGTTTAAGTTTCGGTATCTTCTAGTCGTGGGTTAGGTGGGGGAAGAGTCCGAAGGTCAAATTCTTGGCATCAGCGGGCCCTAGCCCTTATACCTGCTTTTGTACGGCAGTTGAAAGGGAGCCCTCGAGCGAGCTCGATGCGTCGTGCAGTAAATGACTATTTCAACGCTGTATTGAACAGGACGCCAAAACTTTAAAATATGTCCGATTCGCATTTTTTCGAATGGAATCAATAGCCGAAAGTAAGTAGAAAATCATTGTGTAACTGAAAAATGATAATAATAGTTCATGCGATAATAATAAATGAATCATTCGTACGAAAATTCACGGAAAATTACAAGTGAAAATTCTAAAAACGTAGAGAAAAGTTGATAAGTTCCACAGTGTTCCACGAGCTGACCTATCACATGTTGTAGATGGATGTATTATTGAATGGAAAACATCGAAAATGGCTGCGCTTAGCTGCGCGCGTGTCATTGCTACGAGTTTTTGCAATATTAAACATAGTTTTCTGAATTTCGTACATTAACGACGCGGAATGTCTTTCTTAAATTGAATCTTTTTCTTGAATTTTATTGCGGTCTTCATTGTACACTGAAATACATTGGCACCCATCTAAGCAGCGTGTTGCGGTTGGTCGAGTTGAAGAGATTGGTTATATTAAAGTGCTGCTAATTTGTGAATTTCTTCACATTTTTAAATTAAAAATTTTACAAATCGCCGTTTTCTTTCCAAATGAATATATCTCGGAAATTTGAAGTAATTGAAAAAAAATGTCTGCGCATAAAAGTTGTAGTTTTGTGTTAGCATTCGAGCGGAATATTTGAAATAGTTTTTACGTTCCGGTAACGCTGAGTTTTTACCAAAAAATAGAATGATCATTCTTTTATTCAAAAAAGGCCACTTTCTTTGACTGAAAAAATTAGTCTTTCAGTATATCTGACGATATCATGAAAAGATCACTAGAGTGACACGGATCGAGGTTCTAGGGTAAAAAAATGAAACCACAATAATTAATTTTTTTTCTAGCGAAACCTGTGGCTGAGTTGACAGAGAATCCCTCATATGCCTCTTAGTTATATGGTTAAGCCCCAGAAGGGAGAGAATATCAGAGAGTTTAATGTATTTAGTTCTATGGACCGTGATTCTTTTTTATGCATATTTTATTTTTATTTTCAAATAATATTTAAAAATAAATAATAAAAACGAGGCTGAATATGGAATTATCCATCTATATAGATATTATATTTTCCAATTTTAGAATTAGTCGCTGATGAACGTGGAGGACCTCGAAAAAATACAAAGTCGTTCCTTCCAAAAGCCCTTTCATTGTTAGTTACGCCACGTATACCAGCAAGTACAGGAAGTTCCAGCGATTTAATTAATGAATCAACTGATTGTGCATCATCTGATTCTTCAGATGACGATCTCTGAACTTTTAATCGACTGATTGTATGTTTATGCTATTATATATCACATATGGATATATTTTGTACATTTTCTATAAAAGTGATTTATGTCGAATCCGCTATTTCGTTTTCATTTCAAATTTCGACTGCGGATTCATAATCAGCGACCCCGAAAACCTCCGAGTACTGACTTTCAGCCGAATTTATGACGCTTTTGAGTTTTTGCGAGCTTTTTGAGACTTCAAATCCGCCATTTTGTTATTATTTCAAATTTTGACTTCAGATTCATAGTCAGCGACCCCAAAAACCCCCGAGTACTGACTTTCAGCCGAATTTTCAACGCTTTCGACTTTTTGCCAGCTTTTTGGGACTTCAAATCCGCCATTTTGTTTTTATTTCCAATTTTGACTTCGGATTTATTGTCAGCGACCCCAAAAACCCCCCAGTACTGACTTTCAGCCGAATTTATAACGCTTTCGACTTTTTGCCAGCTTTTTGGGACTTCAAATCGGCCATTTTGTTTTGATTTCCAATTTTGACTTCGGATTCGTAATCAGCGACCCTAAAAACCCTTGGGTACTGACTTTCAGCCGAATTTGTAACGTTTTCGACTTTTGGCCAGCTTTTAGGGATTTGGCCCCACTGTGCACCGGTGCGCATGCCCGTAGTCGGGGTATGGACGCCGCTGTGTATAACGTAGGCTATCTCACTTCCACTCAGCGTGGCTGTCTCCTTTACCAGTGGTGATCATATTTCATGTTCATGAGCCAGAAATTGCATTCTCTTACTTCGACTACATTGAGTGGACTATTTGGCTGGAGCTCCAGACTGTCGCACGCTACCTGTGTGTGTGTGTGTGTGTGTGTGTGAGTGTGTGAGTCCCACGTGAACAGGCGAGAATCTCGGTCCTTGCTATGAGCGTCGTTCTTACCACTACACTCAAACGTCCCCACACTTAACGGTCCATACGAGCACTAGAGTCCCTATGTAGTGAGGGCGAAGAAGTTTTTTCCGCGCACTTACTATGATGGACGAAAGTCACGTGGTCCACGGTGCGACGCAGAGTCAGAGAGAAAGATGTATGCACGTGTATGTCTTTCCACGCACTCGCGAACTGATCAGCCGGTATTCAAATAACGAGCGCGTACCGACTTTCATGGTGACCGACAGAGAGCTGTTATATTCGGTAGAGCGGTCGGTCACTAATTGCTTACATACGATCTTCTATGTGAACTTGCGATTGTTGCAATCTGCATTTGTTGTTATTTATTAATATCGTTGTTGTTGATTTCATTGATGTTGTTAGTTATTCCACGTTGTTAATATTTGTTGTAATAATTGAATTCGATAACGAGGGATTTTTGTAGCTGATGTTTCGTTGATTTGATGATGTGCCATGATCGTGAGATCATGGGCACGAAGGATGATTAATTGAATGACTCCGAGTTGCTTATTTTACTATGACTCCGGAGTCATAGGCACGAACTTGTTGGACGGGAGAAACATTTATAACGACCCGAGACTTACGCGACGCGGGAAGCACGCCACAGCGACTGGCTTAAGGCCGGAGTATTACTCCTTGATTCACCTGACGGTGGGTAGCAAGGTACTAACTCGACTTGACAACGCTCTTCAGAACGTTGGTGAGTCGAGCGAGGAATTGTGCAATTTGGCTTTTCGGAAACAGCGCGTGCATGTACTTGGCGGCAATGCACGCGCTCGTCCAAGGTGACCGAAAGGTGCCACCGACCGAAAAGTTGCTGATGACAATTTGCGACACATGGGGTGATCGCGACGCGCGAATCCCTAGAACCCGCTGACGGGAGCGTTTTAGCGTGGGACCGTGGGTCCACGTCCGTTCTCGCGTGAAGCAATAACGATAATAAATTTAGGATTTATTATCTTTCATACATTTATAAAATTAAAGCGGAAAGCTGGACGTGACACCCACTCCCCCTACGGATTTGATAAAGCCCTCGTAATCGGCTCTGTCGATATAGCGTAGTACAAATGCGATGGCATTCAAATTGAACAAATATTGGTTCGACGACGGCATACAATTAGTTGTTTTACATGTCAGTAATTTACGAGTGCGAAAATACGAATTTCGGAATGGCGTTACGTCGAGTGTCTCCAACCCCCGTTGATTTTGATGGTATTTCTTGATTATAAATGGATCACATGTTATGGTAGACATGATAGTTCATTCTCCTCTCGTCATCACCCCAAAAATTATATTTGTAATTGAAAAAGGCTTAACGATTTTTGTATCGTCGGGATAACTCATTTTTGGAATTTTTCTCATTACTTTCACAAATTCCGTTCAATTCATTGATATTTCACATAGGGGTTTGTTCGGAACAACCGATGTCAATGAATTCTATTTTTATGGATTTTAATTTATTTTCATCCAATGAGAAATTCGTTCCCGATCGACGTTTCATAGAACTGTTTTATTCAGAGGAATGAATTCGCGTTCAATCTGTAATGCTCTCGATTTACGTCGTAAATAAAAAGGATCATTGTGAAATCATCGATTCAGACGCACAGGTAGAACTGATTGTAACACCCCTTTTTTCGAAAATGAGAATCGTGGATATTTTGAATTTACCATAAAGCGCTCTTATGAAAAAAAAAGTTCGAAAGTGCTTTTATTTTTTCTTTTAACAAAGCTAATAAATTTTACCGCAACGTTCCATTCTTCGAATCGTGAACAGCAAAGAAAAAGCAGAGCATCGTTCCTTTATTAATATCAAATTATCGAACCCAGGCAAATCGTCGACGGTATTAGTCGTCATGTATAAATAAATACGTATCTTATTCTTCCAGGTAACATACGTCTCATTTTTTCCAATAATACGCGTTCAGCTCGACGAATGGGAGTAACGCGGTATTGAGTAACATTGAAAAGGCTTTGTTTCAATTATATCGATGAGAAAATAAATTGGTTTAGTGGAATAAAATTTATTGAAATTAGTTTAATAAACTGTCCTAAGGTTTCGAAACTCTTAGCGATCTCTTTTTGTTTCATTTATAGTAAGATTGTGAAGAGCAAAAAAAAAGTGTTGCAATGAACACGATAAAATTATCTCGCCCTCCGAATGTTGGTTGTACTTGCTTTTGTGAACAAATATCCCCGATTTCAGCGAACAGAGAAAAGAATAAAGCATGTTTATACCGAGTGCTTTCGTACATTGCATCGGATTTGGTGGTTGCGAATTGACGTTGGGGATCTATTTGGCTGGTTTTTTTTTCAAAATATTGACACTTCGTTTCAGTTTTTTTTTCTCTACAGAATTTATGTTAATTTAATTTATGTAAATTTACTTATTAAAGATTAAAATTCACATAAATTGAAAAATTAGTGCAAGTTCACTTACATTTTAAGTTATAGTAAATTTAACAATTTCTGTAATATTATTTGAAACCGAAGAACATTTCCAGCGATGCATTTTCAAATTGGGAGTAAGTTGGGCCAAATTAAAAATTAATTTGCAAAAAAAATTTGGAGAACGTGTTTCCAAATTGAAAAATCATTTTCTGTAGAGCACTGCGAAATCGTCGAGGTTATTTACTGATAAAATGGAAATTCCCCTAATATATAAATAAATAAATATCAATGACACAAAAGTGTGGATAGAGGAACCGAATGAATATTTCAAGAGAAGAGCGTGAGAATTATAGGAAGAAACGAAAGAAGTAGTTTTTTGCAAGAGTATTCGGAGTTTCCCTATAAAATGTGTAAAACTTTCAAAGTTGGATAAAGTTTAAATAATTCCGAGAGGAGAGAGAACAATCGAGAAAAAGTGAATGGAAGTCGAACCGTTCGAAGTAACACCGGGCGAAATGACGATGAAAATACGAATCTTCACCGTAGGTTTGTGTACATAGATCATTCGTGTGTTTTTTTTATTTTTACAAAATTGTAATTTACACGTCATTGTCGATACTTTCAGCTTTTGGAGCGAAAGAAAAAAAAATAACAAAAACGACAGAAAAAAAATCATGAAAAAAAACATTTTTCCTTACAATAAGAATTAGAATTCCTTAGAATTTTTCCTTAGAATTAAAAAAAAATCAGGATAAAATACCGCTAGTTCGAAGCGCAAAGTTCAACACGTAAAAAAGACACATTTTCTTATGCACGCAATAAGCATGGTAACAGCAAAAATCTTCAGAGCACGAAAATTTTCAAACAAAAAAAAGTTATTTCCTTTGTACGTAAATATTATATGTTAAGCTACCAAAGAATGGGGGGAAAAAAAATAAAAAATTGCGAGTGATAAATCGCGAGAGCTCTTTGTTCTCAATTGTTGCCAAAACAAAGGAAAAAAAAAATGATCATAATGAGGGGGGAAAAGAAATAAAAATAACATGGCTCGCAGCGTATCTTCCAGAGGATGTTCGGTGTTGAGTCCCGTCGCGGTCTATTGATGGGGTCCTCGTAGGGTGGCAGCCCAAGCCGCGACGAGATCGGCGAATACCAGGTGGAGATTTGGACCACCAGTCTCTTCGGAGGCGGCCCGTGATATTGCCATGGATGCATTAGTCACCGTAGGCTGGATCTCGGCCATACGTGCGAGCTGGCCCATCCAGCGAATGAAGCGCGGCTCGGGGCGCACGCTGCCGATCTCTATCTTTTTCATCTGTGTAGAGACGTATTGCTCGGGCCGTGTACCACGGCATACGCGGTACCTGGATAGGTCCGCCGGGGCCGACGGCGAACGATAAACCGACGGAGAGCGGTGACGAGGGGCCGACTGTGAGCGGCGATGATGGTCCGACGGTGAACGGCGACGACTTGCCAAGCGTAGGTGCCGATCGTCTGTTGGCGCGAGGGTCGTCTGTCGGCGCGTTCCCCCTTCCGAGGGGGCTCGAGGGTTGGTCTTGCCGAGGAGGCATCCACCCGCGGCGGGGGTTGCGCTGGTTAGCTTTTGCTCGAATTTGGCAAGACACGCGCCCACGTGGCGCGTATATTCCTTCCCGATGTATCGATAGCCGCAGAGGGGGCAAGTAGCTCCCCCTTACTTCCTCGACGCGTGAGGTATCCCTTACTCGATGCAGGCACCGAGATCGTGGCAAGTGGACCTTGATCGCTGGCATGATGGGCATTTGCTCGGTGCTGGGGCCTGCGCTCCAGCGGGTCCTTCCCTGATAGCGAAGCTCACAGCACGGGGGGAAATGTTCACGGCCCCCGCCTCACTGTCACTGCTGTCCATGGTGTCCCCCTTCACTGTGGTGCACGCATGTTGACTCACGGATCCACCACTGCCGATTGAAGGCACAGATACCCGCGAAGGGAGGCTCGCGGGCCTTTCCTTACAGTTCATAGTTGCCGTAACACGCGCGGAAGGGCCCGCGGGCACCTCGTCGCGCGGACGCTCTGTCTCACTCATTTCACTGTTCATGTCCATATTCCCAGTCGCGCGAGGGGAGAGCGCGAGCTGTGAAACCCGGGGGATGATCGGAATCACTTCGCGCGGGTTCACCCCCTTGATCAGAAGAGACAGATGCCCGAAAAACTCTCGTTCGCAGTAACAAATGTGCGAGGCATACTGTTTGCCTCGCAGCTCAGATGTGCAAAGAGGGCACGGGAATTTGGTATAAGCCCGTGCCTTCGTCGTGACGGAATTCCGGATACAGCCGGGTACGTCTGAACATACGGCGGTGCTGCGCTCGCAGACAGGGCATTTCCCGGCCAGGCACATTGAGATTATTCGCCGTTCCATTTTTCCCTTTTTCCTCTCAGCGTTGGCTTGTTGCAATTGATTTGCGCGCACTCGCGAGTCACAAGACCTATGATATAGCCGGTATATGATTCCCGTTATCTATATATTTATATATATATTATCTCGGACTGTCAATAGAGTTTGGTTCACTACACCGGCGAATGTACACGCGCGAGCACGAGATGTACCGATGGGTAAATATAGACATCAATAGTAATATAAATATATACATAACAAGAATATCGAAGCTCCCCCCTACACGCATCCATCGAGCCAATCATCCACAATTCACGCCCCTAATAACACGAGTCACCCCCACACAAGCCAAGTCCAAACCCAGGCAATAATGCAATGATGCTATTCAATTTCTCCAAAATTTAATTCATTTTTTCTCTAGCAATTCAATTGGATTTCGGGACTCTTGATTATTCCATGAAATAAAACTTTCTCCCTTTTTAATAAATAAATTAAGAAACTTATAGACTAATGATTGTTTTGAAAATTATGTTATATGAATTTGTTAATTTTATTCTAAAAATTCATTATTAGCTAATCTGTTAATATATATATATTATTATTATTAGTCTTCGAATAACAATTAAAAATAAACTGAAAGGTATTCAAGATTAAAAGGTTAAATTGATTTTAATCGCAATAATTATTGTTGATAACATTAATATAATCAATATAATTATAGTATTTAAAATGAATGAATAATTAAAGATTATGTAGATTCTAGATCTTATCATCAAAGAAAAATGGTTTATAGTGAAATGTTAATTATGGAGGTTGATGTAATAAATTTATTATATTTGTATCAAGAGTCGCGGCAGCGACTCGACGCCAAGTATTAAAGAAACTGAGAGTCCCAGTCGAGACGCCGCGGTGTAATACGATTTTACAGAGAAGGGCTTGCATTAGTGTGGAAAAATATGAGTGTGTGCGAGAACACGGCGTATCCCCACCCTGCCAACCGTAGTCTCGGGCTCATACACAGGCTTGCATGAATATTCTATCTCTCTATATAAAAACGAGTATATGTGTGTATGTGCGAGTGTGTCGAGTATTTTTTTATATATACGATGTATATTAGGGTGGTCGTTACTTCAGGTATCAACTTACATTTGGGTGGTCATTCGAGATTTGATGCTTTAAATATTCTATCCCTATATATAAAAGAGTGCATGTGTGTGTGAGCGAGTATTTTTTTATATATATGTACGATGTATATTAAGGTGGTCGTTATTTCAGGTATCAACTCACATTTGGGTGGTCATTCGAGATTCAAATTTTCTTTATTATTTACATATATATGTTTTTTAATGGCACATTAGAGTGGTCGTTATTTCAGGTCTCTATCAATATTAGGGTGGTCCTCCGAGATTCAATGCTTTAAATATTTATATACATATTTATTGAGTTATACATTAGGGTGGTCAGTTATTCAGGCCTGAATTTATATTAGAGTGGTCATTCTAGATTCAAATTTTCTTAATCATTTATATATATGTATTTATAAGATGTATATTAGAGTGATCGTTGTTTCAGGTCTCAATTAATATAAGGGTGGTCCTTTGAGATTTAATTTCTTTAAATATAGTATTATCTACACGTATGCAGCATATCTATGGATATATAGCATTATATACAGGATTTTCTATATATATAGATCACCTATGTACATATATACATATCCTTATCTATATGTATAACATATCCATGAATATATAGCATTATACATAGCTAATAAGTCAAAATGAAACTTGAATTTTAGGCTAACCCAAAACCTAACTAATATTTTAAGCTAAATCAAAATCTAAATTTAATTTTAGGCCTAACCAAAATCGAACTCAAATTTTAAGCTATAGTAAAATATAACTTAAATTTTAGGTTAAACCGAAATCCAATTTTAATTTGACGCTAAACCAAACCGAACTTAAATTTTAGGCTAAACCACAATCCAACTTAAATTTAAAGCTAAACCAAAATCTAACTTAAATTTTAGGCTAAATCAAAATCTAACTTCAATTTTAAGCTAAATCAAAATCTAACTTAAATTTCAGGCTAAATCAAAATCGAACTCAAATTTTAAGCTAAACCAAAAACTAAGTTAAATTTTAGGTTAAACCAAGATCCAACTTTAATTTGATGCTTAACCCAAATCTAACGTAAATTTTAGGCTAAACCAAAATCTTACTTAAATTTTAAGCTAAACCAAAATCTAACTTCAATTTTAAGCTAAACCAAAGTCTAACTTTAATTTTAGGTTAAACTGAAATCCAACTTTAAGTTGACGCTAAACCAAAATCTAACTTAAATTTTAGCCTAAACCAAAATCTACCTCAAATTTAAAGCTAATCTAAAATCTAACTTAAATTTTAGGCTAAATCAACATCGAACTCAAATTTTAAGCTAAATCAAAATCTAACTTTAATTTTGGGTTTGACCGAAATCCAACTTTAATTTGACGCTAAATCAAAATCTGACTTCAATTTTAGGCCAAACCAAAATCTAACTCAAATTTTATGCTTCATATTCATAGATAAGTATTAGCCTGGTCGTTAAAAATTGAATTTTTTGCAACGGCCCCTAAAAAGCTTCCGCTAAATGGAAAAACGCGAGGTACTTTTTTTTTTAATTAAAAATAACACGTGCCGCAAGACGATCTAAGTTGTTTTTCATTGAAGAACAATTTTTTTATGAAACGGCTAGACTGATTTAAATGAAATTCGGACACGTTACAAAGGTATGAAAAGGCTACTTACAGAAAAAATAACGGCTCATAATCCTCATAATAACTAATGAAAACTGCAATCAGTAATTATTATTTTTCTCCAGGATAACGTTCTGGCACAATTATGAAAATAATTTTTTTTCTGTGTTTTACTATTCCATATAATGTCCCCAAATTTCAAATTCATCGAAGAAGTACTTCATATTAAAGAAAAATAGAAACCCATTTTTTAATTAAAATTTTTTTTTTTATATGAAGTACCTCTCCGATCAATTTGAAATTTGGAGATATTATCTGGGATAGTGAAACACAATAAAAAAATTGTTTTCATAATTGTGTCAAAAAACACGACAAAAAATCTATATTATCTATATCTATCTATATCTTCTGTCTATCTTCTATCTGTATCTTCTCTATCTATCTATATCTACTTATCTATATCTATATAAAATCTTTTTTTACGACAAAAAATCTATATTTCTGTGGAGTTTGATCTAGTTCTGACCAATAGATTTTATAAATAGGTTTCATGCACATGGGTGTATAATGGGTGTATACTAGAGTGGTCCTTATTTAGGCCATGTTGTTTTTTATTTTGACAATAGTGCTAAATCAGTTTTAAATAAACAAATAAAAATGCATAACAAATTTCAGCTCGATATCTCAATTTTAACCTGGCTCCCACGGCAGTCGAAGTTTTAAAGGGGAAATACGTGTATTTTATACGGTCAATGATTTTTACATTTTTTCAACTTAGTTAATATAATATCGTCAAAAGAAAAAACAACATAGCCTAAATAAGGACCACCCTAGTGTATACACAACAAGCCATGCATTTTCATTTTTTGTTCTTCTGTATATTGGACGATTTCAACACTAATTTATATAAAATTCATGTAAATAAATTGAATCAGGAAAGATACTTCGAAAGAACTTTCAAAAAGAAGTGAAATAAATCACAAAATACTTCTGAGAAGTAAAAAAAGGACGCCAAGTATTAAATCCCAAAAATTCGAGTTTAAAAAAAATCCCAAAAATTCGAATTTAAAAAAAAATCCCAAAAATTTAAAGGAAATCCTAAAAATTTGAAATCTGAAATTAAAAAAAAAACACAAATCACACAAGCCAAGCCAAAAATTTTGCGTACGTAAATTATTAAAAATCAAGCCAAACTAGAAAACTTGGCGTGCAGGGTTAAGAACCAATACGCTCGGCGAGGGAAAACGGAGTCCAGTTGCCCTTACCGTTTAACGAAGGAGTGAATGAACGAGAAAATAAAAAAGAAAACAATTCATCAAGTGCACTAGTAAGCAACCATGAGAAAAAACACAAGAGGTAACGGCCGAGTAAGCTAGTGAATAACTCTGAGAAAAGTTCACTGAGAAAAATCTTGTACAAGGTTTATATTTAACCGAATTTCTGGAATAGTTGATAATCTTTTATTGACCTTTTGTTATGTCCGAATTTGATAAATCATAGCAGCATCACTGCACATAATGGTTGCAATAATCATACATATCGTTGCTACTTCTTTGTCATAAATTTTCTTGGTGTAATATATGTAACGTTATTATATTTTCCTAACGATTTATTTTTTATTTTCCTCTCTTAACGGCCAATCGTTTAAATATCGAATACTCATCTTAACGATTGAACGTCGATGACATCCGCGACGTCCGCAGAAATGCGACCTGGCCTGGATTTGCGATGATTTTCGTGGATGCACGTGACGATTGAGCGAGTGTATTAGAATATTCAAGATTCTAATTGACCATATAAAGAGCGATGCTTTAATTACGGTTAAATTCAAAAAACGCATAACGATCGCATAATGCGTCAGTAATCGTGAGCAAACTGCAGTAGACGATCAGATAACTTAACGCGACGGGACCGGAAACGTTCGCATAACTTAACTTTCCCCTCATCCTCCCACTCACGTGTCTAAGCGCATGCACACTGCGCATATTGGCAATACGCATGCTCATAGATGTTTCGCCGTCGGTCAAAGGTTTGAATTGAGGAGAAACGGTCATAGGGGGAGTAACGATATGCAAATGTGTTCCCATGGTAATGAGTTGAGTTATGGGAGCGTTCAAGTTATCTGATCGTCTACTGTACTTGACAGTAAAATACACACGTGATAATAATCTGTGTTAACACTATATGAGTAGGTATAATAATTTTCTACCTTATCTCGTGGAAATCCTACGGCACCTTCCGGGCTTATTTTTCTTAACCCTGCACGCCAAGTTTTCTAGTTTGGCTTGATTTTTAATAATTTACGTACGCAAAATTTTTGGCTTGGCTTGTGTGATTTGTGTTTTTTTTTTAATTTCAGATTTCAAATTTTTAGGATTTCCTTTAAATTTTAAATTTTTGGGATTTTTTTTTAAATTCGAATTTTTGGGATTTTATTATTATATCCTTTTTCTTGACGGTTAATATATAAAAATTATTTTCGGTTTACAAAATTAATGTTTTGTCATAAACTATTAGTTTTATTTAAAATTATTAGACAAAATTATATTTTTGGGGGTAGATTTTTTCCCCTTTTTTCTTGAGGTTTAATTTTGTTAAGTTTTGGAGTTTTATCATTAATAATTTTTAGTTAGTATTCGAGATCTTTTTTTTTTATCTAGAATTTTATATTTTCAATATGGTTTTAATGAAGCTTACATTAGTTTCGACAATTAGGTGGTTTTCCTCTCTAACTTTGATTATATTTTTATTTTATTTGAACCTAGATTAATTTAGAGAATTTTTTTTTTTTACAATATTATTTCAATGTTATTACATACATTAGCTAATTCAATACCTTCATTTTTTAATACTTCTAATTTATATATTAGAGGAACTTCGCTGACAATGAGGATAAAATCATTTTGTTTAAGATTAATTAAGGTTTCTAATTGAAATAACAATATTTTTCGTTCATCTTTGGTTACCGGAACCTTGATGTTGAGGCTCCTGTTATAGGCTATAATATTATCGGAGGTTATATTAAGGTTAGGAAGATACGGTTGAACACAAATTATATTAATTATAATTTGTCTATAAAATTCAATACCATCACTACCCCACCGTCCAAACTCAAACCCGGCCAAACAAGAACAACCCATACCACCCAAGACGCAAACCACGGACGACCAACCCGACCGACACGAACAAACGGAGCTCAACATAGTTTGTATCCATATGGACATAGTTAGCATAGTAAAATTAATTCATTAAATTCATTTCAGAAAAATATAACTTGAAGGAGTCTTGTCTGTTATATATATTTGAATTAAATCCGTGGAATTAAAAATATTTAAATATCGGGATTTTACACAAAAATATAGTTATTATTCTAATTCAAAATGTTGTCTATGTGGGTTTCCATTGCTTTAATTTTTTGAATTCCATATATTGTAAAGTATGAACATCTCAAATCAACTATTGAATGTGCTCGGGAAAGATTGACAAGGATGGTTCTAATTTGTAAGATTTTATAGAATATGAATTGAAATGCAATGAAACAAATATCGAATACGTGTCAAAATTAGGGAAAAGTATTTTGTTAAGTCTTCGATTTTTTTTTCCTGTGAAAATATATCTCAGAAGCGTTTCGTTTTGATTTATTAGTTTGGGTTAATTACCTTGCTAATGATTGCCCTCTTATTTCATTACTGACTCTCTTATTGAGTCTTTAGATTTCATATTCGAGAAAGTATGGGTTGTGACGGTCCAGCATATTAACACACATGAAATAGACGACACGAACGAGAGAGAGTATGAAGTGGCCGTAGCGCAGTGGTTAGCGCTCTTGCTTCGTAAGCCAAGGGTCCCGGGTTCGATTCCCGGGACGACGACATTTCATTATTTTTCTCTCGTTCCGTCTCTGGGCCCGTCACTGCCTCACCGACGGACCTCGTCACATCTGGTGTCAGAAGTATCCGAATCAACGCGCCACGCCAGACACGGCCAACGCACACACGCCGAACGCGCTACGACCACTTCATATTCTCTCTCGTTCGTGTCGTCTATTTCATGTGTGTTAATATGCTGGACCGTCACAGGGTTTAAATTTTATTTTTCCCCTTCAATTAAATTAATCAAGCTGAATCGATTTGAATATTGAAATTTTACACAAAAATTATACCAATTCGAAATTCCATTGATTTAGATTTCAAAATTGACTTTTAATAAACTCAATTAATAAATTCCAAATCTTAACTCACTTATTTTTATTTTCACGCTTCAATTTTTGGAATTTCGTATAGGACAAATTAAAAATCTCAAATCGAATGATGCATGTGACCGGAAAAATTAGAAAAAATATTTTTATTTTTACGGGATAATTTTAGTGCGTGGTAAAGGCAGTGATCCCACCGCTGCCGACAAATCTTGTTACGTACCGAGAGGCACGTTAGAAGGATAAATATAATCAATAAGAATTTAAATGCATTTACTCAGATAGGTATTAATCATTTGTTAGTAGATTGGGTCGGTCGTTAAAGTAAAATACATGAAAATTATGAAGCAGAAAATGTTACGTCAAAAATGGGAGTTTTCACGAACTATTAATGATTTCCGACGTATGACGTGCTGAATTTGATTGAGACTCTCTAGTCGTGGAAAATGAATTTCAGTACTACTCCTGGAAACAATCTCGAACATGTCTGCCCCTGTTTTTGAGTCTAACCTCTCGGAAAGTTACTCGGGAAATGGGCTTGGAATCACTGTTTAACTTTTTATCGCGTCGAGGTCTATTGAATTTTCAGATCTTTCGCTACGATATAATTTATTATTAACTTTGCCACGGGGATCCTGATCGTTACTTTTATCAAATGATGGGGTGATTGGGGGAAGATCGATCAGCTTTAATTTGTAAATAATTACCGGATGTTTAAGGATTTCAGTGGAAATAATTTTGGGTTTTGGAGTCTCTCTAGTTATTTCTGTTTCTGTAGGCAATGCCCGTACTCCGTGATAATTTGATCCCAATCTTTGAACAGGGTTTAACCTTTTTGGCCACGGATTCGAATATATCGCGTCGAGTTTACGTAATTGATACCTTCGTCCGGCTCTGCGTGTTCTTTTCTTTTTGCGCGGTACTGGGGGGTTGACTCTCATGGAATTTAAGGAAAGAGTATCCAGGGTCAATTTCCGGATGAGCGTGCAACCTGACGCAACTCTAGTCCCAACCGGATCTCCGCCGAGGAAAAAAAGAAGGAATACGAATATTTGGTGAGCGTGCAACCTGACGCAACCCTTGTCTCAACCAAATTTCGCACAAGGATAGGTAAACGAATACCTGGCGGGCGTGCAACCTGACGCAACTCTAGTCCCAACCAGATCTCCGCCGAGGAAAAAGGAGGAATACGAATATTTGGTGAGCGTGCAACCTGACGCAACTCTAGTCCCAACCAAATTTCCGCACAAGGATAAGTAAACGAATACTTGGTGGGCGTGCAACCTGACGCAACTCTAGTCCCAACCGAATTTCCGCACAAGGATAGGTAAACGAATACTTGGTGGGCGTGCAACCTGACGCAACTCTAGTCCCAACCAGATCTCCGCCGAGGAAAAAGAAGGAATACGAATATTTGGTGCGCGTGCAACCCGACGCAACTCTAGTCCCAACCAAATTTCCGCACAAGGATAGGTAAACGAATATTTGGTGGGCGTGCAACCTGACGCAACTCTAGTCCCAACCAAGTTTCCGCACGGGGGGAAAATAAAGCAAAGAACACGAATCCTCGGATGAAGTACAGATTTACACAACCGCACTGAATCTTGCGATCAAATGAATTAAACAAATAATAGAGGAAAAGAGAGAGAGAGAGAGGGTTCTTACCTTTTTTGAATTTAATCGTTGGGGCAAGGAAAATTCCTTGGATTTAACTTATTTAATTGTTTAAATTCTCGATAAAATTCCGGAAGAAAAGAAAACTCAGATAAACCTCGTTCCGTGGTTTTATGACGCGTCACTGGTTTATTACTTTCGCGAGCCTTTGCACTGAATCGAATGTAAGAACGAATAGATACCGGCGTTCACATTAATGAAATAAATAGGGGAAAAACGAGCCGAATAATTTTTTTGTCAATATTCCCAAATAAATTTCTTTGATCCACGTCATTTAATAAATTAATTAAAAATTGAATTTTTTTGTTTAAAGAGTTATGTCGCCAACGCCATGAGAATAATCGAAGGTAAAGATTCTCTTGAGTAAAATTGGGCCTTTCTCCAATAAACGACAAAGGTTTATTGTAATTTATTAATTCCCGTCCGAATAGATGCGGCTCACTGAATTATAATTTTCCGGAGATAAAACGTTGCACAATCACGAAAATGATTTTATAAAAATAAATAGAGCTTCACTTACAAAGTCAGATGCTCTCCTGATGGGAAGGGTGATACGATTGGTAACCGGTGATGATCCGGACGTGAAACGATGAGGAGATCGGCGAGTGCTCAAGGGCCTGGCAGGTAGATGACGAAATCAAAGAAAATGTCGATACACAGATTTTATTTTTTCGAGATCCAATTTTTATTTTAAAATTATTAAAAGAATAAGAGAATAGTTTGCACAATAAAATCGATCTTAAATTCCGCGATTTATTTAACAATAAGCGCGATTTGTACTTTTTCCAACAATTCGTGGATTGCGGTCGTTAGAGTGAAATAAATAAAAATTATTAAACAGAAAATAATAACTAGACAAAACAAAATGAAGTAAAATAAAACGAGATCCAAAGTCTTTTCCGACATTCAAAGAGTCGATTCGAAATTCGAGAATAAAATGAAAAGTCGATTCTATTTCGATTCAGAAATTCAAGACTTGAAATTCCAAACAGAAAAAAAAACCAACTTCCCTCGAAAAATCGAGTGAAAAATTCTAAGTCCCAAAGCGAATTGTTTCGGAAAAATCCCGAACCAAGAACGTCTTTGTCGAAAATTTCACAAGTTGAACTCAAGAATGGTTTCGGAGTGGACGATGAATTTAGAGATTTCCAAGTCGGAAAAAAGCGAAGAAGTCTGTCGAGAGCGCTTTTTCCGCGCTTTATATATCCAGCGATCCACGCCACCCCGATCGATTTTGGTGGGGATGGTGTGAGCAAGATAGAAGATGCATTTTCCCTTATGAAATCTATTCCCCGCTTTCGCGAGCTTCCCTTAGAGATTGGGGCGCGGTGAGGGCGCTAGCGTAGATTGCTGAGTGGGTCCTATGCGTGTGTCGGTATCCCTGAACACATATACAGGCACATGCATGTGCCCCACGCTTTTTACATTCTTAGTTCGTAGACAATGTTAATTCCTTATAGTAACAATAATTTTAACATTATAAATATTTTTACGCGCTTATTCTATCATTTACAAAGTCTTTTTTCGTTGTAGTTAATATTTTATCCGTTTCGTTAAATTGGTTGTTCTTTCTTTTCGTTCTATTGTTTTTTAACTATTTTTTAATTATGCCGTTTTTATTTAAAAATAAAATATATGAAGTAGCGATCTTAAATTATTTATAAGTGTTTTTATGCGATATTTTTGCGTGTTAAACTTAAATTTATATTATTATAAATAAATGGTTAGACGATTTAATAATTTCTAAGGTGACAATGTTTAAACATTCTCGCTAAAAAATTGAACCTGAGTCTGAAAGATCGTTTTTCCTTGGTTTTCCATATTACATTTTTTTTTGGGTGTGGTCGCATAAGCCTCCTCGTATGAGTCGACTAGAAAAGAGGGGAGGGTGGATGACTACGGCGCATGACTAAAGAAATCTCAAGTCCCCTTCGTGCCTTCTTTTCCTCCAAGAAAGAGATAGGTGAAATATCAGGGTGGGTGAAAAAGGAGGGTGGCTAGAATGAGGGGTTGGAGTGGAGAGAGATTCGAGCGATCTCCAGGTAGCGACTAGAGCCAAGTCTCCCGTTGCACCGCGCAAACCCCGTGGAACGTCGAAAGAGGGGTGGGGCCTTATGTAACTGGGTCTTGCCTCTGAACGTTTGACTTCTTTCTTTCCTTTAGATTTTAACATAGGAAAATATTATTTTGATTTCTAAATTATTCCTCTTTAACAATATAAGTTTTTACTTGTTTCTCTTTGGGTTTGATTATTGGATTTAACATTCAATTATCTATCGGATGAGTTCGTGATTCAGAGTACAGTGCAAGGTTTCATTTTGCAATTATATTTTTATTGATTAGTTGCTTGACATATGACTTATATTTGTTTGACTTTTCTTGATTTAGGAAAAGTAATTATTGGATGAGTAGTTTTTACCCTGAAACCTTTTTTTGCACATATTTCTGTACTTATACGCACACAGATGAATACACACACACATATATATATATATATGAGGCATTCCACGGTATTTCGATCAACATCTTACCTTGATGATTTTGATTTTCCTCTAAATTTTTTATATAAATAAGGACATTGAAAAAAAAATTTCCGAATTTAATCAGAATTTTTCGGCCACGCGTTTTTTGGATTTTTTTTTTTTTTTTGAAAAAAAATAGGACAACGTTGTAAAACCTGAAAAAATTCAGAAGAATCTAATAAAATATAACAAAATTTTTGGACTTTGTTCCATAACGGAGCTTTTAATACTCTATGAATACAATTCAAAAAATTGAAAAAAAAAAATCTTCACGGGAATGGATTTTGGACACGGAAACAAAAACAAAGTTTCAAATAACATAGATTGTATAAATTATATTTGAAGAATTACAAGATGATGACAATTAAAAAACTTTATTTCGTGATCTTAAAAGTCATCTCAATACTCGATGAAGAATATCGACGGGTGGTCACTTTATTGTCGCTTCTTGGAATCACGCAATGCGTTTGCTGCGTTTGTGGAATCCTACGCGTGTTATTAAAACGCGGTTTTAAAAAACTCGCTGTATCGTCGTAATCTTTTTGCGTCGTATAAAAAAACTCGATGTTAGGGATGTGCGTCTTGCACCACTCGTATAAGGATCTGGGAGTGAGAATTTGATTATCTACTGAAAGCTGCAAACTTGCACGATATGCAAGACGTTTTATAGTTCCAGCGAGCCCATCGCACGCACCCTTCCCATGAGCAGTTGCAAAAAAATGCCATTCCGCTGCAACGGCAAAGTCATCAAAATGATGATACAAATTAACAAAATTGTTACGATTCTTATACTGTTGAGGAGCGCCATCGCTATAATACAATATTTTAGCAACAGTATAATTCTCTTTTAAAAACTTCAATAGCACATTTTCAAATACGTAAACGGCAGTAGCATCATGTTTCAAACAATCTGAAATAACGCAAATGCTTCGGTGTTCAAGCTTTCCTTCATTACGATAGTAAATGACAAATGGGTGTAAAGTTGCCTGTTCATTATTCCAATAAAATCCCTGTGCTGCTTCTTGAGCAATGAAGGCATAGTTCTGAGCGAAATCACAAACAACTAGAAACTCTCCTTGATCTAACTTATTTTTAGCACTTGTTAAATACGAAGATTGTTTTTTTGCTATAAAATCATGACAAAGAAGGTTTTTCAGTTGTTTGCACATCTCTTCAACAAACTCGTCAATGGGAAGGGAAATCGTTAATAATTTTGCACGGTCTGTGCTTACCCATTGCTTGAAAGATATGACATCAATTTCAGATTGTTCGAAAACCTCTTGCAAAATTTGTTGAATTTTTGTTATTCCTGGACAATGAGTACACTCGCCAAAGTAGCATTCAGGATTCGGATCCACACAAACGATAAGAGGGAAGCAATCATAAAAATTAGTTATTTGCAGAGCGCCATCTTTTGTTAATTCGGCTATTTGAGAATTTTGAAACATTAGCTTCATATTCTGGTGGTATGTGCAGACACAGATTGTATGAGTACCACTCGAACCAGCCAAGACACAATGTTGTGGACGTAGCTCGGCAAACTTCGAAAAACCGATATTAATTGAAGGATTTTCTTCTTTAAAATTCGCGTATATTTCTTTTAAATTACCGAGGACCAATCTTTTTTGTTTATGAACTCGCACATTGGAAACCGGATCTCGGACCGAAATGAAATCTTTTTTCCCCGGAAGTATTCTACTAGTCTCGTCCGATGTGTAAAACGATATAATCTGATCGATCACCTCGAAGGATATTTTGTCACCTAAATAAAAATAAACACCATTCGTTAAAATTATTATATTACAAAAGTGTTTAGTTAAATGGCATCAAGACACCATACCATACTATATCTAATATATTATTTAAATACTTCTAGGTCGTCGCACTTGAATGCTCATCAATCCATTTTTTTCAACCAGTAACTTTGCTGTACGTGCCATGTGATAAGTACATCCGAAGAATTTTCCAGTTTCTCGCACACTCCAACTGAATGGAGCAAGCGTTAAGATCATCATTTTTGTATCGTTCTTGTGCGAACTGCAGAAAATTTGTTTCAACTGCGTTAAAACTTCACAACTGTCGTTCACGTGTGCGATATGCTGTTTGATACCAAAATGATATACATTGTCATGCCGAAAACCTCTCATATATTATTTAATGAAAATAAGACTTACTGCGTTCGGTAAAACATCATCAGGATTTGACAGTGAAGGCCGAATCTTCTCCAGTTTTGTTTTTAAAGCTTGACACGCATCGTTGAATATAGATTTAATGTAGACATCCGTCATCAAACATGTTTTCTTTAACGACGGTAAATCCAGTGAGTTTAGAACTCCATTAATTTGCGTTACAGTAACAGCATCATCAGCGATACTACTTTGTGTGGAAAAAGCATGTTTACTCAAACTCAACGACGAGATACTTTTTCCTGTGCGTGTATCATCGGAGTGCTGACTCGAGAGAATAACTGATTGTAGAGTCTGAATTTGTGAATCGGGTTCGTTTAATTCGACACGATTAAGAACTGTTTCGTCGTCAAATGAGCTACTATCCATTTCAATTTGATCTGCATTAATTTTTTTTTTCAGAACTTGTATCCGACAAGTTCCACATATCAGATCGTTGAGAAGAAGAGACGGATATAATGATTGCAATGCGGGTGTAACGCGACGCAATTCTTTGAATTTGGTTTTCCAGTGCATTCTTTTTTTGAACGGATTACTGCATCGACTGCGTATTTTTATCGTGGACTGCATCGTTGATAAATACGAATGCAGCGTATGGTATGGAGCTACATCGTCCAACTTCTTTATAGGTTAGAAATATTGTTTACTTGTCCAATGTATTCGAGTACGCGCCGACAACTGAGCGCGCCCTCTGTGTTAGGCACTTTATACTTATGGTTACATAAAAATTCCTCAGTCGGTAACAATACGGTGATCCTGAATTTCTTTGAATTAAGAAGATGTGAAAGAACCTGTTTTACCGACAATTCTTCGGCCAAGTCTTTCTCGTAAATGCTGAAGAATTTCAAAAAAACCAAAGTTTTAGGCCCTGCGTAATATCCTGATGCAGAGCCTAAAACTTTCCTTTTGCCCTAAATGTTGCTAATCTCCGAGAAAGACTTGTCCGAAAATTTCAGCTATCTCTCTCGCACTCATGTAACAGCTGTTCATCTTTCACATCCTCTTAAGGGGACACAGTAATAAAATTCATCGAAAAAATCAATTAAAAAATAAAATGTCTATCAGATTACACTTGTATGGATGTAAAAATCGCAAAATTGCAAAAACATACGGGAACATTTATTTTGCACCGAGGGGCCTAGTCTCCTTGTTTTCAAGTTTCTCTTGAAAGTCAAAAAAATACACATAACAAAATATTCATCATCCTGTAATTCTTCAAATATAATTTATACAAACTATGTTATTTGAAACTTTTTTTTGTTTCCATGTCCAAAATCCATTCCCATGAAGATTTTTTTTTTGCAATTTTTTGAATTTTATTCATAGAGTATTAAAAGCTCCGTTATGGAACAAAGCCCAAAAATGTTGTTATATTTTATTAGATTTTTCTGAATTTTTTCAGATTTTACAACGTTGTCCTATTTAAAAAAAAAAAAAAAAAAAAAAAATCCAAAAAACGCGTGGCCGAAAAATTCTGAAAAAATTTGGAATTTTTTTTTTCAATGTCCTTATTTATATAAAAAATTTAGAGGAAAATCAAAATCATCAAGGTAAGATGTTGATCGAAATACCGTGGAATGCCTCATATATATATATATATATATATATATATATATATATATATATATATATTTATTGTAACGGGGTACATTTTATGACGACCGTTACAAATTTGTAGAACATGCGAAACTCCCGCAAACGAGATCACGAGACACATTTCTCATAAAAGAGCATAGCACTCACTCTTTACAATTTAATTTCATGTACGTCGGAGGAGGAAAATTATTACTAAAAGGATCACGGGACAACATTAATAGGACAAGGGAAAACCTACTCACTCACTCACCACACAGTACACTCGATAATCAAGGCGGGAGCTTGAGGCGTCGTTACAAGGGAATTGGCGGGCGATCACCGGCCACGACGCCTGGAAAGAATCAAAACGTGTCATTCGTCACCGATCGAGCATATATTAGAATTACTACCAATGGGAAGACGCGTTACGATTATGAATAGGACTTGGGGGGAGAAGAGAGACTCGAGCGTCCCGCGAGACGGACAGGGGCAGTCTCTTCCGAGCAATGATCGAAGGTAGAGAAATTTCACGGAGAAAGTACGGAGATTTTCTGAAAGAGCGAGAGAGTGAGAGAGAAGAGATAAAGAAATCCATACAAGAGCCATATTTGTAGCGTTACTTTTACTCAAACGTCCCGAACACCTACAAAAGTATCGTCTAAGAGTTTTTCCCCTTTTTTCTTTAATGGGCGCCAGGTACGAGAGTACCGAGGGAAAACTCTGAGATTATAAAACGACGAATATTCCTGGTTAGCTACAGCCGACAAATTATGTAGAGTGGGGGGTTCAAAGAAAAAAAAAACACTCGGTCAAAGAATTTAACTCTAACCACACGCAATAATTATATTTTCAGAAATAAACAATCTTTACAAAAAAAAAGAATCACTCTCGGTTATACAGATCTCGACTACTCTACTATTCGCCGAGAGAAACGTACCTCGAGATAATTTTATAAGTTTTATTAGTTTTGAAACGTGCGGTAGAGAAATATTTGTTTAATACGCTATTTTCAGTTTCAACGAAATTCACAATATAAGAAGGTTCTTTCCCGGCAATTATTCATCGCTGTTAGTTTTATCAGAATTCGACGTCGTTATTTATTCCCGATCTTTCCCGAAATGATGACCGTGATATACCGTGTATTACAATACAAATTCAACCGATATTAATCCACGATTCTCACGGGACACTGACTCGATTTTCCGAACACGCCGACACGATTAAACACACAGCCGTTGATCTCGGAATACGTTACGAAGATATTTCTAATAAAATCAATATTTAGAGAGCGTAGAAAGAACAAGACTCACGTTATTTTTCCACAGTATAGAATATTATCTTTCCTTATTTTAGATTTCTTCTCTCTTCTATTCGTTCTTTCTCTCTATGGATTTCTTTATCTCTTCTCTCTCACTCTCTCGCTCTTTCAGAAAATCTCCGTACTTTCTCCGTGAAATTTCTCTACCTTCGATCATTGCTCGGAAGAGACTGCCCCTGTTCGTCTCGCGGGACGCTCGAGTCTCTCTTCTCCCCCCAAGTCCTATTCGTAATCGTAACGCGTCTTCCCATTGGTAGTAATTCTAATATATGCTCGATCGGTGACGAATGACACGTTTTGATTCTTTCCAGGCGTCGTGGCCGGTGGTCGCCCGCCAATTCCCTTGTAACGACGCCTCAAGCTCCCGCCTTGATTATCGAGTGTACTGTGTGGTGAGTGAGTAAGTAGGTTTTCCCTTGTCCTATTAATGTTGTCCCGTGATCCTTTTAGTAATAATTTTCCTCCTCCGACGTACATGAAATTAAATTGTAAAGAGTGAGTGCTATGCTCTTTTATGAGAAATGTGTCTCGTGATCTCGTTTGCGGATGTTTCGCATGTTCAACAATATATATATATATATATATATATATATATATATATATATATATCCCTATAAATGTGTGCGTAATCCTGTACCTGTTTCCTCGTGAACTGTACAATGGAATTTTTAAAGAGAGGGCCTGGGATTGTTAGCCCACGCGACGCGAGAGTGAGAGAGAGAGAGAGTCATGAAACGGTGGCTTCACGCAAACGCCTTAGTCCCTTTAAAATATTTTCCTATTGCCCTTTGCATTCTTGTGGGGCCTTCTGCCCTTTATATTCTTGTGAGGCCTACTGCCCTTTCGGGGACGATTAGTGGTTTTGTTTCCATTTTATCATGGGTCTCTCTCTTGCAAATGCTTATTGTATTTAAACCGTCGAACTACCTACTTAATTGGATCTCGTTTCTAATTCTATTCGTATTATCTATGTTATTAAAAGACATATAAATATATTTCCAACCATTTCTTTCGATTGTCACATCACCATTTGATTCTATTTATTTATTCAATCATTTTTTGTTTATTTAATTATTATTCTGTTTCGTTGTTCAATTAATTCTTGGTCTGCTTCACTGTTTATTTAATTATTGTTCTATTTCATTGTTCATTTAATTATTGCTCAACTTCGTTGTTCATTTTACCACTCCGCTCTATTGCGAATTCATCCTGAAAGTTGGTTATCCAATTGAGTAAATTATTTATTTTCAAATTCCGTATTAGTATGCGGTTGGAAAATTCATCGTTATTTAGAGCCATTCCGTTCGTTTCGTACTGAGTCTATTGTAGGTAACACGTATATATCTGTTTGAGAAAAGAGAAAGGAGGACCGTTCCCCTGTTGTGAGCTTGTTTTTCCGAGAGGGTGAAACCAGTGCCTCGCGTCGTTTTGACGGCAGAGCGACATACTCTATGCTTTATTCTTTCTTTTCCAATGGTAAATGGTAGATCCAGCGATCTATCCCTCGAATCGATAGACCGGTGGAGGGTATGTCAGTTAGAAAGGTGGCGTCGGATGCCTCGCTCTCAAAATGGTATTTACGAGCTTGTGGCTTTTCGTAGGGGTCTCTGCCCCTGATTTTCCTTCCATACTGCCCGATTTTACCGATGGCCATCTTTTCAGAGATTTTCGGTCGGTAACGTGAATTTCTGTTTTATCATTAAATTGAACGGAATAACCCTGGAAACGATAAACCTTCTTTTTACAGACCTTCAAGTTTTTATCTTCGTCTTTGGTAGCAATTACGTTTAAGAAATGAATTTCAATGGCCGTTACGCCAGGACGTAACAAAAATAATAACTAGACAAAATAATATGAAGTAAAATAAAATGAAATCCAAAGTCTTTTCCAACATTCAAAGAGTCGATTCAAAAATTCGAGAATAAGATGAAAAGTTAATTTTCTTTCGATTCAGAAACTCAAGACTTGGAATTCCGAACAGGAAAAAAAACCAACTACCTTCGCAAAATCGAGTGAAAAAATCTTAAGTCCAAAGAGCGAATTGTTTCGGAAAACTCCCGAACCAAGAACGTTCTTGTTGAAAAATTTCACAAGTTTAACCCAAGAATGGTTTTGGTGAGGACGATGAGTTGAGAAGTTTCCAGGTCGGAAAAAATCTAAGAAATCTCTCGAGAGCGCTTTTCCCACGCTTTATACACCCAGCGATCCGCGCCGCCCCGATTGATTTTTGGTAAGGATGGTTTGAGAAAGATGAGAGATGCATTTTCCCCTATGAAATCCATTCCCCGCTTTCGCGAGCTTCCCTTTGAGATTGGGGCGTGTTTAGGGCACTAGCGTAGATCGCTGAGTGGGCCCTATGCGTGTGTCGGTATCCCTGAACACATACACAATGCATACACATACACACACATACACATACATATGCATGTGCCCCACGCTTTTCACATTTCTAGTTCATAGACAGTGTTAATTCCTCATAAGTAATAATACATTTATCATTATAAATATTTTTACGCGCTTATTCTATCATCGATAAAGTCTCTTTTCCTTTGTAGTTAATATTTTTTACGTTTTGTTAAAGGGGTTGTTCCTTTCTTTCGTTCTATTGTTTGTTAACCATTTTTCAATTATCTCCCTTGTTCATTTAAAAATAAAATGTATGAGGTAGTGATAGTAAATTATTTATAAGTCTTTCTATGCGATATTTTTGCGTGTTTAAATTTTAATTCATATTATTATAAATAAATTGTTAGACGATTTAATCAATTCTAAAGTGACAATGTTTAAACATTTTTGATAAAAATTGTACCTGAGTCGATTTTTTCCTTGGTTTTTCATATTGCATTTTTTTAAGGTGTGGTCGCATAAGCCTCCTCGTAGAGTGGACTAGAAAAGAGGGGAGGGTGGATGACTACGGCGCATGACTAAAAAAGTCTCAAGTCTCTTTCGCGCCCTCCTTTTCTCTAAGAAGGAGATAGGGGAAATATCAGGATAGGTGAAAAAGGAGGGTGGTCAGGATGAGGGGTTGGAGTGGGGAGATATGCGAGCGATCTCCGGGTAGCGACTGGAGCCAACTCTCTCGATTCACTGTGCAAGCCCCGTGGAACGTCGAAAGAGGGGTGGGGGCCTTATGTAACTGAAAGAGGGGTGGGGGCCTTATGTAACTGGGTCTTGCCTCTAAGCGTTTGGCTTCTTTCTTTCCTTTAGATTTTAACACAGGAAAATATTATTTCGAGTTTTTGAATCATTTTCATTCAATAATATAAGTTTTTACTTGTTCCTCTTCGGGTTTGATTATTGGATTTAACATTAAATTATTTATCACATGAGGTAGTAATTCTGAGTACAGTGCAAGATTTCGTTTTGCAATTATATATATTTTTATTGATTTGTTCCTTGACATATGATTTGTATTTGTTTGGCGATTTCTTGATTTACAGAAAATAATTATTAATAAGTAGTTTTTACCCTGAAGCCTCTTTTCACATATTTCTATACTTATACGCGTACACAGATAAGTGTGTATGTATATTGGTGCGCAACTAAGTTTCCGGGTTTCACACATGGATGGCGCTAGCGACACATGTAGTCGGCATACAAATCTGAAATTGGGTGTCTTCGTAGCTTGAACATCTGTCAAGAATACCCAATCGTAACATTAACAAATATCGCAACACAACGACTTTTTTTCTAACCTCGAACATGTCAACAATTGTGCCAAATAAACAGCATTTGCGGGAAGCATTGCTTTTCTGCTTTAACCTAAAGAAAACAGCAGCTGAAGCACGTCGGTAACTCGCGAAGGCCTACGGCGAACATGTTCCATCAAAAACAACGTGTGAAGATTGGTTCAAGCGGTTCAGAAGTGGCGATTTTGAGACTGGGGACAAGGAGCGCTCGGGAAGACCGCAAACATTTGCGGACGACGATCTGCAAGCGTTATTGGATGAAGATGACACTCAAACAGAAGATCACCTCGCCTAGGCATCAAATGTGACGCGCCAATGTGTTTCGAAACGTTTGCACGCAATGGGAAAAATTCATAAGGAAAGAAAGTGAGTGCCGCATGAGTTGACTGAGAGACAAATGGAAAATCGAAGAATCACTTCCGAAATTTTGCTTTTGCGGCAGAACAGAAAGAGTTTCCTGCATCGGATTGTTACTGGCGATGAAAAGTGAATATATTTCGACAATCCCGAACGCAGAAAATCGTGGCTTCCACTTGGCGAAGAGTCGACATCGACGGCACGGCCAAATCGCTTCGCAAAAAAGACAATGCTCTGCGTTTGGTGGGACCAGAAAGGAATCGTGTACTGTGAGCTGCTGAAACCGGGCGCAACTGTCAATGGGCATCGCTACCGACAACAACTAATCAATTTGAGCCACGCATTGCTCGATAAACGGCCAGAATGGGACACGAGACACGAACGTGTGATATTGCAGCACGACAACGCTCCGTGCCATCGCAGTTCCATCGCACAGTGGGGCCAAATCCCAAAAAGCTGGCCAAAAGTCGAAAACGTTACGAATTCGGCTGAAAGTCAGTACTCGGGGGTTTGTAGGGTCGCTGATTACGAATCCGAAGTCAAAATTGGAAATCAAAACAAAATGGCAGATTTGAAGTCCCAAAAAGCTGCCAAAAAGTCGGAAGCATTATAAATTCGGCTAAAAGTCAGTACTCGGGGGTTTTTGGGGTCGCTGACAATAAATCCGAAGTCAAAATTGGAAATAAAAACAAAATGGCGGATTTGAAGTCCCAAAAAGCTGGCAAAAAGTCGAAAGCGTTATAAATTCGGCTGAAAGTCAGTACTCGGGGGTTTTTAGGGTCGCTGACTATGAATCTGCAGTCAAAATTTGAAATAATAACAAAATGGCGGATTTGAAGTCTTAAAAAGCTCGCAAAAACTCAAAAGCGTCATAAATTCGGCTGAAAGTCAGTACTCGAAGGTTTTCGGGGTCGCTGATTATGAATCCGCAGTCAAAATTTGCAATAAAAACAAAATGGCGGATTTGACATAAATCACTTTTATAGAAAATGTACAAAATATATCCATATGTGATATATAATAGCATAAACCTACAATCAGTTGATTAAAAGTTCAGAGATCGTCATCTGAAGAATCAGATTATGCACAATCAGTTGATTCATCCATTAAATTTCTGGGACTTCCTGTACTTGCTGGTATACGTGGCGTCACTAACAATGAAAGTGCTTCTGGAAGGAACGACTTTGTATTTTTTCGAGGTCTTCCAGGTTCATCAGCGACTAATTCTAAAATTAAAAAATATAATATCTATATAGATGGATAATTCCATATTCAGCCTCGTTTCTATTATTTATTTTTAAATATTATTTGAAAATAAAAATAAAATATGCTGTAACGCGATTTTGATCCGTCACTGATTTGGGCGCGCCAACGCGAAATAGACACAAAAATGTTCAATGAATTTAATTACTTAACGCAATTAGTTTTAAAAGGAAAAATATAAAAAATCCTAAATTCCCAAAATTTGCAAATCCGTACGAGGGTTAGGCGCCAGGCACACAATAATGATATCATGCGCCACTGCTCCGAAGGAACGGCATATTTATTTTTCGCCCTCGACGGCGCTAGCCAAGAAAACGCAGGTTTTCGCGTGACGACTGAGACGCCGGCCGCTCAAAATTCTACTCAAGGCCAAATTGGTAGAGGGGGGGATTCTTTAGGTGAGCGAATAATTCGGCAACCGAAAATAATCACATTTTACAATAACAGATTTTAATTCTCATATGGCAAAGCCTCGGTAACCATTTTACAATGAACAAGAGCCGTTTGAAAGTTTTACAACATTTTTTTAAAGTGAGAATACGCGGTTAAGAATTTATACAGGAGGTATCAAACCGAAGAAATATTACCAGAAAATTAACAAGAACGTGAGCCATTTTAAAACGCCAAAAGAATTATTACGAAATAAATATCGAAGAACCAAAAAAAATAAAGTTTGTACTGGACGTTCGGCACGTGCGAAACTGAACCTAATTAACCCTAAAGCAACCTAACGATAACACAATAAAAAGTTCACGTAACTCGATAATTAAAGAAATAGAACAAGATTAATATTGAAAAATTATCACGCTTAATATCGGTAACTCAAAATTTGCCATCGAGATATCGTGCGTCGCCGGAAAATTCTCCTTTTCTTTCGAACCATACGATAGCTAACGATAACCATAATATCCACGGTAACCAACGAGAGCCAACGACAGCCATAGTATTCACGGTAACCACGATAGCCATGAGATTCACGGTAACTAACGATAGCCGAAAATTCACGGTAACCAACGATAGCCAAAATTCACGGTAACCAACGATAGCCATGATGTTCGAGACTTGCTTTCACGCACGGTAACCCTCATTCTACGAAGCACACGATATCCGACGACATTTTACCCCACGATTATTTAGCATCGATTACGTAATTTTTACCCTCAGCAATTAACCTGAATTTATCCTAACACGAAAATACATGATTTGGTGACGATAACGAGGCGACAATTCCGTACACGCAATTTACATTAACGAGAATACAATAAGCCCCATATTACAGCCCCACGGCGAAATATGATACAAGAAATTGCCAAAATTACAGCCACACGGCCAAAGACATAAAAGAAAACTCCCCGAAATACGACCACAAGGTCAAAGAACATACAATAAAGCAAAATCACGGCCTTATGGCCAACTAAGTACGGAATGGCCCCTTTCACAGAGAAATTTGGAACGGCTTACTGAATTCTGCCGTCGCAGGAACCAAGATCTCCTTACTTGCACAGAATTTACTCGAAAATTATAAAATGATATAAAAATTCGCAATTATCAAAGAACAAAGGACTTGAGGACGAAAAATACAGCACGTGTCGCTCGATGTCTCCCGGAACGCGAAGTGCCGGTACGCCGATGATCCACGCTCTCGCTGGCTCGATAGTCCCCACTATCGCCGGCGTTCGGCCGTCTCCGTGACTGTTCGGCTCCGCGTGGCGACGATCATCTCTCGCAGACAGCTCGGCGCGCTGGTGTTACCACGGAGCTCTCGTGGCGCGCTGAGATCACCGAATATCCCCCATATTGCCGTCGCGCTAAGGCGCCAGATTTAAACCTCTCGCGGACTCTCCGCGACATGCAACTCGCTGCTCGCCCGGCAGTGATTGACGCTGCATCGAAATGCCCTTCTTCCAGGAACCTTGTCGAGGTCAGGACGAGGGGTGAGGCCCTGCCCGTGAACGGTGGTGGCCACCACTCGCTTCACGCGAACCCCAAACCGAAACTGCGACACCGCTATCCTCACAAGTCCTGCCTCTCCATGATCCCCCCAAATGAGGCTTCGGTTTTATCCGAACCTCGGACACTCCGATAACAGCAGGCTGGTCCAGCGCCAGGTTGGGAAGTTAGGGAGGAGGGTGACACGGTAATATCTCGGTCGTTTCTCCAGCTCGCTCCCAAGCATCCAGTTCCCGCGAGTGCTGATGATACGCTACTCACCTGCGTCATCGGACGAACCTCGAGTGCAGCCACCTAAATAAACAAAATGAATCCGGGAGGTGATCAGCCTCCCGGCTTCCCAAAAACCATACGAGAGCCCGACGAAAGAGGTATCCGTTATTTCGAGACGGTAACCACCGAAAACCCTTAAATTATCGAGAGCCGAAACGAGAGCAAAATTTGACTGACGAGGACTGAATAAACGCAAAAATTCAAGGACGATAAGATTCAAGAACGATAAAATTCAAGGACGATAACTAAACGGACGGGAAATATAGTACGCGGATTAAATTCGGACTGGACGAGATCCGGAAACATAAAAATACGATGAAAAATAATCATAACGGTAGCCTGACAAAAACTCCGCTCCCGAGAGCACACGAGACATACACGCGCCGTCCTTGGGGTCACAAATCCGACCCCCGGAATGCCCACACTTCGCGCCATTGTAACAGGGACAAAATGTCACGTTAAAAATCCCCACCCCAGATGGTTGGGCGTTGATTAATATCGCGTAACGGCGTTGTACGCGAGTGGCTTCCCGTGCCGAATCAAGCCCACTTCCCTTGACGTTATTTTCTTTTAGTCACGAAGCGGGACAACCCGGTGTCTCCGCGGAGAAGGTCCTGCGACAGAGAATCGGCTGAGATCCGTTCAGGAGCCCAGTCTTAACCTCCAACCACGCGATAAGCGTTATGCTCCCTCTGCAATTACATTAGCGTCACCAAAACATCTTATAGCAAACACAAAAAAAAACAAATTTTCCCTCACCCTTCCCGCAGGACCCGAAATAATTAGAATTAATACACAAAACAAATTAGAAAGAACTCAACTTCACAAACCCAAATCTTTTATTTATAATTAACGAGATAGCACGGCGATGGGAAAAAAAAGACAACTTAACCGATGACCGAGAAAAAAAAATTGAATATTATTATGATGGTCCCTTTATTGTTTGCTGGCTCCGCGGGCCGTCCTGACACTGGGCGGGGTTCTTTTACACCCGGTCGTTTTGTCCTGTCATAATGCTGTTGGTCTGTCTGGTGAGGTCGAGGTCCGTCATTTTCAGTAACTGTCGTATTTTCTTCCGTCTGATCACGGTAGTCGGGGCGATTGCCCGATTTTACGGTAGCCAGGGCAATTGCCTGAACTTCACGGTAGCCAGGGCGATTGCCCGAATTGACGGTATCCGGGGCGACTACCCCAATTCAACGGTATCCGGGGCGACTATCCCAAGTGACGGTATCCGGGGCGATAGCCCGAGTTGACGGTATCCGGGGGCGACTACCCCACATTTTGACGGTATCCGGGGGCGATTGCCCCAATGTAACGGTAACCGGGTCGATTTCCCGGTTCGAGTGGCCGGCGCGATTGCCCGGCACGGTGACCATGGTCGGATGTTGTAGTTGCCTGCGTCTTCACTGGCGACGATCCCGGGCGTACGAGTGCGTTCTTGGAGGTGGTGAACGTTCTCCGGTATCCACTTGGACCGTCGATTCACGAAGACTAATGTGCCGAGGAACGTTACGACCGAGTCGCGAAACATACGGGCCTTCGGACGCCCAACCCGGGCCACAGCGCGGACACTCTTTCACCGTCACTCCTGGATTGCCGCAGCGTCGACAGAAGCGGCGCAAGGGCTCAGGGCAAACTCGACGGTCATGACCGGGTCGGTGGCAATTAAAACAGGCTCGTTGGTCGTTAGCCATGTTGCCACGATTGTGGGTGGCCAGCCTCTCCCCTCGTGGCTGACGCGTACTTCCTTCGGTGACTCTCGGTGCGGAGGACTGAGGCGATGGCGATCCTGAACGGCGACGGTTCTCTTCGGGTTCGGGGGTCTGGGTGGCTACATTCCTTCTTGGAGAGCGAGATCTGTCGCGCCCCCGTTCATCGCTTTGGCATGCGACCTGCCGCTGTGGTATTGCGACGTTTGCCTGTACGGCGATCTCTTGCGTACCGACCTCTAACCGACGTAGAACCTCGTTGGCGCCAGGTGGCCAGTCATTCGTGCCGAGAGCACCTCCTTGATGCGGCAGTAGTCGCCGTCTCGATGTGACAGGCGAAGCGCCTGGTCTTGCAGGTCCTTCAAAAAACCCGGGCGCAGATACTCGACAACGGCGAGTTCCGTAACGTAAGGACGGATCAAGTCCCAAAAGGGGTCTTCGACGATGGGGCGAATCTGGATTCGCACCCTCTCTCGCTCGTGTTCGTCGATCCCTTCTTCAAACGCTTCTCGGCTGAGCTCATCCTCGATCGGGTCCGTATTCCGAGGGCTGCAAGGCGCCCCATACTCGGTCTCCATGGAGGTGTCGAGTACAATTACCTCGGGCCCGCCCGGGGGGTATTGTCCGTCCTCTTCCATCCCTGCGCGAGCCTCCTCGGAACGCGCCGGTGACACCGAACCAAGCATCGTGAAATCGGAGCCATCCCTAGAGGTATCGTCGGGTGACGAGACATCACTCACTCCCCCGCCTGGTAACCGGGTGGTGCCCATTTCGGTGGCCGTAGCACGGTAACCTCGGTAGCCGGGTGGTAGTTCTGCTGACATCGGTAGCCGTGGTCTGCGTCAACGTCGATGGTCTGTATGGGGTCGAATAAAACGTTAGTCATGAGCGTATGGTTTAAGATCCTGTACATGCACTTTACCCGTCCAGGTACCAGCAGGATCCGAGAGCTGCCAAATCACGGGAGATAACTTACGATTAATCACGAATGGCCCGTGAAACTTATGCACTAATTTTGCGGCTTTATGTTGTGCTGCCGAAGATAGCACGTGCTGCCTCTTTAAAACTAAATCGCCAATCTCAAAGCTGCGTTCTTTTCTGCGACGGTTGTAGTAAGTGGCCTGTCTATGGAATGCCTGCTCTAATTTATGTGTTATAGTGCCCCTCAAGGCTCTGAGCCTTGACATTCTCTCGCTCCAACTCTGCGGCGTAGTTGGTTTCAACGCGGGCTCGCCCTCAATCTGTCGTCGGAAAAGTACGACAGGGCGCGGTTCCCTGCCGAAATTGAGAAACGCGGGGCTTGCTTCGAGGGAGCTGTGATAGGCCGAGTTGTACGCGAATCGAAACTCGTGAAGGTGCACGTCCCATTCCCTATGATCATCTCCGAGGAATGAGGTGATCATGGTCTTAATGACGCGGTTGACGCGCTCGACGGGGTTTGCTTGCGGGTGATAAGGCGGCGTGGTGTGATGCACCATACCGATACGTTCGGTTAGGGCCCGAATATCGCGATTTACGAATTCCGTCCCATTATCTGATAACAGTTTCCGCGGCGCGCCCCATCGTGACACGATTGCGTCTTCGAAGGCTGTCGCGATCTTTTTCCCGTTAGCCCTGCGAAGGGGACAACATTCGACCCATTTGGTGAAGAGATCCTGCATCACTAAGATGTACGAGAACCCAGATTTACTCGTGGGCGACGGGCCCATAACGTCCACCACCACGGTGTCCCACGGCTGCTCGATCACTCTTTGGCGCATCAACCCCGCTGGTGCGGATTGCTCGACCTTGCAGTGCTGGCAGGTCTCGCAGACGCGGATATAACGAGCCACGTCACGAAACATGCCAGGCCAATAATACTGTATCGAGGTAACACTAATTTCCACTCTTCTAAATCCCCGAGTTCGAGAGCCGTCAAATCCGGTAGCCGGTGATAATATAGGTAGCCGTCGTGTAGCTGCCAATCGGGGTATGCGTCGGGATTATGCCTGACGTCGCGGATCTTTTTATTGTACCACGTATCCGTGCTCTCATCGCGCGGGACGAGACACATACAGGTAGCCTCCGGTATCCGAGATAGCGCGTCGGGGACATGGTGAAGAGCCCCCTTACGATGGATGACTTCATAGTCATATTCTTGCAATTCCAACGCCCACCTGCCTAATCTTCCCGCCGGGTTTTTTAAATTATGCAACCATCGCAAACTCGAATGATCGGTTATGACGGTAAAATGGTAACCTCCTAAATAGCAACGGAATTTACGTATGGACCATAGTACCGCGAGGCATTCCTGTTCCGTGGTAGTGTAATTTTGTAGTGCTCGACGCCGTCAAGCGACTGCGTCAGAACAGCTCCTAACCCTACCCCACTCGCGTCCGTCTGTAAGACGAACGGCAGGTCGAAATGTGGACATATTAAAGTTGGTGACGAGGTCAACCGTCGACGGATCTCGTCGAAGGCGGACTGTTGGTCGTCCGCCCATGTCCATGGGTGATTTTTCTTCAAAAGTACCGTCAAGGGACTGGCAAGGGTTGCGAATTCGGGAACGAATCGACGATACCACGAGGCCATACCAAGAAACCTCCGTAACTGCTTGATATTGTGGGGCACGGGATACGCGAGGACTGGGGCGGCCTTCTCCGGATCAACCTGAAGGCCGTGCCGATTCACGAGGAACCCGAGATAACGAACTTGCGAGCAACAAAACTCGCTCTTTTCCGCGTTAATCGTCAATCCGGCCTCACAGATTTTTCGCAATACCCTACGGAGCCAAGTGACATGCTCCTCGAAGGTTAGCGTTACGATTATAATATCGTCTAGATAGACGTAAACGTGGGGTTGCATCTCGGGACCGAGGAGGCGATCGAGTAGTCGCTGAAAGGTAGCCGGCGCGTTGGTGAGGCCAAACGGCATCCTAAACTGGAACAATCCGAGACTGGGGACGGTGAACGCGGTTATCTCGCGGCTATCGACGGCGAGAGGTACCTGAAAGTACGCTTGACTAAGGTCTAACGTCGTGATGTAGTTGGCTTGCTGTAACCGGTCAAGGGTACCGTTCATCAACGGAATAGGGTACGCGTCCTTTTTCGTGACGCTATTGACCTTCCGGAAATCGAGGCAAAACCGCAACTTACCGTTGGGTTTCTTGACCATGACTATCGGGCTCGACCAATCACTCTTAGATGGCTCGATGATCCCATCCGCAAGCATCTCCCCAACCGCGTCTCGAATCGCTTTCCTGATGAGCGGGGAAACGGTGTAATAGCGTTGTTTTATCGCGGGATGACCGCCTACGTCGATGTGATGCTCCGTGAGGGAGGTGACGCCGGGTTTGTCGGGAGCGGGGAGAATTTCCTCCGCTATTAATCGTTTCAGGTAACCGGATTGCTCGTTGGAGAGTTCCTGCAACCCACAACATACGGTAGCCAAAGGAACGGGTATTCGTTTTACGTCGAATGGATAAAATCGGGACGGATCGTCGCGCAAGTGATAGTGGGCTTGATCGAAGTCGATGACGAACTGTGCCGCACGGAGAAAATCGAGACCGAGAATGCACGGTAACACGAGAGCCGGGAGTAGGTACGCCACCAGTGCGAAGGGTTGATCGTTTAATGTGATCGTGGGATTGACAGTCTCCCGAGCGACCGCGAGTTGGCCTCCGGCCATTTCGACGGTACGTGGAGTGGTCGGGGCGCGCGGTATTTGGAGCTCGTCCATCCAATGGATGGCGGGTGGACCGAAAAACTTCCGACTGGAACCTGAGTTCACCAAAGCGCGGATCGGCCAGCCTCCCACGTAGAAGGTGACGAAAAAGGCTGTCACTTGCTCCGCGGTCTCGAGATGTCCGCACCAATAAGGCCCGATCACGCGTTCCGGGGTGTTGTCGGAAAATCGCGCGTCCGATGGGGTTGCATCCTCGTTCGGTAACCATTCGATAACCGGAAAATTCGCGGGGTTTAACGGAGTTTCGGTAGCCGGGCAATGCACGGTAGCCCTTACGCTTGGGGACGATAACTTGTCCACGGTAGCCGGGGGGGGGTCACGGTAACCATCACGACGGGATCGATCGTTGACCCATTCGCACCCGTCCTTATGCGTTTCCCAGACAATTTGGGCAGTCAACTTTCGTCACGTCCGGGTGGCCGCAGCGGTAACAAAATCGCGCGCGCGGCGATGAGCACGCGGTGAAGCGGTGACCCGGTAATCTGCAATTTCAACAGGTTAACGGTGGGCGCGGCGCTTCCGTGGCTGCGGTCGCGCTGCTTGAGGGCGCGGTGGTCCCGGGCGCGGGCTGAGCCTCCACGGCAGGTGCCCGGCGCGGAGAGGGGCGCGGTTTTGGGCGCCGTGCAGCGTCGGGGCGCGTTTGCACGGCGTTCACGTTCTCGGGGGCTTCCGGTATAGACTCGGTAACCGCGGGATCCTCCGCGTTTAACGGTTCGATCGGATCGCTGGTCACGTCTAGAGCGGCGTAAGCCGTTTTATTAGGGGGGCGCGGGGTTGTCGGCTGCGTGTTTCGGGAACCACGATATGCCAGCTCAGGGCACAGCGACTGATCCGGCGTGGGGGGAGCGCGATAAGCACGGACAGCCTCGAAACTTTTCTCGAGGCGAATCACGACGTGTCGTAACGAATCAAAATCAAACACGTCATCCCGAACGACCGCGATTTGGTAACGCGGAAGCATATTACGATGCGCGTATTGTATCTGTTCGGCTTCTGCCCATGGGGGTTCTAATCGACCAAACAATCCCCTGAGGCACGTGAGGAAATCGGCGATCGACTCGTTTTGTCCCTGTGTGCGCCGCATAATTTCCGCCCTCAACGCGTACTGATAGTCGGGGTCACTGAAACGCTGGCGGCAAGCCGCCCGGAAGCCGGCCCAGGTGGTCCATCGATCGCGGTCGGTACGGAACCACGGTAACGCGATACCCTTTAGGCAGAACGGGAGACAACGGAGTAGGTCACCGTCGCGTACCGAAACTAAATCGCGGCCCTCTTCAATACGGTGGAGAAACTCGTCTACGTCTTCTCCTTTAGTGCCTGCGAACTCTATGTTCCATTTCCGCATTACCGTCAGTACGGCCGACGGCGAGGTCGGATAGCGAGGTGTGCGGAAATCGTCTGGTGGGGGTCCTGCGTCGAACTGGGGTAACGCGTGGGCTCGCGTAGATGATAACGGTGGAGCCTGCGAAAGATTTACGGTAGCCGGGGCCGTCTGCGGGGGTGCATAATTATACCCTGGCCAAGGGTATGAATAGACAAGGTTCGTAGTGGTAGCCTGCAACGGCGAGGTAGCCGTCGCGACGGTAGCTGGAGTGCCGTGGGCCGTTAACGGGATCATGGGGTTCGGTAACCCTTGCGAGTTGGCCCGATCAACCTCGTACCGCGAAGATTCATTTAACCCAGAATCGTGTTGGTTCGAGCCCGAGGCCGTGTCCCGTAAGTCGTCCTCACCGGTCATGATGGCAGAGGGATCAATTACGCAATGACTTATATGACCGCTAATCCCGGGAACGATAACCACTGAAGGGAATTTCCCGTCCCTGGGTACGACAGCCGGCCGAGAGAAACGGAATGAATTGGTCCTCGTAGATCACAGGCCGCGAGTACGGTAACTGATGGATGAGAAAACAATTAACTTGATTCTCGCGGGGAGTGAACCACGGTTACGATAGCCAGTCGAGGGGGATACGAATTTTATGCTCACGGACTAAGACGCGCGGTGACGATAGCCGGTCGTGGGGATTACGAAATTGTGACACGTAAGCGCTGATTGGCGAATACGGTAGCCGGTCGAGAAACTTAACTGAATTTATATATGCGGATGAGGATTCGCAGTTACGATAGCTGGCCGAGAAAATTGCCCGAATTTATACGCGTGGATGATGATTTGCGATTGCGGTAGCCAGACGAGAGGATTAACTGAATTTATACACGCGATTGAGGATGCGCGGTTACGATAGCCGGCCGAGAAAATTACCCGAATTTATACGCGTGGATGATGATTCGCGATTGCGGTAGCCAGACGAGAGGATTAACTGAATTTATACACGCGACTGAGGATGCGCGGTTACGATAGCCGGCCGAGAAAATTACCCGAATTTATACGCGTGGATGATGATTCGCGATTGCGGTAGCCAGTCGAGAAAACGCAACGAACTTTAGGCACGAGTGTGAACGCAAAAAGTATAACTAATACAGGCATTATTCTGCGCCTAATCCCGAGTAATTTTCCGCAAGGTAAGACTTTAAAATAGGGCAGATGTGTTTTGAGATTGACAGCCAGGAGAGTAAAAGTTAAGTTTCTTTTCCTGACCAGAGAGTGGCCATCATAATCAACACATCCAGTGTCAAAAATCAAATTAATTATTCTTAAAAACTCCGATTTTTGACGGAACAATACACAGACCGATAAATGCGACAGCAGCGCCATCGCCTCTCCCACTTACAACCCAAACTACTCGGTTATCCCCACCTCAAAAGAAAAACGGGGCGTCACGGCCAGACGGCCGCGCTCCCCAGCAAAATAGATCTCTGGTCAGGCATGCACGCACGTACACATACCAATGACTTTCAAATTGTCCAGGATGTTTGAGATATTTCAAGCGCACTAGTATGAATATCTGGAAAAAATTTCAACGAAAACTAAATTTCCTGTACGATAAAGCAAAACTTGAACTTTTGTACATTTAAATATAAACTTTTTTCAATACCTTATGAGAAAATGAAGGTTTTCGTTTTTCAAACAACAAGAAAGTTCGTGTGGTATATCTTTTCGAATATTTCTACTAAGAAAATTTGACACAATTAATTCTATAAGATAGTCGAATTTAATCCTTATCCGACAAAAGTACGAGAAGTACTTCAATTTTCACGGGATAGCACTCATGAAAAATCTTACTGTTCCAGAAAAAATCGCGCGAAAAAGCACAGGAGAGACATGACATAGTAATGCGTTTGTTGATTAGACGTTACGTAACTGCAGAGCAAAGGAAGCGAGATGATTTTGGTATAACGGAGGATGATGTGATGGAAATTCGTCAGGATATCTCGACTCTGCGATACGAGTTGATCGATATACTTCGGCAAAACGGCATGAGGACGCCGAACGTCGACAAGCAGGATGCTGCATGTACGTTCTATGCACTTTATACGACCCACTCGACGAGAAAAATTCAAACTAATTATTTGAATACTATGAAAATCCATCTGAGTTCCTTATATTTCCAAAATAAATAGTGTTTACTACGATACATGCACAGACTGAAATATAAAGTAGCTTTCTGAATTAGTCATAATATTCTTTGTAAGTAGCTTTTTTGTTTGTTTATCTGTGGAATTCATCATGTATTTTTTATATCTATGCTCTCGTATAGAAGGTTCTACCGATTATGGGGGCAGCCTGAATCAGTAATCAGTCCTCCGTCAGGATCTAGTTTGCGTTCACAGCCATGTTCTCGTGGAACCGCATCCAACTCCCTTATTGTAGCACATTTGCTATGACGCTTGATTTCGTACACACATAGCAACAGTGGAAAACCCATTTTATTGCAGCTGGTTCACGATGGTGGACCTGCGTAATGTCTCGGAAAAAATGTAAACCTAGACGGCAACGATATGTATATTTGCAGCAGACAAACACACACATACACACACACCCGCACACACACACGTATCACACTTGACTGTGCCCATAAATATATCTATGCCTAGAGCCACGCAGATCTGGATTTATATTTTGGATGAAACTACAGCATCAGGAATTAAACCCAAAACTATCCAATTTTTATATATACTGACAACCGGGCACTCTATGCAATTGCTAACGAGAAGGCACCAGGGGACTACCCACAAGTTTTTAAATGAAACTTGGCAGGATAGTAGTCGGGACTAATAATAAGAGAAGTGTAAGAGGTTTGGCGTAGATACGCAGCCGTTCCCGAGATATTGCGGGCAGAAAGTTTCGCAGTCACTTATATTTCATAAAAGTGAACGATAAAACGAGCAGCGGCATACGACTCAGCGGCAAGCGCTCCGGCCGACAATCCGCGTGTCCGGGGTTCGAGTCTCGTTCAATGACTTTTTTTCGCCATTCACTTTTTAATGAAAATGTAATTGATATATCTTCCCTGAATACCAATTTCTTTAATTTACGACTCGCTACAAGTTTTGAAAGTATTATATAGATATACAGTACTGAGCAATTAAAGTGGGATTTTTTTAAGAGCCTGTATTTTTGCAAAAAAAAATGGAATTTGGGCCTCCCGTGAGTGTCGGGATTTTAGGGTTGCGAGTGCCTCAGAAGCTCTGTGCGGTATGAAACAAAAGGGTATTACTCAGAGATGAAAAAAAGTTGCATTAGAATCGAATCCCCAACCTCCCGAGGGAGGGGTGGTGCCAAAAGGGTGAAACGGTATGTTGCGCATAATGAGAAAGGGGTTCGTCCGATCGGGTTGATTTTTTTTCGAGAATATTTTTTTTTGAGTACTCCGTGACCCTGTGAAAAAAAACCTGAGAAAAATCGCCCCTGAAATGAAAATTCACGTGTCCCGCCGGAACGCATTTTCATTCGCGAGCATTTTTCGCATCGAAAAACTCGACAACATTTTTTTCAATTACGCCTTATTAAAAAGGACATTTCAACGAATGAAGTCGTATTTTTTTCATATTTTTCCTATGCCTGGTTCATCTCAACGAGGCATTTGAAAAACGCGTTGTGAATCGAGATTCTTTCGATGGTAGTGGCTTTCCACAATGGATGAGCACTACTGTTTAAGCTGTTTTCGATCAGTCATATTCAGTCCCCACCATTTTTTCACGAGCCAATCAAAAGACTTCATGGGACTTTGAATATTTTCGATATCTCGTGTTCGTGCTGGAGCGCGTACTATGGAGAGACACTCCCGCGTTGCTATCCAGAACTTGGAATATTTTTGCGACAAAATTTTGCTTCCTCCCGCCAATCGAGCGACTTTCCAGCGTATTTTGCGAAACTTTTAGTTTTATTAGGCGTAAATTAAGGAAGATTTATATGCAATAAATTACAACACATTTTTAAAACGTAGATTTATTTGCATGATAAAAGAATAAAGAAATTTGTTTTTCCCTGATTATGTATTTTTTAGGTAAAAATGCATGATGGCATGATTACCAATTTAATTGCAAACAAGAATGTTGAAACGTTGCAACAAATTGGTAGCCCTGAAAAGAACCCTTTTAGTTTTATTAGACATAAAGTAACGAAGATTTATATGCAATAAATTACAATACGTTTTTAAAACGTAGAGCTATTTGCATGATGAAAAAATAAAGAAATTTCTTTTTCCCCGATTATTTCAAACGTTATTTAACGAATGTTCAAACGTTGAAAAAAATTAGTAGCGCTGAAAAGGACCGTTTATATTTGTTTTCTTTCTCATTTTCATCGAGTTGATTTTCAAAATTTTCAATAACTCGGGGATCGAATTTTTTTATAAAAATGTTCGATACCTCGCGGGAAGTGGAAGAGAGGGCGAGCAAAAAATAATTTTCGCAGCAGACCGTGCTCGTCTCGAAATTTCTTTTTTTTAAATCTTTCATCGAGCATAGAGTTTTCCCAAGTACAAAATAATTTTTGGCACTGAAAAGAGCCATTGCATTTCATTAAATTCGATCGCGTCGATCCACAAAATCCGTGAAGTCGTCATCACCGCTCTGAATGTGCTGAAAATAACAAATTTGGAATTCCGAAAAACATCCATTATTGTCTGCAGACAGTTGTATTACGTGAAAAATTTTGATGGCTCTGAAAAGGGCCGATTTTCATCTCGAGGCGTCGTCGCATCGAGTTGCGAGATGATCCATCGCTGATTCCTTTCACGTAGATTGGGGAGAGAGATGCGGACACGACGGGCAGTGCGAGGCGACTGGAGCAAGAGCCATGCGCGCCACGGTTTTATATACACTAAAGCCAAGCGGTGGCGCATTCTGATTGGCCCGTGAAGCTAGGAGGGGGATGGCTGTGCGTACCGAGTCTCTGATTGGTCAGATGACAAGCTCCAGCATATCTTTTGCCTATTCTTCCGAAATCAAAGATTTTTAAGGACTTAGCAAATTTTCGCGACAAAATTTTGCTTCCTCGCGCCAATCGAGCGACTTGGCGTATTTCACGAAACTTTTCGTTCAATTGGCGTAAAGTAAAGAACAATTCTGTGCAATAAATTACAATATGCTTGTACGACGCAGATTTGCATGTTCAAAGAATTGAAAAAAAAAAATTCTGATTTTTTTTGCTCTAATTTTATGATGGCATGATTATTTATTTTATTGCAAACAAGAATGTGCAAATGTTGAAAAAATTGGTAGCCCTGAAAAGGGCCGTTAATTTTTTCTTTGTTGTTATCATTGAGTTCATTTGCAGAAAGTTCAATCACCGAGTTATTTCGATACCTTCCGCGAAGTGGAAAGGTATCGAAAAATTCAATCACTAAGTTCAATCACTGCAAATGAACTCAATGAAAACAACAAAGAAAAAATTAACGGCTCTTTTCAAGGCTACCAATTCTTTTCAACGTTTGCACATTCTTGTTTGCAATAAGATAAATAATCATGCCATCATAAAATTGGAGCAAACAAAATCAGAAAAAAAATTTTTTTCAATTCTTTGAACATGCAAATCTGCGTCGTACAAGCATATTGTAATTTATTGCACAGAATTGTTCTTTACTTTACGCCAATTGAACGAAAAGTTTCGTGAAATACGCCAAAGTCGCTCGATTGGCGCGAGGAAGCAAAATTTTGTCGCAAAAATTTGCTGAGACCTTAAAAATCTTTGATTTCGGAAGAATAGGCAAAAGACATGCTGGAGCTTGTCATCTGACCAATCAGCGGCTTGGTACGCACAGCCATCCCCCTTCTAGCTTCACGGGCCAATCAGAATGCGCCGCCGGTTGGCTTCAGTGTATATAAAGCCGTGGCGCGCATGGCTATTGCTCTAGTCGCCTCGCGCTGTCTGACGTGTCCGCATCTCTCTCCCCACTCTACGTGAAATAAATTAACGCCTCGAGAGGAAAATCGGCCTTTTTCAGAGCCATCAAAATTTTGCAACGTAATACAACCGTCTGCAGACAAAAATGGGTGTTTTCAGGTATTCCAAATTTGTTTTTTTCAGCATATTCAGAGCAGCGATGACGACTTTACGGATTTTGTGGATCGGCGCGATCGAATTTAATAAAATGCAATGGCTCTTTTTAGTGCCAAAAAATATTTTGTACTTGGGAAAACTCTATGCTCGATGAAAGATTAAAAAAAAAAAATTTGAGACGAGCACGGTATGCTGCGAGAATTATTTTTTGCTTGCACTCTCTTCCACTTCGCGCGAGGTATCGAACATTTTCATAGAAAAATTCGATCCCCGAGTTATTGAAAATTTTGCAAATCAACTCGATGAAAACGAGAAAGGAAGAATACACGGTCCTTTTCAGGGCTACTAATTTTTTTCAACGTTTGAACATTATTGTTTGCAATACAATGAATAATCATGCCACCATGCAGTTTTACCTGAAAAATAATCAGGGAAAAAGAAATTTCTTTATTCTTTCATCATGCAAATAAATCTACGTTTCAAAAACATATTGTAATTTATTGCATATAAATCTTCGTTACTTTATGCCTAATAAAACTAAAAAGGGTCCTTTTCAGGGCTACCAATTTGTTGCAACGTTTCAACATTCTTGTTTGCAATTAAATTAATAATAATGCATTCATGCATTTTTACCTGCAAAATACATAATCAGGGAAAAACAAATTCCTTTATTTTTTCATCATGCAAATAAATCTACGTTTTAAAAATGTATTGTAATTTATTGCATATAAATCTTCGTTACTTTACGCCTAATAAAACTAAAAGTTTTGCAAAATACGCCAAAAAGTCGCTTGATTGGCGGGAAGAAGCAAAATTTTGTCGCAAAAATATTCCAAGTTCTGGATAGCGACACGGGAGTCTCTCTTTATGGTACGCGCTCCAGCACGAACACGAGATATCGAAAATATTCTTAGTCCCATGAAGTCTTTTGATCGGCTCGTGAAAAAATGGTGGGGCTGAATACGACTGATCGAAAACAGTCTAAACAGTGGTGCTCATCCATTGTGGAAAGTCACGACCATCGAAAGAATCTCGATTCGCAACACGTTTTTCAAATGCATTGTTGAGATGAACCGGGCATAGGAAAAGTATGAAAAAAATACGACTCCATTCGTTGAAATGTCTTTTTTAATGAGGCGTAATTGAAAATAAATTTTGTCGAGTTTTTCGATGCGACAAATGCTCGTGAATGAAAATGCGTTCCGGCGGGACACGTGAATTTTCATTTCAGGGGCAATTTTTCTCAGGTTTTTTTTTCACGGGGTTACGGAGTACTCAAAAAAAAATTATTCTTGAAAAAAAATAAACCTGATTGGACGAATCCTTTTCTGATTATGCCCAACATACCGTTTTACCTTTTTGGCACCACCCCTCCCTCGGGGCGTGGGGGATTCGATTCTAATGCAACTTTTTTTTATCTCTGAGGGATACCCTTTCGTTTGATACCACATGGAGCTTCTGAGGCATTCACGACCCCAAAATCCCGACACTCACGGGACGACTGATTTTGCACTCCCCCACCTTTTTGCCTCCCACGCCCGCAATCCTTGACCGATCATGACGAGCGTAGTCGCAATCGAAAGCTGATGAAGTTTCCGATCTACCATGTATCACGGTTTTTTCGAATTCGATTTTTTTTGCAAAAATACAGGCTCTCGAAAAAATCCCACTTCAATTGCTCAGTACTGTATATATATATATTACGGTGGTTCTTATTTGGGGTATGTTGTTTTTTCTTTTGACGGTAGTCCTCAATCGGTTTCAAATAAATCAATAGAAACTCAGTTCAAATTTCAGCTCGATATCTCAATTTTAACGTGGCCCTCACAGAGGTCGAAGTTTTAAAGGGGAAATGCGTGTATTTTTTCCATTCAATGATCTGAACATTTTTTCGACTTAGTAAATATTGATATAAAAATTTGAAACTTGGCACATAAATTCCTCATAGTATAAGGTAGAATTGTAGTAGTTTGTCAAATTTTTCATCCTTGATTTTGGATATACATTCTCGCTCAAAAGTTTGGATACATTTGTCGATATTTCCTGCGGCACTAGAAGTTGCATAACTCCGTCAAAAAAAAGATAATTAAATTTTTTTGAAAGCCTTTTAACGAGAAGGAATTCAGCTTCATCTTACATTTTTCAAATAACTTTTACGATTTTTTTCTGACCCGCTATGCACTTTTCAATGTGACTGTTTTTTGGTCTTTTTTCGACCATCGTGAATTGGGCGCATAACTTAAGGACATTTTTTTTTGTCTTTTTTATCTACGGTACATTCGAAAGGGTCAGCAGATACTCTATTTTTGTCTCTTCAAAATTTTCGTACGATTTTGTCTCGCAAGTTTATTTCACTTTTGGCTGAAAAAGACAAATTTCGAAAGATGCAAAAAAAACTCAAAAACTATAAGGTTGGAGAGAAAATGTTAAGTATGAAAAAAGTAACGTAGGTAAACACGGAATCGCCTGGAATTATTTCAGAATTTTCCAATGAAGTTTTTTTTTTCATTTTCGCTCGAAACTCAATTGTGATGTCCCAGAGAAATTTCCGTACTTTGTGATCCAATGTAAATCTAAAAAAAATCAGCAACATGAAGCATGCTATGAACAACAATTATCAATAATAATATTGCTCAAGGGTTATCAATAAATTGTTTAAACAATTTTTTAATCATTTTTGGACAATGTTATTGTTGATGAACAATGATCAATAGTTATTATTGATAATGGTTATTTACAGCATAACAAATGTTACTAAATATTTTCAGATTTTTATTGTATCACAATGTACGGAAATTTCAATCAGATGCAAATTTTCTCTCGGATGTTACTATCGAGTTTAAAGCAAAAATAGTAAGAAAAAAAAATTCATACGAAAATTCTGAAATAATTCCAGGCAATTTCGTGTATACCTACGCTACTTTTTTCATACTTGACATCTTCTCTTTAACCGTATAGTTTTTGAGTTATGTTACATTTTCTAAATTTGTCTTTTTCAGCTAAAAGTGAAATAACCTTGCGAGAAAAAAACGTACCAAAATTTTCAAGAAACAAAAATGGAGTGAAGTTTGCCACAGATTAAGCAGGGTGAAGCTTGCCATGGAATTAAGAACCAAGCGGGGTAAAGTCGGCCATGAAATCAAGGCTCGAGCGAGGTGAAGTTGACCATGGAATCAAAAATCGAGCAGAGGGTTGGGACGATGAGGAGGAGGTAGGGGAGGGTAGGGGACGGTGGTGGGTGGGGCGTCAAGGTTTGGGTTGGAATTGAACCGTCACGACGTGAGGGCGCCCAAGCCACACGGACCCTCAGTGTGTATATATATATATATATACACACCCACACACTAGGGGTCCGTGTGGCTCGGGCGCTGTACATAGATATATATATTATAATTTAATAACGCTGACAATTGTTTTTGGAATTAATGTAAGTGTTTTCATTCTGATGAGCGAGCACAATCATTGGGGTAATAATTATTGTAAATACAAGTGGAGCCTTCAAACTGTTGGCACCAGGAGCATTTACGGATATTTTCGGATTTCTCCAAAAACAGCCTGGACCTCGCAGGTAGAAAACTTCTAATTTTTCTACGATCTTGCATTTGTATGGAAAATTGACCTTTCGATCTCCCGTATAATAACGTTGAATATGCAGTGTCCAATATCAGAATACATACATTTACATGAATTCTGAAAACAGTTTTTATTTTTTAAATATATAATTAGATACTCAAGCGTTATTAAATTAAAATAAATGAGGCAGTCCACACCAACTCAGAGGTGTTTGACTCTGACCCTCTGCGATTTGTTCCATTATTTTTTATGTTGTCCCATCTATTCAAAAACAAACTCCAAGTTTTTTTTAATTTTTTGACAAGCCGGCATCTGAAAAAAAAATTGGTCAAACCTGATTTTGACGGAAAAAACACCCATTTTTGAAATTCCCAAAAAATGCACAAATTTTCTGTGTCAGAAATCGAAAATTTTGGGCCATGAAACATGGTGGAAGTATTTTTTTTTTAGGTTAACGGAGGAAAAAGTAGATCGATATTTTTGGATTCTTAACATTTTTACGTGAGGCATAACTTTTTCTTCACTTTAGAAGGTTATAAATATGGAACAACCTCTGAAACTTGCCAATGAATATAAGTGATAGATATAAATAATGGAATAACACATCCAAATTTACCCCATTATTCGGTTAAATACACAATGTTATTTCAATAAGTAAAATAACCTTGAAAATATGTCGATTTTTCGGATCAACTGCAGTATGCGCTAGTAAAGGCTTCTAACCTTAAGTTAGAGGCAAGCTGGGTGAGATTGCAAGATATACGCCATCTATTGTTACAAAGGAAAAGCATTGATTCACGTTCCGCATTTGGTCGGTCGCAGTGCACTTCGAGTCGAAGGCTTATACTGCAGTCTTAGTCACAAAGGTTTTGCTGTGTCAAAGTTTCGCACGACAAGAAATGGCTGATAAAAGCAAGTTCGACGAAGCGCTGTCTGTCACAATGTAACAACAGGTTCGGTGTACACAAGTTTATGTATAAATTACTTCAAAATTGCAGTGTGGCAGAGTATTTAGAATGACTATGTCATTAACAGTATAAGCCTCACGTGACAGGTTCAAGAATACAAAATTGTCGATCTACTTTTCACTCCGTAAACCCAGAAAAAAATACTTCCGCTATGTTTCATGGCCCAAAATTTTTGTTTTGTGACACAGAATTTTTGTGAATTTTTTTAGAATTCAAAAATGAGCGTTTTTTCCAACATAAATGAGGTTTGGTCAATTTTGTTGAGATGCCGGCTGGTCCAAAAAATTTGAAAAAAATTTCGAGTACATTTTTTGATAGGTTGAATAATACAAAAAATAATGGAACGAATCGCAGGGGGGCAACGGTCAAACACCTCTGAGTTGGTGTGGACTGCGTCATATACACTACTGGAAAAAATAAAAGGAACAAAAAATTTCCGAAATTTTTAGTGGTTTTTAACAATGTTATCTCAGTCAAAATCAATATCTCAGTCAAATTGGACGTATCGAAATCTTAAAAAAAGCATTCGGACGCTCGAAGATTCTAGTTTTCAGATCTTTTAGAAAAAAAAATCGAAGCTACAGGTTTCACGTAATCCTAAGAAATAGTAAACAAAAAATTTGACAAATTTTTAGTACTTTTTTTTGGCTGTAGTTACTTAGAATTTTTTTTTCTAGCCAAACCATTACATGGATCAGATAGCTTGTTTATTTAGCTTCAATTCGCTTTTTTTAAGACCTCTTTTATATCCCAGATACCTCAATTACGGAATACTACGAATATTCCAAATCACGACGCGCGTGACCCAGATGTGGCAACTGTTGTCACCACATCAGGTTACACGCGCGCCCAAACTCGAGCAGGTGTAATTATGCTGACTATCAATTATACGAGCGAGCCATCGACGGCCTCTCGACCGTGCACTGCCGAGTCAGCGGATTTACAACAATAAGTGAATCTCGTAATTATTAACCAGGTTACGAGTACAAATTATTAACATCCCATTCATTGGGAACGATCAATAATAAATAATATAATACGACTGCTCCCGCTCCTGTATATGACGAAGCAGGGAGCAGATACAATTCAGTTCGATTTGAAGACCAACCTGTAACGATTGATCCATCGAGACGAGCGCAAAGCGTCTCTATTAATACTATTAACTACTACCCCTTGTATTTTCTATTTTTACGACAATAAATTATTCTTTTATACGACTACCTTCGGTTCGACTCATTTGGGTTCTAACCCTTAATCTGGTAAGATCCTGACCAAACAACGCGTAATCTCAAACTTTCGTCATTCAGAGTAGCTACCTGAATTTCGGCGATACAACGTTGGTGGCAGCGGTGGGATAACCGGAGTGAGTAGGAAAAGAACCTCACTAAAAGAATTATCATTGCTAAATAGAAACCACCTAGTGCAGTCAAACCCGTACTCGAAGAATTCACGAATACGGACGCCACCTTCATAAGTAGAACCAGGTGAAGAAGAGGCCTTTAAAAAGGTGAAAAGAGCCCAAAGGAACCGTGGACAAGATTCATCAGGGTTCAACACACGATCAAAGAATCGAAGAACGTGCCGACAAACAAGGAAATCGGACGTTGGATCAATCAAAATCACCGAGGATATGCTGCAGCATCCTCGAAGGACGTCGCTAAACAAGAGAAACGTCAAACAGAGTTGAAGGACTGCCAGACATGTGGAAAATCAGCGCACTATAAGTGATACCACATAGATTCACCATAAACTTTATAAAGAGTGGAACTTTATAAAAAGGTTTCATAGAAAAAAAGGTCATAATTAAAGCGAATAACGGAACGAAAATTAAATCATTGCCAACGCGTAGAGTGACATATGGGCACTGCCTTGAAATCCCCTAAGACAGAGGATACACAACGCCGAAGCAATTCTTTAGGTGACTTGCTAGAGGCCCTAGGAGAATTAGCACCAGCTCTCACAGAAATCGCTTATCGAGCGCGACGAGCGCTCACTGAAGTCTCTCCTTATACAAGTACCGACTCAAATTCTCCAAATCCTTTATCTCGAGTAAATACTCAAACAGGCAGTGCTTTTCAGCCCGGAGATGAGTTCGAAGAACTCGATAACAGCGTTTTCGAGCCTAGGGCAGGGATGTCAACCAACGAACCGGGAAACACATTGCCAGGGGGAAATGTAGACCTTCAAGCAGTCAACAACAAAATAGAGAATATGAGTTCACAATTATACGATCTTAACGCTTTCCGAAGTCCAAACATCAACAGGTGGTACGCTGACCATGCGAATACCACGAATGCATTTGGAAACTATAGCATACTGAACGGATTGTCAGGGATCTCCCTTCCACAGACGGAAGCAGGACCGCTTTCCTTTCCCAGTCTTCAGACCGTACGAGAAGTCAAAGAACACGAGCTTCCACGGGCGTCGGGAGCCGAAATGAACGGACGTTTAAGCGCATTGGAAACGGCGCTAGACGCAATGAACCAGCGAAACCAGATGGAAGATCTTGAAGCACAACTATCGAGACCACCGCGTCGAAACCCTCCAAGCCGCAGATAGACAGAAGAAGAACCTAGACGAAACCTAGGCGAAGAATCCGATTATCTCGACATCAGGACTGCCTTAAAAAATATAAAGGGCTTCCATGGAGATAGTCCGGATAAACTCAAAGGATTCATAGCTTCATGTGAAACCGTTAGAAAATTAGTCCTGCACCGAGAAAGCTCGAGTTGATACTTAGCAGCAGGCTGGACACCAGAGCCACGAGAGAAACGAAACACAAAACTATCAAGACTTTAAAGGACCTTCAGGCCGAATTAGAAGCCCTCTACGGTAAGAAAAAACCACTCGCCGCCCTGCAGTACGACTTTTGCCTGCTAAAACAAGGTGCAAAAGAAAATGTTTCGCCATACGCAACACGAGTCGAAAAATTGACGGCAGAAGTCACCGCGAAATTGTGCGAACAAATCGACGCAGGAGGCGCTCCTTACATAGAGCAAACTACACGACGGAGCGCACAAATGAACTTCGAAAACGGAATTCATAAAGATATCCAGGCTATCGTACAGGCTAGAAATTACCCGAACCTACACGATTCCGTAGAAGGAGCCATCGAGGTCGAAAAGATGACCTGTACGAGCACGGGCAATCAAGAATAAAACAATAATTAAGGACGACCACAGTCCGGTTAAGAGAGCCAAGGATGCTTTTCGTGCGGAAAAACCGGATACGTCGCACGTGATTGCCGAAAAAAGGGGCAAATCAATCTCCCTAAGCCGTGACGAAATGAAGAGATTAACGCGGTAGACGCCGTTTGCAGTTACTGCAAGAAACCGGGACATAAATGGGAATTTTGTCGTTCGCGATTACGCGAAAATGAAGAAAAAGCACAAGGAAAAATTCTAACGGGCGACGATTCAGGCAACAGCAAAATTGCCGTAGGAGCAATAGAAACGAGTGCGCTCACAATCACGGAAAATTGAGAGGAAACAAACGAATTCTGCAACGTAGAAATAACGCCGATCGACAACACGGGGAATGATTTCCACATAAATCCCCGACCAGAAAAACAAAAATTCTAACGTTGAAAGCCGATGCTGGGGCACAAGTGAGTATTATTAGCCGAGATGCATTAAAAACTGAAGCAAAATTTAAATCAGTGAATATGACGATGAAAGGGCTTGGAAGACGAGACCTTAAGATATCACAAAAAACTGATATCAAACTCATCTTCAAACTCATGACTCAACCAGTTTCCATCTCCCACACGTTCTACGTAATTCCTGACGATGTATATCCGGGAGTAGACGGATTCCTAGGATTGGATTTCATTAAGGAATATGATGTTGATATTCTCGGGGGACGAGAAATAAAAAATTTTGGACAAAGGATGCCTCTCGTAAGCGGTACCTTAAGAATGAAGCTGTCTCCGCGTAGCAAAAAATACACGCATGTGGCTACTACGAGCAAATTCGCAGGGATCATCGAAAAAATCACTCTCGAAGAAGGATTAATTCTCGGTGCGTGTGTTACCGTCCCCCGAGAAAACAGCTGCGTAGTCAGTATTTTGAACAACACCGTAAAAGAAGTCGAGATTGACCGTCCCACAGTGACTCTCGAAAAAATGCTGGCTATAGCAAACACAACATTTGAAATAAACACAGTCAGCACAACAAATCGTTGCACGCACCTCGAACGCCTGCACCGAGAGGTGGATTTTTCACACCTTAACGAAAAAGAAATACAAACCATTAAAGAAATATGTGAGGATTACGAAGATATTTTTTTCCTCGAAGGCGATTCAATCAACTGTACGTAGATGGTGTCACGTACCATTCCTTTAAAGGAAAATGTGTTTTGCCAGAAAAAATCCACTTCTATCGCCTACCCGAATCACATAAAAAAGAAGTTGAAAAGCAAACCGAGGAAATGCTAAAAAACGGGATAATACAGCTAAGCAGCAGTCAATGGAATGCACCGCTACTCATAGTAGCAAAGAAGCCTGATTCAGCAGGAAAAATAACAATGCGAGTCATCGTGGACTTCAGAAAATTAACCGAAGCCACCGTTGGTCACTCATACCCATTGCCTAATATTACGGAGATATTAGATCAACTGGGACGAGCTCATTATTTCACAACGCTCGACTTCGCATCAGGATTCCATCAAATTCCAATGGCAAAAAGTGATCAAGAAAAAACAGCTTTTTCGACGCCGCAAGGACATTTTAAGTGCAATCGTATGCCCTTTGGGTTACGAAACGCCCCACCGACTTTTCAAAGGCTTATGAACTCAGTTCTGGCAGGGCTGTAAGGACCAAAATGTTATGTTTTTTTGGACGACATAGTCATTTTTGGATCCACCCTAGCGGAACACAGTAAACGACTCAGAGAGGTTTTCCCACGCCTCCGGGAAGCAATACTGTCTCTGCAACCAGGAAAATGCCGATTTTTGCGAAAAGAAACACAATATTTAGGGCATAAAATATCAGAAAATGGGATCAGCCCCGATCCGACAAAAATCATCGCAGTAAAGGAATTCCCAACACCAAAAAACGTGAAAGGGAGCCAATTTTTCCTCGGTTTAGCCAGCTACTACCGAAAATTCATTAATGATTTTCCGAGGATTGCAAAGCCCTTAACAGAGCTAACCAAAAAAGACGTCGCGTTCGAATGGACACCAAAGCACGAACAAGCCCTCGAGGATCCAAAAACGACTCTGACAACGGTACCTCTACTACAATATCCAGATTTCGAACCGCCCTATGTCCTTACAATAGACGCTTTGGATAAAGCAATCGGACCGATACTCTCCCAGGGTTCCGTGGGAGAAGATCTGCCAATTTGTTACGCAAGCAGAACACTAAACAAAGAAGAGCAAAATTATACAACCACGGAAAAAAGCTCCTAGCCATCGTATGAGGAATATCTCAATTTCGCCCCCACGTTTACGGTACGCATTTCACAGTCGTAACAGATCACCAACCTTTAACCTGGATGTTCAGCGTAAGGGATCCAGGATCAAGACTCATGCGCTGGAAAATAAAATTATCCGAATACGAGTTCGATGTACAATATAAAGCGGGCAAACGCAACACAAACGCAGACGCGCTGAGTCGAATATATGCGATCACCCGGATGCAAGCTAAGAAAAGCAGCGTCAGCCAGGGGGGCCAGGGGAACGTCACCGAGGTAACTCCGCAAAAACCGAGAAATTCGACCAAGCAAGCAGCGTAGACTTAGAAATAAAGAGAAAAAAAACCGCGAGGGCGTCGAACTCCTCGACGAAAAACAAAGGCAACAAATATTGCACGAATATCACGATGCCCCTTGAGGTGGGCATCAAGGGACAACACGCATGCTGAAACGGTTACAATTAAAATATACGTGGCCAGGAATGAAAAAAGACGATGAAAAGTACGTAGCACGATGCAATAAATGTCAACGAAATAAAATCTGTCAGAAAACAAAAATCCCGATGGCTATAACCGATACGCCGGAAAAAGCGTTTCAAAAATATGCAGTGAACATCGTTGGACTACTGACAGAAACTGAAAAAGAGAATAAATAAATCCTCACTTTTTAGGATTTGCTGACAAAATATAGCGCTGCAATACCGCTTCGGAACCAACAAGCAAACGAAGTGGTAAAAGCATTCGCCGAGGAAATGATCTGCCGACACGGCATACCTGAGACCGTGTTGAGCGATCAGGGCACGAATTTTTAAAGCGCCACTTTTAACGTAGTATGCAAGCTATTACGAATAGAACAAATACAAATAAGCGCATATCACCCCGAATCGAATGGAGCGCTAGAACGGTCACACCACACATTAGCGGAATACCTAAAAAGTTACACCGATGAAAATCAGACAAATTTAGACGAATGGTTACCATATGCGATGTTTACGTATAACACGACACCCCATCCATCGACGGGGTACACCCCGCACCACCTGGTATACGGAAACGAGGCAGACTTGCCAACAACGATATAAAAGTCGCCTCGAGCACCTTATTTATTCAAGGATTATACGCATGAACTCAGAGAACGACTACGAGCAACGTGGACTTCAGCAAGAGCAAATTTAGCAGCCACTAAAGAAAAAGCAAAACAACAGCACGATAAAAAATCAAGGGACCAAACATTCCGAGTAGGCGACAAGGTCCTGCTACTCGACGAAACAGTCCGACGAGAAAGGTATATTGAAAAAAATATTGAAAAAAATTATAAATATATAATTTTTTTGACGAGACGCAAGAGGAAGAGGACAAAGAAAAAAAACAAGAAGTGTAAAAATCATATATAAAAACTATATATTGTTACAATGAAAAAACCCAGTCAATTTTTGTTACAATAACGCCTGGTCTCCTCCTCTTCAGTTTCGGGCGTAGACCAAGGAGATAAAAATTTTCGGTAAAGCCGACGAAGACCAAAAAAGTCCAATTCTCGAGGACGATAGGTTACGTCCCAGAGATCATCAAGATCGGCCGCAAATTCAATTCGCCGGAGGCGAATCTCGGCAGACCTTTTCCGAAAAGCCTCCTCCCGACATTGACGAATGTGAAAACGCATGCTTAACTCTTCGGAAGTAAGGATGGTGGTCCGTGGAAAACCGGACGCCATAACAATGACATCCGGGACGAAGGACAAAAAACGCATTCTCTGAAAACACAAAAAAAAATTTACGCTGTTACAGGGTGATAATGCTGAGCCAGCTAGCATCAGCAAAAACGGCGTACGAAATACAGTGGTTCAACAACTCCCTGGGAATGAAGAGAGTGGTACAGGCCCTAAAGAGAGTGGCACAGGCCCTCACCAGAGGGCGAGCCATACTAGGCAAAAAAAAACTCCCTGGGAATTTACTACGAAAAAATTGGAACCTTGAACGTATGCACGGACACATGGATTCAGCAATCGTCACACTGGAAAAGCTCACAGAATACCTGACCGATGCATTACCACACCTACCACGGGGAAACAATTTGCCCCTACCCATAACGCGAAGCAACGCAGCCAGCTTACTACGCTTGGCAACAGTGAGGGCGCATCGCAAGGGAGAAAAATTTGTTTTTTTATTGAAAATACTCTTGGTAGAACCAGGAGAATATAGCGTGAATCACGCATATCGACTACTAAAAAAAGGTAATAACGACACGTATTACTACCTCGAGACATTAGAGGAACTCGTAGTAATAGATCGTGATAATAGAAATCATCTACAAATGATGAAAAAGGAACTGGAAGACTGCAAGGTACATGGAAATTGGTATTTTTGCAACCCCCCACATCCTCTGATGTGCATAAATGAAAACGCGCCGTGCAGCGTGCTTATGCTCACCGATGGCACAAACACAACGAAAGGACAATGTTTTAAGCGTGTGATGAAACTATCACACACACTAATCCTCAGCTTACAACAGCAAGGCAAATGGTTATACGTAGGACGAAAAGAAGAAAAAATTAGTATAACGTGCAGGGAAAGGCCAACGACACAGGAGACTAAGCGGAACCGGGTCATTGACACTGAGCGAAAAATGCATCGTCGTCGGAAAAAATTCCAAACTGGAAACAACACACAGATTGACGCAAACCATAAAAGACAATAGCCACGTCCCGGCCTATAACTTTACCTTTACGGTGGGAGAATCTGAAAAGCTCCACGAGCGGTCAACATCTACAAAAGAACGACCGTGGAACACGTCGTAGGCAACGCGGAAGAATTAAACCACCTAGGAATACGAATAAGGGATATCGACGACAATTTGGACCACGTGGACACACGAACGCAACTCCTCCACACAATTGGCCAATACTCGGTTGGTACATTGGCATTATTAATATTTGCGGGATACCTTTTCTTCAAATGGGCAAGAGAAAGCTGCGCTAACACAACCTTACACGGAGCGGCATAAGAAAAAATAATGAGAATAACAATAATTTTTTTTGGGTAATGACTAAATCAAAAGGAAATAATAATTTCTGTATACGAACTGAAATTTAGGTTCGCCGGAGACGTGCAAGAAGAAAGTGGGCTTTTTTCTTTTTAAGGGGGGAGGGATGTTGTATCCCAGATACCTCAGTTATGAAATACTATGAATATTCCAAATCACGACACGCGTAACCCAGATGTGGCAACTGCTGTCACCACATCAGGTTACACGCGCGCCCAAACTCGAGCAGGTGTAATTATGCTGACTATCAATTATACGAGCGAGCCATCGACGGCCTCTCGACCGGGCACTGCTGAGTTAGCGGATTTACAACAATAAGTGAATCTCGTAATTTTCAACCGGGTTACGAGTACATATTCTTAACATCCTATTTTTTGGGAACCATCAACAATAACTATTGTAATACGACTGCTCCCGCTCCGGTATATAACGATGCAGAGAGCAGATGTAATTCAGTTCAATTTGAAGACCAATCTGTAACGATTGATCCATCAAGACGAGCGCAAAGCGTCTCTATTAATACTATTAATCGCTACCACTTGTATTTTCTATTCTTACGATAATCAATTATCCTTTTATACGACTACCTCCGGTTCGACTCATTTGGGTTTTAACCCTCAGTCTGGTAAGATCCCGACCAAATAACGAGTAATCTCAAACTCTCGCCATTCAGAGTAGCTACCTGAATTTCGGCGATACAACACCTCGATGCGACCATTTTTTGCTGAGATATCGGACTTTTAATGAAAAAGGATCCTCTAGTATTTGACCATTAATATCTCAGCAACCAATTATAGCACAGAAATTAAAAGGGGGGTTTGATAACTTGAACTAATGGTCTACAAGGATTGATGATGGTTTTTGAAGAAAAAAAAATTTTCTATCCTTGCTATGAATTTGAAAAAATAGGAGGAAGAGGGCTATTTATGGTTCGTTTGAAAATCTACGGCTAAATGAAAAATATTAACAAAACGACTAATCTTGAGCGTGACTTCTACAGCTTAATATACCCACAAAAACCCTATAAAGTTCCAATTTAATCTTTGGAAAGGTTTTTTGTTTGAAGCAATCAAATTTTTGAAAGGAATTAAAGGATCATGTTTATTGCCCTTAAACATTCCATAATGATTCCATATCAATAAACTGATTTGAAAAGTTCTCTGCTAGCTTGATATCAAGCTAGCAGAGACTCATTATTAGGCAACACTTAAAAAAAATCTAAAAGAATAGAAATTAAGTGCTTTCGAACTTTATAAAGTAAAAGCCCAAAATCCCAACGGAAATATTTTTTTCGATTTTTGATCATTTTTGAGCTTTTCGAAATCCGAAAAAATACGTTTATTGAAAATCTGATGCTATAAGAATTGAGTGCATTCTAAGTGCTTTCGAACGGTGCAAAAAATCCAAAAATCCAACAAGAAGTATACTTTTCCACTTTTGGTAAGCGTTGAGACTTTTCGCATTTAAAAAAATTCGTAAATTCGGATTATGATGCTATAGGAATTAGGTGCAAAAGTCGAACCGTGCAAAAGTAAGGTCAAAAATCTCACAGGAAACATTTTTTATTTTCGAAAATTTTTGAGTTTTTCGAAATTCGAAAAATACGTTTTTTCAAAATTCAATGCTATACGAATGAAGTGCTTTCAAACGGTGCAGAACAAAATTCAAAAATCCAAACGGAAGTATTTGTTTCAGATTTTGGAAAATGTTGAGAATTTTTGACATTTAAAAAAATGCAGAGATTCGGATTACGATTCTATAGAATTTAGTGCTGTGTAGGTGCTCTCAAACCGTGCACAAGAAGAAAAGTGCTGATTCAGAAAAATTTTGAGACTTCGAAATTTGAAGAAATACATAGATCCGAAATCTACTTCTATGGGAATTAGTCGGTATTTAGGTGCTCTCGAACTGTACAAAAGTTAACTTGAAAATCAAACCGGAAGTAATTTTTTTCTGATTTTGAACAATTTCCAGATTTTTCGAATATCGAAAAAAATATAAATTCGAATTATGATAATATACAAATTAGGTGCTATTTAGGTGCTCTCGAATCATACAAAAGTAAACGCGAAAATCCAATTGGAAGTATTTCTTTGCGATTTCGAAAAATGTTCAGACATTTCGAAATTTAGAGAGCTACATAGATGCAAAATCTATTGCTAGAGGAATTGGTTACTATTTTGGTGCTCTCCAACCGTACGAAAGTAAACTTTAAAATTCAATAAGATTTTGGAGCTATATAATAACACCTTATTTCTATAGCGAAAGATTTTGAATCTATGTAATTTTTCAAATTTCGAAAGGTCTCAAAATAGTTTACGATCGCAATAAAAATTCTTCAGGTTGGATGTACGAGTTTATTTTTGCACGGTTTAAGAGCACCTTAATAGCACCCTATTTTTATAGCAATAGATTTGGGATATATGTATTTTTTTCAAATTTCGTGAAGTCTAAAAATAGTTCAAAATAAAAAAAAAATATTTTCCGTTGGATTTTCGACTTCAGTTTTGCGTGGTTCGGGAGCAATCAAAAAGCATCTAATTCCCATAGCAATAGATTTCGAAATGTTTGGAAAAATGCCTGAACGGAGGGGCCGGAAGTTCGTTGCGGACGAAGAAAAAACTCACTCTCGTGCACACAATATTTGGTATTTATTAATAAAGGGTTAAAGCTCAAAAATAATATAATCAAAGTTCCAAAAAGTTCAATAGTCTCGCTTCGGCGATGACGTGAACAATGTTTTCTCGCGGATTATCAACGAAAGCCGCACTGAATCTAAGTGAATACTCTCCGTGAAGTTATCGCGTGAAGCTAAACTGTTATTCACTCTTGGCCGGGCGTAAATCGTCCAAGAGTTCGTGAAGAGAAATATTCAAAACCGAGAAATTGAAAGATAACCGAAAATCGATGATAATCGAAGGGCTGGCCAAAACGAAGTATTTATCGGAGGGAATACTGAAGTTATTGTTGAGTATTTTCGGTGAAGCAATGCACGAGGAGACGGCGAGATCGAAGAATAATCGGGCGTGAATAGGTCACTCTTTTTTCTCATGATAGAAGTCCGCGAAAGAGAAGGAGAGAATATGTCGTTAATCGACCCGTCTCGAAAAAATCCTCGAAGCCAACTGATAAGAAGTGCCCGTTTTCGCGAGCGAGAGCCGTCGTGGGGAGGGGATAGAGTTTCGAGAGCCACGGATAATGCAGAGTCCAGCGAGAGATTGACCGTTCACTGAGGGTCTCTTACGGGACGTCTGACAGCTACGCGCTTTTCTGAACACACTCCTCGCCTTCGGCAAGCTCTGTTGACGGAGAGTCGGTCGGCAGACTGCACAGTTTTGCGATCGGCCGATTGAAGGTGGAAGATGCCGTTCGAAGTGTGACGACTCGAGTGAGGCCGTCTTCAAGTATCCGCGCGAGCAGCCGTCACAGCAGAGGAAGTCTTTCGTCCGTTAGGAAAACGAGTGACCCCACTCGTATCTCATTGGAAGGGTGATGCCATTTCGAAGTTGAGAGACTTTAATGAGGGTATTCTCTTGATTATCTCTGCTAGAAGTGCTGGAGCCGTGATTGAAGAAGTTGCCACCGAGACAACCAAGATTCCGCCGTTAAGGTCAGGGATGGCTCAGGCACTGTGGTCAGTGCCTCACCGAAGATGAAGCGACACGGAGTTAAGGAAGACAAACCCTCCGGGTTGTCCGAGAGAGCACAACGCGGCCTGAAATTGAGCACTGCCTCGACTTGCGTAAGCAGCGTCGTAAATTCTTCGTACGTAGGTGCGGTCTCACCAATGACCCGCGGAAGATGATATTTTGCCGATTTCACGGCAGCCTCCCATTTTCCACCCATGTGAGGGGCTGCCGGGGTATTGAAGGACCACTTTGTACCGAGGCTGGTTAGGAGATCGTTTGGTTGATTGAACGAGCCTTGAAGAGAGTCTGAAGAGTGGCATCTGCACCACTGAAGTTCGTTCCACAGTCACTATACAGCGTGTGACAAATGCCCCGTTGACCAGAAAACCGCTGATATGCTGCGATGAAGGCTTCTGACGTGTAGTTCGTCACTAATTCCAGGTGCACCACTGAAGTAGAAAAACATACAAAAACTGTGAGGTAACCTTTGTATATTTTTGCTGCTCTTCCTCGCCAAGTCTTAACCGTGAAGGGTCCAGCATAATCTAAGCCAGAAGAAAGGAAGGCACGTGAAGGTGTGACTCGTGGCGAGGGAAGTTGCCCCATCAACTGCTGAGCTCTGAGGCCTCAAAACCGCGCGCAAGTGGTGCAGCGAAGAATATATGATCGTACTGGCGCTCGACCACCAATATCCAGTACGATCTGCGGAGGTAGGCCAATGTTGCTTGTGTGCCGCCGTCGAGAATCCGGAGATGAGGGTCTGAAGCTATCAGTGTTGTTAGCCGTGAATTCCGAGGTAAAACAGGTGGATGTTTTGCCTCGGAGTGAAGGAGCGAATGCTCGAGGCATCCGCCCATGCGAAGGACTCCGAGTTGGTCGATACAAGATGTGAGGGCAGCCATTGCATTGCTCCGTCGAAGTGTCGCTCCGCTTGAAATTGTCCGTAGCTCAGCAGTGAAGTACGACTGTTGGATGAAGCGTATCCAGAAACATTCTGCGCCTTCCAGGTCTCCCGGTGGAATCAGGTTGGTCATTGAAGTATGTGGAACTCGCCTGAAGCGGACAAAAGCTCTTTTCCAAACTGCCGTGATTCGGCGTAGCCGATTTAGGGACAAATATCGCTCCAGAAGGTCCCAAATCGGTAGAAGAGGCCCTGAAGTTGAAGTGATGACGAGACCTGGATGCTGTTCGAGGTTGCAGTCGGTGACGATCTCGAATGACGAAGTGGGCCAACCGGTGCGAGGCTGCGAGAGCGAAGTTGGTCTATTCCACCAGAGGGAATGCCGAGAAAGTTGATGAGGTGTCATTCGGCGAGACGCACAGTCTGCGGGATTTTCCGTACCCGAAATGAAGCGCCACGTCGCGTTCAAAGTGATCTCTCGAATTGAAGTGACTTGATTTTGACAAAATCCTTCCACCGAGCCGAATGCGATGTGATCCACGTTAATGTTATCGACGAATCGGTCCAGAGAAACACGGGAACGTCTCCAAGTTCGAGTGTTTTCTGGACGTAGGAAACCAGCCATGAAAGAAGCAGCGCAGCGGTGAACTCAAGCCGCGGAATTGTCGGTCACGTGGGTGGTGCTCCCTTTGTCCTTGAAGCGACGAGCGTGATGGTTGAAGAGCCATCATTCGAAGTTGAACGAAGGTAGACTACGGCTGATATGGCCAATTGCGAAGTGTCCGACAATCCGTGAAGTTGAACCATTGGAGAGGATGACAATTAAAGCCAGCGAGGGACAGAAATAAGCGAGAGATCTGTCAAGTTCTCTCGGAAGTGAAGCCATCGTTGCTGAAGCGAAACCGAAAGAGGGTCATGCCAGTGAAATTTTGCCAACCTGCACTCTTGAAGAAACATCTTTGTCGTGATGATAATTGGCGAAACGAAGCCCAACGGGTCAAATAATTGCGCCGTTGCCAAGAGGATTGTCCGTTTTGTCACCAATTGACTGAAGGTTGGTTGAAGCATGAACTTGGAGCTTTAAGAATTCCAAACGAGACCAAGAAGTTTGACGCTGAAGTCCTCTGATTGAATCACAACTGCACTGGATTGTGTATCGGAACTGCCAACGTTTTGAAGAAGTTCCGTGGAATTTGATGACAATTTTTAAAGCGGGAAACACCCTCGCTTGCAAATTTTCTGAAGTTGAATTGAAGACTCCTGAAGTTCCGCCGTTGTATCCGCACCTCCGAAGATATCGTCGACGTATCGACCTTTGGTTAACGGAAGTACTGCCAATGGAAAGTCATGCCCCCCGTCCTCGACGAGTTGGTGCATGACTCGAATAGCCAAGAACGGAGCACAACTGAGGCTATAAGTGACCGTTGTGAGGCAAAAAGGGGTGATGCGCTCCTGCTTATCAACCCAGAGCATCCGTTGAAGATTCCTATCGTCCGAATGGAGCTGAATTTAACGGTACATTTTCGTTACGTCCGTCGCGAAAATGAAGCAATGTCATCGAAACCGAAGAAGTACGTCGGAAGTATCCTGTTAAAGTTTCGCGCCCGTGTAGAGGAGGTCGTTAAGCGAAATACCGCTGCTCGTCTTGCACGACACGTTGAAGACCACTCGAAGTTTGGTGGTGGTGCTGTGAGCCTGAAAAGCACCGTGATGGGTAGATAATACACGGGCGTTGAAGATGGCCCAATAGAAGCGCGTCCCATGTGAGACAACGTCTCGTACTTCTGAAAAAAGCCGTCATATAACTCTCGATCAGTTGCGAGAGCCACTTCTGAAGTTGAACAAGGGAGCGCCGAGCTGCCGTAAAGGAGTTCCCAAGAGACGATGGTGGAGCTTTGAAAAGAAGGTGGATTATATATCGTCCGTCTTCGTTTCGCGAATGCGTTTCCTTGAAGTGTTGCTCACAGGAGGAATCCTCGGGCTCAAATGTATGGGCTAAGCCCGACAGAATTTCCTCCTTTTCCCAGAATTTTGAAAGAAGTGACAAGACATCATCATCGACGGAGGCGTGCTGAACTCGCACTGAGGTTAGCGTTAGAGCGTCCACTGGATCAAGTATAATCTACTCGAGAAGAGTCCGTTGCACTATTGGGTCGGTTGGTCGGCCTTCTACCACATTCGATGAGGGGGCCATACGAATTAGCGCCGATGATGACATCGATTGGCCCTGGCGTCTGAAAATCAGGATCGGCAAGTATTAGATTGTCGAAGTTCGCCCATTTCCCGTGAAACGAGAATGACGGAAGTGACGCTGTCAAGACTTTGAGGACGAAGGCTGTGACGTTGACGAAGAGAGCCGAGTCGTGGATTGAAGAGAGCCTGAAAGTGACAGCTCCCCGCGTGTGACCTGCTGATTGGTTGCCAAGTCAAAGAATATTCAGCGAAGCTGACACGCGCTTGAGGCAAAGAAGCTGTACAATTCGCTCCGATACGAAAGACAGCTCGGCGCCAGGGTCAACTAGAAGACGAATCCGTTATGAAGAGCCCGATGGTAAAGAGGCCATGGCTTGGCTCGTCGCTAAGAAGACTAAAGGTCGAAGACCTCGCTGCAGCGACGCCGAATGCGCTGATGTCGAAGTTGAAGATAAAGAAGCGCTTCGGAGTGGTGCCGATGAAGTAGAAGAACTGCTGAGAGAAGTAAGACCAATCGAGTCTTGGTTGAAGTGGCTCGAAGTACCGTCGCATTGGTGACTTTTCCAGAGTCAAACCTGAGGCTCGTTTAGCGACGATGTTGCCGTTGGCGTCGAGGTGGCTGCCTGACGGTTTGAAGAGCCCGACTTCCTTCTCTTTCCGATGTGGATCAGAGTGTGGTGTTTTTCCCCACCCTCAAAGCACCACTTATCAACTCGACCATTAACAGCAGAATGTGGCCCGAGGCAGTTGTACCGCAGTCGCCTTTGCTCTGCTACTTCTTGTCGCTCCTTGGCGCTCTTCTGTCGAAAGAGCGGACATGAGGTGATGAAGTGTGCTTTGAGGCAGAAGTAACATTGTTGTATGGACAAGCCCACCGGATTAAGAGGGCCTTTCGATAAAACAGCCGCAGCGGATTTCTTGTCCACATCCGATGGCTTTTCTTGCGTCTTCGACTTTTCAGAGGAGTTCTCAGCCCGTGATGTATACGCCTTTACACTGTTTCATTAGCGAGACATTTTGGATCCCGCAGCGCGAGTACCTTGGGATGAAGTGACCGTCTGAGGTGTCGTATCGGCAGTACGCGCCTCCAGACTCTCAAGAGCTCTGGCACGAGCGATGAGGAATGCCCGAAACTGCGCGAACGTCGCAGGGTTGGTTGAAGCGCCCAATTTTACCTTCTACTGCTCTCGAAGGTGCTGGACACGCGTGACGCAAGGAAGTGCACCAGAACAAGATCCCGAAGATCTGCCGGAGCGTTGAGCGCCCGAAAGGCGTTTGTAACCTCAGCTGCGGCGTTTATGAGGTTGTTGAGCGCCTTGGCTGACCAAGAAGTGACTCGAGGGATTCCAAAAAGTTGGTCAAGCTATGAATTAATTGAAATCCGCTTGTTTTCATACCTCTCCTGAAGGGTGTCCCAGGCTGGAGCGAACAACTCAGAAAAGACCGGAAAATTGGCAATCAGCTGCGCTGCATCGCTCTTGAGAAAAGTGCGCAAGTAGTGCATCTTCTCAATAGAAGTGATGTCCGAATTGTTGCCGACCATTGAAACGAAGAGGTCGTGGAAGGAACGCCAAGCCACAAAGTCTCCGTCGGAAACCAAAAGTTTGATGTCCGGAAGTGACTGCCACATCGAACTGGACGCGATTGCGGAGAGGTCAGCGAGATTTGCTCCAGTGGGCTCAGTCTGCTCAAAGTCCTCCTTAATGACGTGGAGGCTCACCTTGGCGCTTTTGTAGGCGCTTTGGCATTGCACCTCGACCCCATCGATGAAGTATTCATGCTCGGTGAGGTTGCAGTCAAGAAGTTGAAGCTGAGTCAGCGCCAGGGTTTTGGCTATCGTCTGAGGAGTTGCGGAGGCGGTCTACACAGCGATGCCATCGATGCACTTGAAGGTGCTGAGGAGCCCGGCAATTTGACGCTCCATCTTCGCGACGTTGGTCGTTATGATCGAAGCGAAGGTTGAGTCACGATACGAACACAAACTCGAAACTCGAGACTGCTTATGTCGAGCGTATGCTCAAAAACCCCGAAACAACAACGAAGTACGCGCACACACTCGGCGACGAGAATGTTTATGTGACGCACTCAAAAAACACACAAAAACAAATCGAAGAAAAAACGAAGTACGTGCACACACTCAGCAACGAGAATTTTTGTGTGATGCACTAGAAAAACACAAAAAAAATCGAAGAAAAACCGAAGTACGCGCACACACTCGGCGACGCCACGCTCGGAGGCGCTCTCTTGAAGTTTCCTGTGCGCGTGCACTGGCCACGAGTTGCACGCCGGCAACAAACTCGAAGTTTCTTGAAAATCACTGATGAACTCCCACATTTTTTACCAATTTCCCGATCCGGCTCGAAGGACCATGTTTGGGAAAATTCCTGAATTGATCTGGTTGGGGAATTGGGAGGAAAAGGTGGAAGATTAAAGGAAACGAAGTGGCCGGAAGTTCGTTGCGGACGAAGAAAAAACTCACTCGCGTGCACACAATATTTGGTATTTATTAATAAAGGGTTAAAGTTCAAAAATAATATAATCAAAGTTCAAAAAAGTTCAATAGTCTCGCTTCGGCGATGACTATGCACAATCGAAGCGATGCCGGAAAGTGGCGGTCGTATCGTTCGACACCACGTGTCGCGTGAATAATGTTTTCTCGCGGATTATCGACGAAAGCCGCACCAAATCGAAGTGAATACTTTTCGTGAAGTTATTGCGTGAAGCCAAACCGTTTTTCGCTCTTGGCCGGGCGTAAATCGTCCAAGAGCTCGTGAAAAGAAATACTGAAAGCCGAGAATTTGGAAGATCGCCGATAATCGATAATAATCGGAGGGCTTGCCAGAACGAAGTGTTTATCGAGGAGAATCACACTGAAGTTATTGTTGAATATTTCCGGTGAAGCAATGCACGAGGAGACGGCGAGATCGAAGGATAATCGAGCGTAGGTCGGTCACTCTTCCTTCTCATGATGGAAGTCCCCAAATGAGAAGGAGAGAATATGTCGTTAATCGATGCGTCTCAAAAAGATCCTCGAAGCCAACTGATAAGGAGCGCCCGTTTTCACAAGCGAGCCCAGCGAGGGATTGACCGTTCACTGAGGGTCTCTCGCGGGACGTCTGACGACTACGAACTTTTCTGAACACGAAACTATGGACTTTTTGAAATTTTTAAAAATGTCAACATTTCCTGAAATCAAAAAAAAATTCTTGTGGTTGGATTTTCTATTTTACTTTTGTCTGGTTCGAGAGCACCTAAATAGCATTCCATTTCCGTAGCATTACATTTCAAATCTATGTATTTTTCCAAATTTCGAAAAGTCTCAACATTTTTTGAAATCGGAAAAAATACACTTCTCGTTGGATTTTCGAGTTTACTTTTGTACACTGCTGACCATTGATGCCTGGAAATCTTTGAAAAAATCTTTCCAAGAATCTTATTTTCTTTCTCTAGATCCTATCCGTGATTCTTTCAAAGATTCTTTCCAAGATTTTAAGATTCTTTTCAAGCTTCTTTCGAATCCATGTAATTTTTCAAATTTAAAACAGACGCAAAACTTTCTAAACTAGAAAAAAAATACTCCCAGTTGGATCTCGAATTTATTCTTATACGGTTTGCGTGCACCTCAATAGCACCTAATTCTCATAGCATAAGATTTGGAAGCTCGGTACTTTTTCAAATTCTGAAATGTCTAAAAAAATTCAAAATCGGAAATAGAATACTTCTAGTTGGATTTTCGAGTTTATTTTTGTACGGTTCACGAGCACCCAAATAGTACGCAATTTCCATAGCATTTAAATTTAAGTCTATATATTTTTTCTAATTTTGAAAAGTCTTCAAAATTATCAAAATCAGAAAAAGAACTTCTCATTGAATTTTTGACTTTCGTTTTATACGGTTCTAGAGCACCTAAATAACACCTTATTCCTATGGCAATGAATTTAGAGTCTATGTACTGGCCAAGCTTACAATATCTCGAAATTATTATAAATTGGATGAAAATACTTCTGGTTGGATTCACGAGCTTACTTTTGTACGTTTCGAGAGCACCTTAATAGCAACCAATTCCTTTGGCAATAGATTTCGAATCTATGTACTATTTCAAATTTTGAAAAGTCGCAAATTTTCAAAATCGAAAAAAACTTACGGTTGTATTTTCAGGTTTACTTTTGCACGGTTCAAGAGGATCTAAAGACCACCCAATTCCTATAGCAATAGATTTCGATTCCATGTACTTTTTCATAATTTGAAAAGTCTCTAAAATTTTCACAATAAAAAAATTATACTTTCGGTTGGATTTGCTAATTAACTTGTGTACGGTTCGAGAGCACCTAAACAGCATTTAATTCCTATAGCGTCATAGTCCAAATTTATGTATTTTTTCAAATGTCGAAAAGTGTAAGCATTTTCTAAAATTGGAAAAAAATACTTCCCGTTGGATTTTTTTTTGCACCGTTCGAAAAAATCTAGAAAGCACTTAATTCCGAGCGCATTGGATTTTTAATAAACGTATTTTTTCGGATTTCGGAAAACCCAAAAATTTGCGAACATCGAAAAAAAATATTTCCGTTGGGATTTTACTTGATACGGTTCGATAGCACTTAAAAAGCACTTAATTTCTATACTCTTAGACTTTTTTAAAGTGTTGTCGAACTAGCTCAATATCAACCTAGCAGAGAACTTTTGAAACTCGTTTTTTCGAAAAACTTGAGGAGCACTAAAATTTCCATTTCAGCACCAAATTTGAACCTAAAAAGCACCTAATTCTGGTGTAAGTTAAATTCAAGTGGTGATTTAGGTATGCGGCCGTAGAGAGACAATAGTGAAGGAAGAATCGGCTGCGATTCGGCCAGTGGGTCCAAATGACGGTAGACAATTTTTTTGGAATAACGTTTCGATCCTAATTCGGATCCTCTTCAGATTTATTATTTCTAAAATTACATTCTTTTTTGTCTTATTTTATATGATATGTTTTACATTATAAGCTTAAATGTTATGTGTCATGACTGACCTGAATTTGTACGGGTAATTTTTTTGGTCATTTAATGAATCTTGGATAATATTCATTATAAATTTATTGTATAAAGACGGGTCATTTTTTTGTGATCCTTGGTGTCTGTGAGAGGGAGGATTTTGATATTTTATTGCTTAGTTTATGTTTTTTGTGAGACTTTCGTGTATGTGTTCACCTATGAATTTCATGTTTGATAATTTCCAAGATTCATTTTTGATCGAAATTAACAGTTTTCATTACATGGCGATTCGAGAGCTAAGTAGCGACTGAGTATTGAGGCGAGTGAGGAGGTATTTATATTGATGGGGTAGTGTGATTGAGTATTGAAGAGTGGGGGTGGCTTTTCATGGTTGGGGAAGTTTGCCGTTAGTGATTTTTGTTGCCGGACTCGTTATGTGTAAATCAATTTTAGAACCGACATCAACAAACTAAGCAGCATATATAATTCAATGATTTGATAATACTCAAAATAATAACGGGAAAACCTCAAATTACCATCCATCAATTGAAAATTCATTACCAAATCTAACAGTTATCAATTTAAACCCGATCCAAAACCGGTTAACATAACCAGTCTGGCAAGAAAAATCACTAACGGCAAACTTCCCCAACCATGAAAAGCCACCCCCACTCTTCAATACTCAATCACACTACCCCATCAATATAAATACCCCCTCACTCGCCTCAATACTCAGTCGCTATTTAGCTCTCGAATCGCCATGTAATGAAAACTGTTAATTTTGATCAAAAATGAATCTTGAAAATTATTAAACATGAAGATCATAGGTGAATAACACATACACAAAAATCTCACAAAAAACATAAACTAAGCAATAAAATATCAAAATCCTCTCTCTCACAGACACCAAGGATCACAAAAAAATGACCCGTCTTTATACAATAAATTCATAATGAATATTATCCAAGATTCATTAAATGACCAAAAAAATTACCCGTACAAATTCAGGTCAGTCATGACACATAGCATTTAAGCTTATAATGTAAAACATATCATACAAAATAAGACAAAAAGAATGTAATTTTAGAAATAATAAATCTGAAGAGGATCCGAATTAGGATCGAAACGTTATTCCAAAAAAATTGTCCACCGTCATTTGGACCCACTGGCCGAATCGCAGCCGATTCTTCCTTCACTACTAAGTTAAATTAATTCTGGAGTTTTTTCTCTGCTGACTTGGTGGAGGTGAAGAATGGTCGCATCGAAATCTCAAAGAAGCATATTAAAGCTAAATAAACAAGCTATCCAGTTCATGAAATAGTTTAGCTGGAAATTTTTTTTCCAAGTAACTGCAGCCGAAAAAAAAGTACTAAAAATTTGCCACATTTTTTTTTCTTACCATTCCTTAAGATTCCGTGAAACTTGTTGCTTAAAATTTTTTTTTGCAAAAGATCCTAAGACTAAAAACTTCAAGCTTCAAAATGTTTTTTTTAGACTTCGATACGACAATTTTCGACTGAGATATAGCATTGTTGAAAACGACTTAAAATTTAGGCAATCGTTTGTTCTTTGAATTTTTTTCCGTCGTGTATATATATTCCACTATTATATGATACTTTCAAAATTTGTAGCGAGTCGTAAATTTAAAAAATTAGCATTGGGGGAAAAAATGTAAATTGTATTTTCGTTGAAAAGTTTCATCGCTTAAGGGGCTATACCAGTGTAACCCATGAAAAGTTAGGCGATTTTCGGGAATTTTTTTAACAGAAAGTACTAAATGAATTTGAAGATTTTTGGACATAATATGGTATGTTTTCAGCTATATTTAAAGACTTTCTTTTTACAAAAATATCGAAAAATAACGGAGTTATGTGCTGTCTTCGGAGGTGCCAAAAAAAAGTTCCCTGACTGCTGACATGATTCCGGTTGGATGAGTACCTGAAATAAAAAATTCAGAAATGTTATTAAAGTTGAAGGTATTTCCTATACAATGACCTACAGTTTTTGAAAAATATCAAAAGATAACAAAATGGCGTTGTTCTGAAAAAAGTGTCGTTTTTGGGGTAAAAAAATGGTTGTTTTTTTATGCCAAATTGACAATTTTTAACCAATCAAGGAGATCGTAGGTCATTGTATAATAAATATATTCAAGAATACTCAGTTTGTATTTGAAGTTGATCGGTCAATTTCTCGTTGAGTTATGATGTAAGCAATTTTGAAAAATGTCGTTTCGAGAAAAACGCGTTTAAAGATTCAACTATCGATTTTTGCTAGATAAAATGATATTTACCATAGAAATTGCTGATCTGCTATGCCTGGCCCATACAATATACATTATTCTTCCTCGAAAAATGCCTGCTGAGAGGCTAATGCTTGTCTCCGGGCTTTTCGTCCCGCTTTTGAGGACGCCGCGTGACGTATCCCGCCTGCTTGATTCGGTTGTCATCTCTTTGAACTGCATATTCTTCCGCAATAGGGCCGACAACCATGCCCATTATTTCTATCATTTTGAAAATACTATAAAAACGACCATTGAATATTGATATTGCTACAAAAATAGCGAGCCCAATCGTTTTCATCCCGCTGCGAAGGTGCTTTGGAGCAAAGTGCCATAGCAACCCATTATAACTTTCGTTGTTGTTTTGTGTGTTTCCTCCTTTGCATCGCTCTAGCAATTCCCTTGAACTTGAATAAGTATAAATTGGTTTCAAAGCTTGCGTAACATCCTTATCAAGCGGTAAATAATCGTGCTTGAACTTTGATAAGTCCATTCCTTGAGCTTCCGCGCGACGATGAGAACACCAGCTATACGCACCCACAGGGCAATTTTGATGGTTCGGATTCTTATCTGATAAAGATAAGTGATAAAATGTTGCCCAAAATTCTTTGTACATTTCATCAACATTATCTCGATGCCTGGTAATTGCTAATCCGTAATATTTCTGTAATTGATTGATAACTTGATCAGTCAACTTCTTCGTATTCTTACTCCTTCCTCCTAATCCTTTGGTTTGTTTTTTTGGATTACAGCATCGCGTTCCCATTTTTTTTACATGCAAGAGGCAATCTAATTTTGACCTATATTACCTATGTACTGTTGACAATGCGAAAGATTCAAGTAACTACACAGTAACTCCGAAACTTCGTCTATAGGCAGATGGAGCGATTTATACCTGCGAGCGGTCACTCTTTAGAACGCTGTCATTCGGAAACTATTCAAGATACGACCTTGCCGCTTTCACAGGATATTTTTAAAAGTATACACTATCGAATAAGCAAAAAAAATCGATTTTTTGAAAGTATAACACTAGTACAGCCCCTTAACTATAAAAGATATAAGCGAATGTGAAAGTTTCCAACCGCAATATCTAAGGGGAGGCTGCGTATCTACGCCAAACCTCCTATACTTTTTATGTTATTAGTCCCCACTACCATCCTGCCAAGTTTTATTAAAAAACTCGTGGGCAGTCTCTTAGCGAGAGGCGTTATTGTATAACAATGATTAGCACCTTGAATCCCATGTAGGTCATTGTCAATCGGTATTTCTACGTACTTTCGATAGCGTGGCGTTTGGAGCGTTAATATGAATACAATAAAATTTACAGTGTCCGGGAAGAAAGGCAGAGTAATGGAACGGCGTCTTCAAAAAGACTTTCAAATCGGAATCGTCGAGGGAATAGTAGCAGCAGCGATACAAAACGAAAAGGAACCTAAAGACGTTTTCAGTCAAATAGCTCGAGCAATCGGTAAACGTGGTAGTGGAAGTGGCAGCAAGAAAGACTGGAACGCCGTTGTGAGGAAAAATACACTGGCCCGTGATCCAATAGGAAGCAGGAGCGAGGCCATAACTCGTCAGACACGACGAAGTCTACGAAGACATCAAATGAATGAACCTAACTCCGACCTCGCTTCTATGGATCCTAATCGACTCGTTGAATATAATCCAAATTTGTCGGTCGTTTCGCCGACTACGAGAATTGCTTATGCTAAATTCATCATGGGACGAGCTAAACCGAATGGAAGTACGATCGCCGAAAATGAGAAGGGTGAGTAGTTACTTCAGATTCTGTAACATGTATCAAGAGACGTCTCAACGTCTCGAAACAAATACATTACTTGGCTTACAGACGAGGATCATCACGTATAATATACGTGAAGCACCTTCGTTACACACAGTAATAAATCTATATAGAAAATTTATTTTCTCATTGATAAATCAAATATACCGTTCAGAAAAAGAGAATAACAAACGTGTTGTTCGTTGTTTTTTCTGTTTTGATGGGTACTTGAATGAATGCAACAACTGTTAGGTGATATCCAATCTTCTACCGGACTCGCTCCGAATGATCTTTCCCAAGAAGCAACTTAATCCATGAATCCCCATGATCGATTGGTATTGTGGCCGTTCAGTGGCACGGTATAATATAAAGGCAAGGATAAAACGAAGGAATCGTCAGCGCTGCCGCTGCTGAGTATAATAATCGATGGGTTTATCAAAGAACTAACGATACATTATCTTTGGTTATCTACGTAATCAATACACAACCAAAAGGCAACTACTGCAACCGAACCACACATAACCTTCCCTTCAATGTCTTTAAAAGGCTCACTTTTTAGTTATCTTGTGGTTGCAGTTCGGTCAATTTGTTATCGCGTGGTTTGTATTTCAGTCATTTTACAGTCCTGTAAATCGACTAGGGTCGTTCCGAAGCAGTGAGAAAAAAGAGTTCTTTTTTCGAAGAGTCCTTGTCTTTGTCTTGAAGTGACGTGAAAACTTTTCGTCCCGTCTCAGCAAAATCTCGAGAAACCGTTTTCGTCTCAAAACTCACAGTTTTCTATTATTCTTAAGACGAAACGAGGTTTTCGAAACATTCTCGGATTGAATGAAGTTTTCAAAAATCTTTAGGAATACTATCACTTCGAATAGTTATCATTAGTTTTTCGATCGCTCCTTAGTTTTCAATGATTTAAGTGTGTAAGTCTTGATTTGTTGGATTCCAGTGTCGAAGGTGACCATTGTTTTTGGTGTCCAATATGCCGACTTCCGTGTAAGCCGTTCTCACTTATTACTCCCTTCTGCCTCTACCCCTCTTCGACAATCCCAACCCAAAAAAACACCCGGACGTGATACCTTTATTCTTGTACTTTATTGCGTTGGTGGCCGCAGCGAGATCTGTATTCCATGTATTATGTAATGTAACCGGCTACATACACGTTACATTTCAGTCTTTCAGCACTACGAGCGATCCGAAAGCGACAGCTTCTCGCAAAACGGGTTGAATTTACATGACAATACTCTGTCTGATGCACAGTATCGATACTGGCCCTGTTGAAAACGACCAATATAAACCGATAGAATACTATAAATCCTCATAAATCCTCATCAATCTCTAGCGGTATTTCGTGTGCATTTGTCCTTGATTCTAACAGAATCTAGAAGGTTCATCAGGGTGGCCAACACAATGTTTCCCTCTAACAATTTGACATTAATATCACACAAAATACGACGCCGCAAGGGCATCGCACTAGTCCAATATTTTTTTGGTGACTAAGTAATGCGCGTGATAGCTAGATAACGTGATAGTTCCTACGAGTCGGCTCTTTTCGGCTGAGCTACAAACATCGAGGAGCCCACGGGAGCTGCAAGCGGTAACGATATTTTCTGGAACTGGTCTTCCACGGCTAGGAGAGCTAGGGGCGATAACGACAACTTCCGGGACTGGTCGTTCGCAGTTACATGGATGACAACCACAACGCCGACTGACATCCTGTTGAAAAAGACCGACGTGAACCAATAGAAATCTATAAATCCTCATAAATCTCTATTGGAATTTCTTGTTTATTTGTCCCTGATTCTAACAGATTTTAACAGATTTTAATAGTTCTATCGGTCTTTTTCAACAGGGCAGGCCGATAATCTATGCGACATTATAACATTCCCCTCACGGACTCACGCGTACAGTACAATATGTTATCCTATTTCAATACCACGTTCTCCAAAAGCTTTCCCAAAAAATAATGGCTCTACAGCCCAATAACAAAGATCACTACGACGCATGAAACCTAAGAGTCGACGCATTGACAATTAAAGCCTTACCCAAATCTTTTCATCAGATATCTCTGACGCGGCAAGCCTTGAACTATCCCATCTTATATCAGCATTTCATTATTAGTGAAGGGAGGAATCGGCTGCAATTCAGCCAGTAGTTTTGAATAAAATTGAACACTTTTTGTATAACGTTTCGATCCTTATTCGGATCCTCTTCAGATTTATTTTTTCTGAACATTTTATTTATCTTAGTCTTATTTCGTATAATGGATTTTGATATGTTTCGACATGGCTTACATTAAAAGTTTCTGTGTTGTGAGTCATGACTGACCTGAATTTGTATGGGTAATTTTTGATCATTTGACAAATCTTAGATGATATTCATTATGAATTTATTGTATTAAGACGGGTCGTTTTTTGCAATCTTTGATGTCTGCGAGAGAGAGGGTTTTAATATTTTAGTGCTTAGTTAATGTTCTTCGTGAGAAGGTGTGTGTATGTTATTTACCCTAGAAAACATCGACGGTGAGCCCAGAGTAGGGCCGCGATTGGCAGCCATACGTTCGAATGTCGGCTGAAGGTTGACACCAATGCTGGGCGACCGTCGGTTCAAGGTCGGAATGATATGCTCAGTCCTACGGTCACTTACGAGAATTGGCCAATGCTTTGGGGCCAAACGTTGGATCGTCGCTTGCACGAATCGGCCAATGCTTAGGACCAATACTGGGCCAATATAGTACCGGCAAAGGATGCCTGAACTTTTTGTATGGATATTGGAGTCCATCATTATTTATTTATTCTATTCATATATTATCAGTTAAGATGAAAATCAGTTTTCCATTTGTCATTAGTAGTGTCTAAATATCAAGTAAAATTAAAGAACAATATTTGAAGAAAAAAAATGTGTTGCCACTGGGATTAGAACCTTCGACCCTCTGTTTTATGCGTATCTCTGAATTAAACATGAATTTATTATTAAAAAAAGATCTTTTGAAAATTAATCTATTTTTTTGAATGATTTTATCATATTGATTAAACATAGGCTAGAAATATAAATACGTACATTACCGGCGGAAAGTTTCCGGACAAAACTTAAAAAAAGGTCTCGAACGTTTTTTGATGCCATTTCGTCGGAAGTCAACGTAATCCAATTCAACAGGAGGCATTTTAAAGGGGATGAATTTGGCTTCATTTTCTGCATTTTCATTTATTCTTACAATTTGTTTTTCGATTTGGAGTCAATTTTCAACTCAACTTTTTTCCGTCTTTTTTTCCCCTCTCTTTAGGTGCGCGCATTTTCTAGAGAATTTTTTTTAAATATATTTTTGGGATCGGTTTCACACAGGGAAAAACTTGAGCTTCAATTTGCTTTTATAAAAATTTTTGAGCGTTTTTTTTCCCAAAGTTATTCCGTTTTTTGTGAAAAAAGAGGAAATTTGAAAAATCCCGTATAACACGAAAACAAACAGGATTTATAAAAAACTTCAGGATAGCAAAAAGTTGCGGCTGTTTTTTTTAGTTCAGAGGAATTTTTTCAGATATTTTTATCTAACATTTTTTTTTCTCTTTTTCTGGGTCGAAGCTTCGACATTCAATTACCATTACTCGAGAACTATAAGATTATTGATAGAACTTCGAGAGAAGAAAATACTTTATTTGACCATTTTCTACAAATTGGAATTTTTTTCATTTTTTTTCTCACATGTAAATAGTCGGTGTTGCGACAGAGAATAAAAAAAAACTGGGAAAAAAATTGAATGAAAATTCCAATGTATTGAAAATAGTAAAATGGAGTATTTTTTCCTCTTGAAGTTTTATCAATAATCCCATAGTTCTCGAGTCATGGTAATCTGAGCTCCGACCCAGAAAATGAGAAAAAAAAACTTAGGAATAAACATCTGAAAAAATGCCTCTGAACTCAATAAAAACAGACGCAACTTTTTGCTTTTATAAAGTCTTTCATGAATCCTGTTTTGTTTTCGTGTTATACAGGATTTTTCAAATTTCCTCTTCATTCACAAAAAAACGGAATAACTTTGGAAAAAAAATCGCTCAAAGTTTTTTAAAAAAGCAAATTAAAGCTCAAGCTTTCCCTTCTATGAATCCGATCCTAAAAATATATATATAAAATTTCCTCCAGAAAATGCGCGCACCTGAAGAGAGGGGAAAAAGACGAAGAAAAGTTGTTTTCAAAATGAAGTCCAAATCGAAAAACAAATTGTTCATATAATTAAAAATACAGAAAATGAAGCCAAATTTGTCCTCTTTGAAATGCCGCTTGTTGAATTAGATTACCCTGACTTCCGACGAAATTGCATCAAAAAACGTTCGAGACTTTTTTTCAAGTTTTGTCCGGAAACTTTCCGCCGGTAGTGTACATGTAAAAACAAAGTCAGTACGGTTCTCGAAAGCAAGTTCCGAGGGTTTACATAACTTGTGAGGGGTAAGGGGTTCTGAAATTAAATTATGAGGGATCGCTCAACTTATGAGAGGTCGGAAATCCTGGAATTGTTTTGAGGCTTTACATAACCTGCGACGGGTTAGGAGTCGCGGAAGAAAGTTATGAGGGATCATTTTATTTATCAGGGGTCGAACATTCTTAAATAAAGTTTTTAGAGTTCACATAACTGATAAGGGGTCAGGGGCCCCGAAATTAAGTTATGAGAGGTCACAAAACTTATGACAGCTCACGGTTTTTGTCAAACATAAGTTTGAAGGGTTTACCTAACTTAAGAGTGAACAGAGGTCTCGAAATTAAGTTATGGGAGGTCAATTGACTTTTTATAAAACGGTACCATGAAAACATTGCTGATAATCACAGTATGGCTAACCGTTGGCTCGAAATCGGGCACCCAACAAATGGCACGCAACTTAGGGCCGACTGTTTGCCAGCCTTGGACCCATACTTGGCTGCCGACGCTTGGCCAATGTTGGGCCAATAATACGTGCCAACTACGGGTTAATGCTGGCAATACATCGAGCTCTACTGTTTTATTCGATGCTTGGCCCGATGCTAGGCCGAATATATTTGTCGGTACTGGCTTCTGACCCTATACCAATTAGAGGCTGATTATATTCAACTCCATTCTATGAAAATCGAAAAAAAATCAATCATATGCTCTGGGTAATTTATCTGTGAAATATATTGACTAGAGCAATTTGGAATAATAACAATATTAAAAAATTATTAACAAATCGTTACAAAAAAAAATCTGCAAATATTTAGAAACTTTTTTTCTTTTCATATGAGATTAGTTCATCCATTTTTTTCCAATATACGGTATTTTGAAATTCTATTTTTGCAAATTTTTTGAACACTGTATAAACGGAACCACTGATCGTCAATTTAATGGGAGAAAATTCTCGCGAGTAATGAAAAATGATAAAAACATTTTCATTTTTCATAAATTTTCCAAAATGAAAATTGTGATTTGTTAATTATTCTTTAATATTGTTATTATTCAAAATTACTCTGCTCAATATCTCGCAGATGATTGATTTTTTCAATTTTTTTAACATTGAGTCAAATATAATCGGTCTATCATTGGTCTAGTATCAGAAGCCAGTGCCGAAAAATGTATTCAGCCTAGCATCAGCCTAGCATCGGGCCAAGCACCGAGTGAAACGGTACAGCCCGTTGTGTTCCCTGTATAAGCCCGTAGTTAGCATGAATTATTGGCCCAACACTGGCCCAGCGTCGGCAGCCAAATGTAGGGTGTATCGGATAGCCAACGCTGAGAGACAGTCGGCCCCAAGCTGCATGCCAAGCGTTAGGTGCCCGATTTCGAGCCGAAGGTTGGCCATATTGCGAGTATCGGCAATGTTTTCATGGGTACCTATGATTTTCGTATTTGATATTTTCCAAGATTCAAATTTGATCAAATAGCGACTGAGTATTAGAGACGAGGGAGGAGGTTGGGGCAGTGAGGAGACGAGGGAGGAGGTTGAGAAAGTTTCCGTTAATTATTTTTACATGCCGGACGAATTGTGGTAACAAGTCTTGAACCAGTTTTGAATTGATAACTGTTACATTTGGTAATAAGTTTTGAACCGATGGCTGGCAATTTGAGGTTTTTCAGCTATTATTCAAAGTTTTGTTAAATTATTGATATATATATGCTGCTTAGTTTGTCGATGTCGGTTATAAAATTAATCGCTTTGAAATGCGTTTCAATCTGTATCATTTCAAGAATTAAACGCGTTTTTAGCCATTTTTCATTATTTGAAATTTTGACATAGTCAAGTTTAAAATTGTGATTTAATTCGATTCCGTGTTTAGCTAACGCTGTATTCTGTGTGTGTATGTGTTTTAGACTATTTTTGCATCCGTTGGTTCTGGTTTTTAGATATCTTTTTGTTCGTTCTGGGTACAATGCATCACAATCGTTACAATCGATTTGGTAAGCTACGTTGGATTTATTCATCTTGTCTATTTTATCTTTAGTGGAACCGATGATAGAGCGAATGTTGTGTTGGTTGTTGGTGACTGCATTATGAATTCTATTGTTTTCAACCTTCTTTACCTTTAACGACAAAGTATATCAACAATTATTTGGTTTACCAATGGGTCAACCGTTGGCCCCGATATTATCAAACATTGTAATGATCGATTTGGAAACAAACTGCCTCGAAAAACTGAAATTCACGATACCAATCTATAAAAGATACGTAGACGATATTATCATAGCTCTTCCCATGGACAAAATAGTATTAACACTTAATCCCTTTAACTCGTATCACACTAAACTACAGTTCAGAGTTGAAATAGAAACAAACAACAAAATACCATTTCTGGACATCTTGCACCGTCCACCAAAAAAACATGGAACTAATTAAAGACACAATGACACAAAACTGTTATACAATTTCCTTCACAGAAAAGATAATAAGAAAAAGACTAACATTAATTCAGGCACAATCAAATACAAACAACACATTCGACTCCTCTTGCCATATACTGAGGATATTCACCACCAACTAATCCGTCTCTTTCGACAATTCAACAAAACATTAGTCACCAACAACCAACACAACATTCGCTCTATCATCGGTTCCACAAAAGACAAATTAGACAAGATGAATAAATCCAACGTAGTTTACCAAATCGATTGTAACCATTGTGATGCATTGTACATAGGACAAACGAAAAGATATCTAAAAACCAGATTCAACGAACACAAAGATAGTCTAAAACACACTTACACACAGAATACAGCGTTAGCTAAATACGGAATCGAATTAGAAAAGAATTTTTAATTTGACAATGTCAAAATTTCAAATATCGAAAAACGGCTTAAAAAGCGATTATTTCTTGAAATGATACAGATTAAAGTGCATTCCAAAGCGATTAATTTTAGAACCGACATCGACGAACTAAGCAGCATATATAATTAAATAGTTTAACAAAACTTTGAATAATAACTGAAAAACCTTAAATTGCCAGCGATCGGTTCAAAACTCATTACCAAATCTAACAGTTATCAATCCAAAACCGGTTCAAGACTCGTTACCACAATTCGTCTGGCATGTGAAAATAATTAACGGCAACTTTCTCGACCATAACAAATACCCCTCATTCTTCAATACTCGATCCCACTACCCCAACCTCCTCACTTGTCTCTAATACTCAGTCGCTACTGAGCTCTCGAAACATCTTGACCGTTCAACAACATCATGTAATGAAATTTATTAATTTCGATCAATAATGAATCTTGGAAAATATCGAATACGAAAATCATAGGTAAATAACACATACACACCTTCTCACAAAGAACATTAACTAAGTACTAAAATATCAAAACCCCCTCTCTCGCAGCCATCAAAGATCGCAAAAAACGACCCATCTAACTACAATAAATTCATAATAAATATCATCCAAGATTCATCAAATGATCAAAAATTACCCATACAAATTCATGTCAGTCATGACACGAAACACATAAACTTATAATGTAAACCAAGTCGAAACATATCAAAATTTATTATACAAAATAAGACTAAGATGAATGTAATTTTCAGAAATAATTAATCTAAAGAGGATCCGAATAAGGATCGAAACGTTATACAAAAAGTGTCCAATTTTATTTGGAACCACTGGCCAAATCGCAGCCGATTCCTCCCTTCACTAATTCTCTACACGGCCGCATATCCAAACCAACACTGGCATCTCATGATCTTAAATACCTCGATATTGATACTATTCTCTCTGGGCTTTGCACACCCTTTATTACTTCAACGACAAATAGCTCGGTGCTCGATATTCCCTAAGGTGGCTTAGAGCCAGAATCCTCACGGCTCACAGTGGTTCAGAACGGCCTTTTCCCTGAGCAAAAGTCGAAAAGTAAGAATAATAATTTCAAAATTTCCTATTTAAGGTTTCTGGGGTCGCTGATTACGAATTTGATATAAAAATTATGAAATTCAAAATGGCGGACCGAAAATGGCGGACATTTTGGAAAAATAATCACTTTATCGGTCCGAAAATTTGGACCGCAAAGTTTTCGGGATCGCTGATTACGAATTTGATATCAAAATCATGAAATTCAAAATAGAGGACCAAAAATGGCGGACATTTTGGAAAAATAATCACTTTATCGGTCCGAAAATTTGCACCGCGAAGTTTTCGGGATCGCTGATTACGAATTTGATATCAAAATTATGAATGTTACGTCCTGATAATAATTTTGGGACGAACCTGTTAATATGTTTTGCTGCTCCTTTTAGACGGGAATGCGCCCGTCAGGGATTGGAGCACAAGCGGGATTGGTGAAGTGAAAAATAATGTAATCCAATGTAATCCAATGCATTATTGTTTAATAATAACAAAACAACACTTTTATTGGATCATGTTCTCGACCAATGGTCGAGATATTTTGCGAAAATGAATTTACACTTTTAATCATTACTTATTTCTGACTTATAAATGTTTTTTTGAAAAGATTTCTTATTGGTTTGTACACAATCACAATTTGATGAGGCGTCTCAGAGGTGCTGTAAACATGTCTGATTGACGATTCAGAGGTGTGACTATACGTGATCGTCAACAGCTTAGAGGTTTTATCACACGTGTACGCTCATTGGTCGATATTTACTTATTGATTGGTTTTTATAGTTCTTTGAAAAGACCGCACTGATCATTTTATGGCAGGGGGGGCCCTCCGACCACCTCACCCGAATACAACTGATTAATAAATTTTTACGGGAGCGACCATTCAGGTCGCCTCCTTGAATACAACTGTTTTATTAATTTTGCGGATGTGACCGCTTGGGTCGCACCTCCGAATGCAACTGACTTTTTTTCTCGTAAAAATAGTCCTAAGGACTTGGTTGGATATCGAGGCGCGAGCGAGATGTTCTTACGCCGAGCGCTGCACATCTCTTGTATGTGCAGCGTCTCTCGGCTACCGTGAGATCTCCCTGGTCAGCAGAAAAGCTGCAACCAACTACCGTGAGATCGTCAACGGCTACTCGCTCGCACACCGATAAGCCGTTGCAAAATGTTTTTGACAATTTACTGGCTCCTCCGAGCACCAATGATCATTATTTATTATAAATTTATTATAAATTTTTATGTGTGACCTAAACAAAATGGTCAACACAAAAAAAAATGGTTGTCGAATAAACCCAGGACGTAACATGAAATTCAAAATAGCGGATCAAAAATGGCGGCCATTTTGGAAAAATAATCACGTTTTCGGTCCGAAAAATTGCACCATCAGGTTTTTGGGGTCGCTGATTACGAATTTGATATCAAAATTATGAAATTCAAAATAGCGGACCCAAAATGGCAGACATTTAAAAAAAATCATCACTTTATTGGTCCAAAAATTTGCACCCCGAGTTTTTCGGGATCGCTGATTACGAATTTGATATCAAATTTATGAAATTCAAAATGGCGGATAAAAAACGGCGGACGTTTTGGAAAAATAATCACGTTATCGGTACAAAAATTTGCGTTATTAGGTTTTTGGGGTCGCTGATTACGAATTTGACATCAAAATTATGAAATTCAAAATGGCGGACAAAAAATAGCGGACATTTTGAAAAAATAATAATTTTATCGGTGGGAAAATTCGCACCATTGGGTTTTCGAGGTCGCTGATTACGGATTTATTATTAGATCAATGACATTTGAAATTCTAAAATGAAGAACAATTTTGTAAAATATGTGAAAGTTTATTTTATCTCACGTACATAATACCATACAATACATATCCAATTAGATAAATGCCATTGAATGAATTAAAAATCAAAATCTGGGTCAGACAGATCTGTCGCACATGTGTCAATTTCTGCTGAGGGTGAGCTACTATTTGTGACATTATCTTCTGGTGTTGCCAGTAGAAGTTCTATTACCTCAGAGGGTAATGGTGCACTATTCTTCATTTTTCATTTTTGAAAATTTGTTATGAGTGGGTCCGAGGATGCAAGAAGCCGACGAAAAACGTCAGACATTGTCTTCTCTCTCGTACATTTTCGAGCAAAATTTTCGCGGTACCGACGAATGTCCTTGTTCCTCGCTTCTTGAGTGTCCTCGGAAAGTTGTCCGATTGGTAAGGCACCCATTTCTATTATCGCGTAGCCATGAATTAAAACAGTATGTACCGATGTTGGCATCGGGTACCAGGAATATAGCTCCACATATCGTTTCGCGACGTCTAAGCATTAAACCCTGAACTTGTCGATATGTACAGCGAAACCGCTCGCCATTGTCTGCAAAATTACTTTGCAGCTTGCTATGAATTTTTCGTCCAAATTCAAAACTTCTGCTGTTAAGGTAACGTTGTCAAAAAAACGTCGCGTTGTATTGCCGTCGTTTGTACTGCCAAATCCTTGCTTAGGCATATCAATATTTAAACCTAAAGCAGCTTTAAATTTCTTTTGGATTTGTTCCTTACGATCGCCCACTGCTTTCTTTTCATCGACTGTTCGCGCCTGCCATTTACTCGTCTCATCGTTTAATTTATATGCAATATGAAGCATCCAATCCATAAACCTTATCCACGCGTGTAAGAAAGAAATTCCAAAATTCAGTTTCGAGCTGTCACATTCTGTTTGTTCAACCAATTGTAAATTGTTGAAATTGTTCGACGTCAAATTACATAAGTAACATCTTCGCGCAGATTAAGTGTCAGTAATAGCATTTCGCACCTTTCCATCTATCATTGGAAACGATAATTCATATTTAACTTCAACGTTCGTACCCTCCGTTACTGTAGCGAATGTGACGAGAGACGCTATCTGCTTATCAACGAAGTTTTTTTCGTCAACAGTTGACTGCACGGTTTCTTTCAAAAATTGCAATCTCAACGGTCTGCAGTAACGGGGTGAAGAAGGCCTTGGGTTCTTCCAAACGACAATTTGCCGCTCAGATTTGTCGTTTAAAGCTAGCATTTGCAACGGAACCAAGGACGTAAAAAATACATGAGCGTCAGAGCTGTCGCTTTTGGAAAATTTTTGCTTATACTGCTGCGAAGACGAACCATCGCATCCCCACTTCCGAATTAATTTTATATTATTCGTGAAGGAACTGTCGAGTGTTTTTATGACATCAAATTGTACTTGAACCAAACGAGCTGTAGTATGGTCGAGTAAAGCCTGCAATCATACTTCCGCGCTTGTTTCCGTTATACGTATTGAACACTCTGGGGGGTAACAACGAGATTTAGCAGCTAATATTTTATGATAACCGGGATAAACTGACGCGTCCCTGGTTTCATTGGTTAATTCCCGGACCATATTGTACGTTTCTTTCGTCATTTTACCGCTTATTATCAAGTTCAAAGCAACATCTGCGCTAATTTCTTGACGTACTGGTTTGGAACTTTGTGCAAATGCCCTTGGACTTGTTGATTTCCGAAGATCATCAACTTTTCGTCGCTTACTCCGTTCGCTGGATAATGAAAAGTCCATCGAGGGTCTTCCAAATTTGTGGCTTTCATCCGATCCTGATGTATCAGAATTAGGAGTAGGTACATCCCTGTTTTTGAAATCCGCATTCTACAACTGTTACGTCCTGGGGTTTTAGGCAATCCCTCGATTACGCGAGGGATGTTAAAACGAAAGGGACGAACCTGTTAATATGTTAAATTGCTCCTTTTAGACGAGAGTGTGCCCGTCAGGGATTGGAGCGCGAGGGTGATGATTTTTCTATATTATTAAATTTTAACACTTACCTGTTGCTGGGATTAATCGAGGGTGATAATCGGGGCGTCTTCAGCAGGCTCTGTTTCCGCCTCAGAAGGTGCTTCAGGGCCCGATGCTGAACTGGCGTTGGAGCTGTCGTCCCCCTCCTCAACCAGCACGTACGGCCGATGTGTCGGTCCTGGCCGAATTGGTGCAACCCAATTTGGGTCTGGCGGGTCCTCGCTGATGTACAGGCGTGACAGGATGCGGAACACAGTAGCTACGCCTATCGGTCGCACCGGGGTCGCTACGCTCGGCGTTGGTCCCACCGTAGACGGGGTTGGTGTGTAAGGAGGAGGAGGAGGACTTGTCGGAGTTGCTACCGGTGCCGGGTCGTACTCTTCGGGAGCCGAGCTTGTGCTGGGCAACGGCACTATTTGTTCCACTTCCCCTTCCTGTCGCACCAACACGTCAGACACTATGCGTAATTGATTGGACGCCGGTCCCACTCGATTGACCTCTACTGGGTGATCCGCGATTGTTTCGCGGAACGCAAGGCAAATCTTTTCAATCTGCTTTTGTCGATTCTTTTTCCCTCCCCGGTGTTTTCCCATTTGCTAAAAACCCATGGAGAGTTTGTCATATGAACAAAGTCTCTGAATGCGGTCACGCGATCCCGGGTGTTGACGGAGTTATTTAATCCGAGAATGCAAGGAAATCGCACTACCCGGGGAGAGTTGAGAATGCGAGAAATCGCACTACCCAGTGAAATTTCGAGAATGCGAGGACTCGCACTACTCGAGGGATTTTGGGAATGCGAGGAATCGCACTACCCAAGGAATTTCGGGAATGCGAGGAATCGCACTACCCGAGGAATTTTCGAGAATGCGAGGGATCGCACTACCCGAGGAAAATTTCGAGAATGCGAGGAATCGCACTACCCGAGGGAAATTTCGAGAATGCGAGGAATCGCACTACTCGAGGAAATTGAGAATGCGAGGGGTCGCACTACCCAATGAGGATTCAGGGAACGTCTCCGTCAAAACCCGGCGTTCGCTGCCCGACTGAATTGGAAGGTGTTTACGCCAAAGAATTAAACTCGACGAAATCCCCAAACTTTTATATTTTTTATTCAAAATAACGAAAGATGCCTGTTACACTCACGAAGTATTTTGTATCGGTTTAAGTTTAACCGCCCGCTCGGCGACGAGTTACCCCAATGGTATTTTACAAAGGCAGAAATATTAATTTGAACGAATTGAATCGCGGCGTGGCCCGTCAAGATTAATCGGTGCTTGCGTGACCGTCGCTAATTCGCTCTCAATGAAGACTGAAGTTCCCTTCCTTAAAAATGAAGTCCTAAGGCCCTCTTGATTGACGACAAGTGGGAGATGCCGGCGCGTGAGGGAAGTTTTTCTCTCACACCTCGGTATCTTGGGCATCAGGTTGCATCCTGTTTGCCTCAGCATCCCACGAGTCGCAATCGCCCCGAACTTCCAAGAACGCTGGCTAAGCGATAAGGGCGGTTATCATTTGCGCGTGGACAAAGTCTCACGCTCTTAAGCCTATAGCCGTTACAATGTAAGACTTATTTTCCCATACGGTTATTTTGTATAGCATCGACGAGATGGCAAAGAGAAGGGCGTATTAATCGTGGTTTATACTCAAGTATAGGGCCCTCTAATGCCAAGTCGTCGATTTCTTACATCTAATGTATATTCTAAGCTGTGCCGACGGATTTCCCAGCGAGAAGGGCGTATCTTCTGCATGCTAGGCGTTTACGCCCGCCCCTCTTGCTGGTGAACCGCCGTGCACGTGTTACCATGCTTAAGACCCTGTGAGTCGTGTTTCACGGGTGGCCTGTGACTCGGGGCCCACCTGCACAGAGTCCGCGTATGACGGGTTGCCCGTCTCTCGGGGCTACTGTACGGAGCTCGATGTTTGGCGGGTTGCCTGCCTCTCGGCGCAACTCGCCTCGCACTCGGGGTATAACGGGTCTTAGGCGATTTCCGGCCATTTAAACCCGTGTTAAAGCGGATTTTGACAATGCGGGTCACCTTTATTTTTGATTTGCTATCTTTTTGTCCAATAAGGTTTTTTGATTTTCGCAAATTTCTTCTTTTCTGAAAATTGACTCGGATTGGTCAATTTTTAGTTTTTCGTGAGGTTTTGAAGAAACCTCACGATTTTTCGGGAATTTCGATTTTTAGTGAGTTTGGAAATAAAAATTTTTTTAAGCCGCCATTTTGCACCTTGTTTCGACCCAGGACGTTACAACAACAAATCGCAAAACATCAGTTCGAAAATGAAAAAAAATGTTTAAATAAAAAATTTCAATGATATAAGAAATAGGAAAATAGACAAACCGTAATAGCTACGTCCTGGTCAAGCCATTTTTTATGAGTGGCGTAAAACCGCTCCAGAGTTCTGTGGCTATCCTGCTATTTTTTCTTCATTGTAAATAGAAGATTCCTAAGAATTTTCCTTTCATCAATTGAAATTGCGAAAGGACATCCTTCCGACTCAGTAAAATATTTTTCCAGAACTTCTATTTATTTGTCAAATTTCGAGCCCCATTCATTATGTAGAGCCAAGAATATTTGTCTGCGCGTACAAATGATTTCTTTGCATGTTTGTCCTGTTGAAATTGAAAAATTTGTCTATATATTGTATATATTGTATATATATGGTATATATATTGTACGTAACGTAAAAATATTATGAGCAAAAACAATATTATTATGTTTTACAAATTGTGTTTATTGTTCATGAACAAGGTTTGAAATAAGATTTGTAAATATATTTCGATATATTTGTAAAAATGGACGTTACGGTTGGAATTTTATTTGAAATCTTTATTTACAATGCTACGCCATTGCAACAATAATGCTACACCATTGCAATAACTGTACTTATCTCCACAATACCTTAGAAGGAGATAGAAAACATCTACGAAAAACCCTCTATACCTGGGACCTTTCAAGCCTCAGGTATAGAAAGTTGAGCGGAGAATATCGCTATTAGTCACAGTGCGTAACGCGCACGACAGCGTGCACGTTAACACTAAAATCGATATTATTCAAAAACGGCAACGTTGGGGCAGCTAATTCTTGAAAATTTCATTAATAGATAGTTCAACAAACATGTCTCTGTGAATGCCAGCGTTTAAGCGTGTTAAAATTTTTTTGTATGGATACAAATGTATTCTTAAAAAAGCCAAAAAATATGAAAATCACGACTTCCTTCAGCATAACATTTCATTAATAACAACAAACATTTTCGAACATTGAAGTGCATGAAATTTTTCTACATACCTTCATAATCATTTTCCATTTTGGAAAAATGGAATCGGACACGTTGTTGTAAAGTTATGTATGATTTCCTGGAGCACTGTTAAACTGGTCACTGAAGCGTTGCGCGCGTGTTCCTTCGAGAGGCAACTTACGACTGTCGCAGAGAAGCACGTATACAATATTGTGACCCCTGCTTATGCGATCTGAATGCCCCAAACCCCCCTCTACAAGAATCCATTTTAAGAATATCGATTTTTCAACCTTCATTTTTCGACTTTTGGCCAGCGACTCGGGCATTTTGATCTACCGTGCGGCTCTCCCCGAGGATGTTACGATAACAGCTGTGCCCTCTCGGCAACACGGGCAGCGAGAGAATAGATGGATATCTAGCTCGATATCTGCCGACTCGATAATGATCCCTACTCTTCTGCCAAATGTGATGGCAGTGCCGTCGTCTCTCCTAATTACGATTTCTTGCAGGCTACTCGGTTGTCCCCATTAAAAAAAGCCCGGAGTCATGGCGCGCCGGCCGCACACTACGGCAACATGGATCTCCCCTCAGCTCACGCCAACGGCATACCCCTTGTGCCCGTGGTATGGCCAACGCCCACGCGCGCGCTGTCACCAGCCATGTCAGTATTGGTTGGGCCTCGTGCTTCTGGAAGCGCGTAAGAATTCGAAGAGCGCACGAGCGAAATGACGCGACGTGGATTCCGCAAATCCAATGGAACCGCACGACAGCTGCTCAGGGATTCTCACGTTTGGCCGAAGCATCACGACTCGACGATAAGCTCGTATCCAATGAGCCCCAACCCCAAATGGCGAGGCAGAGTCATCGCAAGGTGAACGACTTACGACGATTCTCCTCGTTTCTCGGTAGCGTCCACACCAATCGCGAGCAGGATTTCCCATACCCAAGACTACCCTCCGACTTTGAGGTCCAAATGATGATGACTTGAGATCACTGTTAATCCCCAAATCCAAATTCCTTACCCAGATCGAAGAGATATTCTTAAAAACACATGATCATTGAATACAACAAAGACGACAATGATTTTAACGACCAAAGACACGAATTTTTGTCATCCCCTGCCTTTTGAGTGGCCATGTAACGAGCGGTCGAAAAACGCCACGTCACAGTGTATATATATTGATATATTTGCCCGCCTCTGAAAAAACATTTATTTTTTCTGATCTTCTACTTTATGAAACTATGATTGTAAAATAATACCGAAACCCGTGAAATGAAATTGCCGTGCGACTTTTATGAGAGGTGATGCATTTTTTTGTATCCGCTATTCGATTAATACGTAAGAAATCCAATACTAACAGTTGGAGGTAAATAATGATTCTTTCTATACAACGAACGGAACTCGGTATGGCAGCGTTTGATAACTTATATGTTTTCTTCGAATTGGCAAGTCGACGAAATATTTAAGATTGCATAAAACATGGTTTTTCATATTCTTGAAAAATAGGTACCTAGGATAAACGCCCGGTTTCCACAACTGGGCCACAGTTGATTCTTGAATAATATCCTTTGAATAGATGAAATATATCAAATTTATTCAATTTAACCGAATTCAATGTGGTTTTCCAGGAAAACAGAATTATCAAAAGTTTTAATAGAAACTTTTTCATGTCGAAAAAATAGTTTGTTTGGATAAATACTATTTTTATATTTAACGTTTCCAAGCATCCGGATTTGATCCTTCAAAAATAGTATTCATTCATTAAATCCTTTTTTAGTTCAAACAATAATTGTGCATTTAAGTTCTTTGGAGTCTGTATAAGCGAATCAACTGAAATTTTAGATCAGTTAATTCACCTTTAATTTAATAAATAAATACTGTTTGAGATATTAAATGAGTTAATGTTTGCTGCGATGTTGAAAGATCGTGACAAAGATGATCGACAATATGGTGGATCCATGAGTTTCAAAGCTCGAGCCGTTCGTCGATTTATCAAATAACTGAGTCTCAAATTACAATGTCCATGCGTTCGAAGAGTTTTCCGGGGATTATATAATTTGATACGTCTTCGTGATACAATTGACAGCCTCGAAGGGTTTATATTAATTTCGAACACGATCTAACAATGTGGAAGCAACCAGTAAATATGTGAAGCACAATTTATAAATTTCATGAGGCTTAGCGACACCGCGTGTTGAGCCGATTTTGAAATGTTGGTGTACTTTTTTATTGAGATTGCGCACGCTGTGACAACCTGAGTGGATAAGTGATCAATCGAATGATCGGCGGATGAATTTAGATTACATTTGAGTGTGAATGGGTGCTGAAATGAGTATTACAAAGCAGAAAAATGAGCACGAGATTATGCGCGGTGTAGCGCGTGGCATAGACTGGTCAAGACTAGTAAGAAAATCGCCGCTCTTATCGTTTGCCGGCGCGACGCATTCGTTTTCGTTGCCGAGAGCGCTGGTCTCGTGTCGCGTTGAGAGTGACTGTAAGGTGCAGAGATGGGCACATTCGAATGAAAAAGTATTTAAATACACCACAAAAATACAAAATGTTTTTTAATTCGTTTTTTTCTTTGCGATTAAGGTTGTTTAGAAGCAAATCACGTTTAATGAGAACATTTTAAAAAATCTACAGTAGATAGTCGAACATTTGAGCTATGTCTATGTCAAATTTCAAGTCAGTTTGGAGCTTATTTACCGAGAAAACATCGCAAAGGTGGGTTTTTTTAAGCGCCGATTATATAGCCTCTAATAGACTGAACCTTGTGCAATCGTAATAAACTCGATGTAAAATTGATCGTGCCATTGAACTTTTGTTGAAAAACTTAACACAGTATTCGCCAAAATATTCCGCGTCGATTTATACCAAAATTGTTAGCATTTGGAGAATTTCCTTGAAGATATGCAACATTTATATGAAAAATAACGTGAAATTTTACTTCGAGCAGGTGAGTGCGAGCGAGAGCGAGCAACGCCGCATGTTCGAGCTCGAAAGAAAGGGCAAAGCTGGTATATGTGTAAGCATAGGAGAATTTCCCACACTCCGATTCATCCCCACCCTCCTTCTAAACAACCTTAAATAACGAATTCATTTTCACTTGTTATTTATTGCTATTTCAGATAACGAATTGATTTTCACTCAGTGTTTATTACAATTTTAAATGACGAACGACTTTCCACTCATTATTTATCCCAGAATCAAATGACGAATGGATTTTCACTCGTTATTTATTCCAGTTTTAAATAACGAATGAAATTTCATTCGTTATTATTTCAGCTTTAAATGGCGAATGGATTTTCATTCGTTATTTATGTCAGCTTTAAATGACGGGGGATTTTCATTCGTTGTTTATTTCAGCTTTAATTGAAAAATGAATTTTCATTCGTTATTGATTCCAGCTTTGAATGATGAATGGATTTTCATCCGTTATTTGAGCCACATACGAATGAATTCTTGTAAACACATGTCACAAGCACAGGCACAGAAACAAATAAACAGGCGGAGACGGGCACACTGGAATGAAAACGTATTTAATACACGACGGAAATACAAAATACATTGTCATTCCTTATTTATTTCAAACGAATGAGAATGCATATTTATTCGTTTTTTAATCCAAGTACGGATTAAATTTGTACTCGTTTTTTATTTATCGTATTTGGCTCAAATAACGAATGAAAATCCATTCCCCATTCAAAGTTGGAGTAAATAACAAATGAACATTTATTCTTCCTTAAAAGCTAAAATAAGTAATGAATGAAAATACATTCGTCATTTGAAGCTGAAATAAATAACGAATGATAATCTATTCGTTATATAAAGCTGAAATAAATAACCAATGAAAATCCATTCGTCATTTGAAGCTGAAATAAATAATGAATGCGAATCCATTCGTCATTTGAAGCTGGAATAAATAATGAATGAAAATCCATGCGTCACTTAAAACTGGAATAAATAATGAGTGAAAATCCATTCGTCATTTGATTCTGGGATTAATAATAAGTGGAAATTTATTCGTTATTTAAAATTGTAATAAATAATAAGTGAAAATTCAATCGTTATTTGAAATTGTAATAAATAACAAGTGAAAATCAATTCGTCATCCAAAGCAACAAAAAATGATAAATACTAAACCATTTGTTATTATTTGTTTTTCAAAATACATTGTGCCCATCCCTAGTGAGGTGCTGCTTCGGTGAGAATCACTTGATAAGTTCGTCCCGCTGTACACGACACTGTTTTCCGATGTTATGTACGAATGTAATGGGAGAGAATTATTTCCTCCACTCACTTACCGTGATTAAATTTTTGGGTTGCCTTACCTCGTCCTATACAGGCCCGTTCCCGTCGCGAGATGGGTGATAGTTTGAATTATAACTTTAATGTCAAAATAAAATATGAAAAATCAGTTAAAAATATCTCTCATTTTATTAGTCGTAGAAACATTTGACAAAAGTGAGTGACATACAAAAACAATGTGTATAAGGTTCCGCACGCAACTATCCTATATGGTTAAACTAATTTCCACGTACACACGCATTCACAGATTCGCTCACCCTTGATATCAATTTTCTTTCCTCTGATAGATTGTCGGGTCGCTCGAATCAGCCGCGCACTGCAATATTGATGCCAAAATTCAGTTAGCTACTCTGACTGGCGAGAGTTTGAGATTACTCCGTTATTTTGATCGGGATCTTACCAGATTAAGGGTTAGAACCCAAATGAGTCGAACCAAAGGTAGTCGTATAAAAGAATAATTTATTATCGTAGAAATAGAAAATACAAATGGTAATAATTAACAGAGGCGCGTTGCGCTCGCCTCGTTGGACCAGTCGTGCAGGTTGGTACTTTGAGTCGGAACTGTCTTGTGTCTGCTCTCGGGTCCGTTATATACGGGAAAGAGCGCAATCGCGTAAGCATTTCTTTGTTATCATATTATTGATTTAACAATAATTTCTTAGTACAAGATATTAGTATTTATATTCGTAATTCGGTTAAGATAACATGAATTACGAGATTTTCGTATTTAGTAAAACTGCTGACTTGGCAGTGCTTGGCCGAGACGACGATGATGCGTCGCTTGCGTAATTGTCATTCAGCATAATTGCACCTGCTCGAGTTCGAACGCGCGTGTATTATGATGCAATGACAACAATTGCTAAATCTGGGACACGTGTGTATCGCGATTTGGAATATTCGTAGTATTCCGGAATTGAGGTATCTGGGGTACAACATACCTCCCCCCTTAAAAAGAAGAAAGTCCCTTTTCTTCTCGCTCGTCTCCGGCGAGCTAAAAATTGTTTTCTCTCGTTGATAATCTTTCAAAATTTTGTAACAATGTTCATTAAATAGTTCTTAGAATATCCAGATTTCGTTTGTCTCCTCTCGTTTTTTTGGAATCGTGAGCGCATTTATCTCTATTGCTCCTACGGCAATTTTGCTGTGCCCGGTTTCTGAGACTGTTGGATGATGCTCTTGGGTTTCCGATGTATCTCTTGGTTTTTCGCAACAATCGCAAACAGCGTCCACCGTGTTTATTTCTTTATTTTGTCCAGTCCTTCGGCAATCCCTTGCGCGGTGTCCAATTTTTCCGCATGAAAAGCATTTACTTTCACCTTTATTTTCTGGACCGACTGCAGATTGTGGGTTTTGGTTATTATTGCCCTGATGACGTTCTTCTTGGTTAACCTCTGCGTGTGGGTAGGTCATTTTTTCGACTTCTATTGCCCCTACTACGGACTCGTGTAAACTCTGATAGTTCCTGGCCCGTACGATGGCCCGAATTTCTTTATGGAGTCCGTTTTCAAAATTCATTTGCGCGCTCCGTCGTGTAGCTTGTTCTATATAACGAGCGCCTGCCGCATCAATTGTTTCGCACAACTTCTCGATGACTTCTGCTGTCAATTTTTCGACTCGTGTTGCGTATGTCGAAACTGATTCTTTTGTGCCTTGTTTAAGCAAGCAAAAATCGTACTGCAAGGCAGCGAGCGATATTTTCTTACCGTAAAGGGCTTCTAATTCGGCCCAAAGGTCCTTTAAATTCCGAATAACCTTGTGCTTGGTTTCTCTTGTGGCTCTGTCTTCTAACTTGCTGCTTCGTATAAGGGTGAGCAAGGTTTCGCGTTGTCGAGGCCGTACTAATTTCCAAACAGCCTCACACGATAATATGAATCCTTCGAGTTGATCCGCATTATTTCCATCGAAGCTCTTAACATTTCTTAGTGCAGTCCCGATGTCGAGATAATCCGGTTCTTCGTTGAGGTTTCTTCCGGGTTCTTCTTCTGTCCACCTCCGGCTTGAAATGCTTTGGCGTGGTCGTCTCGATGGTTGTGCGTCGAAACCTTCCCTCTGGTTTTGCTGATTTATTGCGTCGAGCGTCCTTTCTAAGGACCTTTCTATTGCGCTCATTCGTGCGTCCATTTCGGCGCCGGACGCCCGTAAATGCTCGAGCTCTTCGTCTTCTCGTACAGTCCGAAGATTGGAGAAGGGAATCGGTCCTGCTCCCGCCTGTGGAAGCGAGATCCTTGGCATCCCGTTCAGTATGCTATAGTTTCCAAATGCGTTTGTAGTATTCACATGGTCGGTGTACCAACTGCTGATGTTTGGTCTTCGGGAAGCGTTAAGATCGTATAATAGGCCTTTTCATCATGTGACGTGCGCAAGCGCAGCCGCCATATTGAAAGGGCGGTAATACAAAAGTTTCGTACAGTTTTGCTTGTTAATGGCTGGGAGAGCCGGATATCTACACAAAAAAATTAATTATTCGAACAAATTGTTGATGGTGCTTTACCAGTTCACAATTCAGTGGAAGCACATAATTGTGAACAATTAAAAAAATGAACCGATTGAGCATAACCTCTGTCACTTCGACCACATTTTTTCACCCGCAATTCACATTTTGCACATTTTGGACATGTTTTAATATGTAGTACTTTGCTCGATGATTTTATAATGTTTTTGCGATATTGAAGGCAAGGCTTTGGATAATTTTTGAGGTTATGTACTCTACATAGTCCATAACAACACTCTTTCGTTGTTTCTTTTCGTGAAGGTAATGTAATAATAATCGATTGAAAAATTTTGTTTTCTCAATTAGGACACTTATTATTTTATTTATTGCTTACTTTTTTTGAATAAATGTACTATTATTTGATGTTAATTTTAATTATTTGTATTCGGGTATTTTAACATGCTTGTTTACAAAAAAGTGTACGAAAAAGATGGCTGAAACTGACGCATGCGCATAAAAAAAATTGTGATGAAAAGGTCTATTGTGATCTCATATTCTCTATTTCGTTGTCGATTGCTTGAGGGTCTACATTTCTCCCTGGTGATGTGTTTCCCGGTTCGTTAGTTGCCATCTCTGCCCTAGGCTCGAAAACGCTGTCGTCGAGTTCCTCGAGCTCGTCTCCGGGCTGAAAAGCGCTGCCTCTCCGAGTGTTTACTCGAAATAAAGGATTTGGAGAATTTGATTCAGTACTTGTATTAGGAGAGACTTCAGTGAGCGCTCGTCTTGCTCGATAAGCGATTTCTGCGAGAGCTGGTGTGAATTCTCCTAGGGCCTCTGGTAAGTCACCTAGGGAATTGCTTCGGCGTTGTGTACCCTCTGCCTTGGGAGTTTTTAGAGGAGTGCCCATATGTCACTCCGCGCGTTTGACATCGATTTAATTCTCAGAATACAATAAATATTTTTTGTTTTGTTATTCGCCTTGATTATGACCTATTTTGTTTCTTATGTGAAACCTTTTTATAAAGTTTTGATCTTTATAAAGCTTGTGGTGAGTGAATGTGGTGCCACTTACAGTGCGCTTGTTTTCCACATCTGGCCGTCCTTCAACTCTGCTTGACGTTCTCCCGTTTGGCGACGTCCTTCGAGGATGCTGCAGCTTATCCTCGGTGATTTCGATTGGTCCTACGTCCGATTTCCTTATCTATCGGCACGTTCTCTATGATTCTCTGATCGTGCGTGGAACCTTGACGTATCTTGTCCGTGGTTCCTTTGGGCTCTTCTCACCCTTGAGAGCCTCTTCTTCACCGATTCCTTCAGTGGCTTCTGCTACTTCGTGTGCAGGATTGTCCTTTAACGTTTAGTTCCTTGGGCACTTATCTCCTTTAAGGGCCGCTTCTTCACCTGGTTCTACTTAAGCAGGTGGCATCCGTATTCGGAACTCCTTCGAGTACAGGTTTGACTTCACTTGATGGTTTTCTATTCAGCGATGATAATTCTTTTAACGAGATTCGTTTTTTACTCACTCTGGTATCCCACCGCTGCCACCAATGTTGTATCGCCAAAATTCAGTTAGCTACTCTGACTGGCGAGAGTTTGAGATTACTCCGTTATTTTGATCGGGATCTTACCAGATTAAGGGTTAGAACCCAAATGAGTCGAACCAAAGGTAGTCGTATAAAAGAATAATTTATTATCGTAGAAATAGAAAATACAAATGGTAATAATTAACAGAGGCGCGTTGCGCTCGCCTCGTTGGACCAGTCGTGCAGGTTGGTACTTTGAGTCGGAACTGTCTTGTGTCTGCTCTCGGGTCCGTTATATACGGGAAAGAGCGCAATCGCGTAAGCATTTCTTTGTTATCATATTATTGATTTAACAATAATTTCTTAGTACAAGATATTAGTATTTATATTCGTAATTCGGTTAAGATAACATGAATTACGAGATTTTCGTATTTAGTAAAACTGCTGACTTGGCAGTGCTTGGCCGAGACGACGATGATGCGTCGCTTGCGTAATTGTCATTCAGCATAATTGCACCTGCTCGAGTTCGAACGCGCGTGTATTATGATGAAATGACAACAATTGCTAAATCTGGGACACGTGTGTATCGTGATTTGGAATATTCGTAGTATTCCGGAATTGAGGTATCTGGGGTACAACAGTTTTTATCAGTCACTAACAGTTTGAATAATTTATCTGTTGCATACGAGAACTCCCGATCCAATAGCCCACTATTCGATACTGATCTCGCCTACACAAGGATGCACGAGAGAAAAGTATGATGTGTAAAACCATATTTCACCATATAATATATTTCCCACAGGGTTCGTCAGTAATTTATGGTAACCCTGACCTATAAAATTATAGTACGGGTTACCGAATTTTCTGGGTTCCACCCAACATCTCCTTATGTTTGAGCAGACAATGTATCGAGCAACTAAACGTATGGTACTCGAAACTATCAAATGGCAATGAATTCTTAGAAAATTCATCATGACTGCCGCCACCCACCATACGGTATCGAAAAAGCAAAAAGTTGTGTTGTATCGGGGACATGAATATTTAAGCGATACGGGATTTTATTTAGGGTTTGTCAATAAGGAACTAGAGTTCAAGTTGGGAGTTTACAAATAGGTTATAGTTTATCCAAAACGACGTGGATGTAAAATTTATATGAGCAATAATTACGATTGCGAGCTTTTGTTCTAGACCAACCGCGCTGCTCGAACAATCAATTGAGACTAGTAGTAAAGTACCACGATAGGGAGACCGGGTCCTTCCCCCACCCCTCTCCCTCTGGCCCCGCCCCCCTCCCTCCCTGTTCCCACCCCCACCACTTTGGGCCTTATGCTCGTCTGTGATTTGGCCCCCACCCCTTAGCCACGCCCCCTACCCCTACCATCTGGAAATTTTCCGAGTGCTGATTGGTCCCTATACTGGTCACCCACCCCCACCAGAGTGGCGCAGACGCGTTGGGGGCGGTACCCCCCTAAAATTTTCCGAGCGCTGATTGGTCCCTATACTGGTCACCCCGACCCCTCAAAATTTCACGAGCGGTGATTGGTCCCTGTACTGGTCAACCCGCCCCCTCAAAATTTTCCGAGCGCTGATTGGTCCCCGTACTGCTCGCCTCACCCCCTCAGAATTTCCCGAGCAGTGATTGGTCCCCGTACTGGTCACTTGTCCGGTATAGCGCACTATATGGGGCCTCACACCCTCGCAAATTTCCCGAGCGCTGATTGATCCCTACACTGGGTCACCACCCTTGCCAGAAGCGGCGTGCAAGCACGTGCCTTGGCAGCCACGTGACTAGAGTTTCCTCGGATATCTTACGGTCGGTAAAACAGTTCTTTTTGTATTGTCGGTCGGTAAATACCGTATGTCGGTGAGTTATCTTCTTAACCGTATTTTATAGAAGAAAGGTTATGTGTAATAGTTTATATTCATTTATTCATAATTACCCGTAGACATGTTGAAACAGAGTACATGGTGAGTATGTGTAATTTATACAAAAGCGACAGTTTTTCATATTTTAACTTGACATCTCTTTAAGTTTTATACTAGACCTTTTGAACTCGCTTTTTATAAATGGACCGCATAATACAGTTACCTCCAAAAATCTAATTCCGAAGTAATTTTCTGCGCACAAAGAATCCATCCGAACTCTTACAGTCTCTTTTATCGATATATGATTATTTTTTATAAGCTCTTTGACGCACGCTTCATCGATATTTTTATGTTTCTCGTATGACGATATATGGACAAACAATTTAGAACATAGAAGCTCTGTTGATAAACAACGGTGCATGATCGTACGTTACGGAGAAAAAGAAAACCCGCTCATAGTGCTGGAAACGCAGTCGCAATAGCAATAACAATAGCAACGTGGGAAAACGAAGATCGAAAGGCGAAATCAGACATGATTTTATAAATAAATTCAAGCGAATTGATGCAGATAAAAATTTGCGTTACATCAAATAAGGTATGGGTTAAATACTACCAAAAAGATTAACGTTGCATCGAATGGACGATAACGATGACTTTAGAAATCATCTTCGAAAATTTTTCGACACATTAGATAAACTGAACTAAGTGTCGATGGGCATCAATCCAGATTTATTAAGAATTCTATTATTATATAGTCTTCCTTTGCGTTTTAAGCATTTTCGTCGCGCAATCGAATAGCGCAGTAAATTTCTGACTCCAGAAGAGACAAAAAATCGTTGAAAAGGCAGATGCTCGAAAAACATCATTTCATCGGAAGCAATGATTGCGAACGAAAATTCTATCAAAAAATGAAATAAAAATTCGACGAGCGTTAGAACAGACATGAAACAAAAGGAGCCGTTTAAATTCAAGTGCCATCGATGTGGAAAGAAAGGTCACATAAGTAAATTGCAACAACGCGAATACAGCGGAAAGCTTTTTAGTTTTTACGCAAAATAAAAAACTTCTCAGCAAGCTTTCGAAGCGAAATCGAAAAGTCTTGACGAAGACTGATATATTGATAGCTCATGCACTTCGCATTTATGTAAAGATGAAGAAAATTCAATTACGATTACTGAAACGAAAGATCAAAAATTGAATCTCGCTAATAATTCTTCGACAGATATAAAATTTCGAGAAACTGTTACGATTGCAAGCAAATTTAAAAAAAATCCACGAATCCGAAGTTGCACGATGCTCTCTATTTACCAGATTTACGAACGAATTTATTATTAGTAAGATTACTGATCATGGATACGATGTGATTTTCAAAAAAAAAACCAAGCCTCTGTTGTCAACAAAGCCGGAAATGCGATTTCGCAGGTGGGCAGAACTGGTGAACTATACGTCGTGAAAGAAAAGGATGCCGTCGATAACTTGGTGACAGAATCGCCGTTCGGAGCAACCGATAATTTGCATTGCCGGATGGGCCATATGAATATGCATGATCTCGTAAGCGGACATAAAACTGGAGCGGTTCTAGGAATGAAGCTGGGTGAAGCAAAAGAAAATTTAAATTGCGATATTTATTTTCGCGGAAAGATGATAAGTTATTTATGCGTCATGAAGAACATTTCCGAAGAAAACGTAAGGAAGTTCTAAACTTTTTAAAAATCGTACATTCGGACATTTGTGGACTAATGAGAGTCGCGTCGAATGGAAATGCGCGATACTTCGTCATTTTCATAAATGACTACTCGAAATGGTGCGAAGTGCGAATGATTAAAACGAAAGATGGAATTTTGTAATCTTCTTAAAGAATATAATGCGATCGCAGCAATGCAAGCGGAAAAGAAAATCAAACTCTTGGAAACCAACGACGGTAAGGAATACATGAGCAAAAATATGGAAGATCTCTTAAGAGAAAATGGAATTCGAAGACCCTTAACTGTAACTTACTTTAATTCCTGAGTCGTAGCCTTAATTCGGGAGTCGGGCAACGAAAAACTTGACGCTCGATCAAAAGAAGGAATTTTCGTTGGTTATTCGGAGACATCAAAAGAATACAGAGTACGGATAACGGAAGAATAAAAAATCGTTATTACGCTAGATGCAAATTCAAGTTCAAAGAACTTGAACGACGAAACTCAAGACGAGTTCAAAGAAAATTCGTTTGAAAGAAATAATGACGAGTCCATTATTCTTGAAAAACACAAAGAATCTCGAAAATTAGAGAAATCGAATTCTCATTGAAAGGAATTGAGAATAATTTGCTTGAAGCGCCGCTGAATCAAATCGGAGAATACAACAATGGAAATGTCGAAAATAACGACGAAGATTTTGAAGAAGAAGGAGAAAGCAGAGAAGAAGACTGCCAGGAATACGAAACGAGAGAAGCACCGAGACGAGGTCCAGGAAGACCAAATAAAATAATGACTGGATTAAGAGGGAGGCCGCGAAAGGAGTATCAAATGGTTAATGCAATAAAAGAAAACCCAAACGTAAAGACGGGTACCGAATGCGTTTTTTGTATTGCAGAAACCTCAATTTGCGAAGTTGTCAACAGTGCCGATTCAGGTGAATGATTCCGAGTTATGGCAGCGGACTAAAATCAATTATGAAAAATGATACGTAGAACGTAGTCGATCCGCCAAAAAATCAGGAAGTCGTTGGAAGTCATGTGATTCTGCGAAATAAATATATTTCAGATCGAACGTTAGAGAAAAAGGTAAGGATTGTTGCAAAAAGATTTTCTCAACCTTCCGAAATCGATTTTATCGAAACTTTCGCACCGGTGACTGGACTCTGCCTGATTCGAATAATGACGGCTTTACTTGTCAAGTTCAACATGAACATTCAACAATTCGATGTCACAATAGCTCATGTAAACGGTATGTTAGAGGAAAATATTTACATGGAAGTTCCTGAAAGCCCTAACAAAATTTTGGAAGAGATTATTCGGACTGGAAAGTCGTCCAGCAGAATCGGCAATGCCGCACGAGTTATGTTAAAAGAACTAGAAGTAGGCAACAAAGTTTGTCTTCTCCAGAAGGCATTTTATGGTCTACATTAAGCAGATCGTGGATGGCACGTACGTTTGGCAGAAGAAGTAAAAAAATTCAAATTGATTCAATCAAACGAGAATCCTTGCGTCTTCTATCAACAATCCAAAAACGAAATACTCATAATGACGGAATATGTTGATAACATTTTGGACACACCACGGAATCAAAACATGATTAAGGAACTTACGAGTTATTTGTCAAAAAGTTTCGAGATGGAACATGTTGAAAATATAAAATACTTTCTTGGTATAGAATTTTTACGAAACAATAACGGAGCAGCGATGCATAAACGAGGATACATAAAAGGTATACTCGATCGATATAAGATCAATGAATCTTGAATTTCGACAAGCCCCGATGGATCTCTGAACAAAACAACAAAAGAACGAAGATTCGACAAATCAAAAGATATGCAAACAGCGGTACAGAGAATCGATTAGGTTTCTAATGTATCAAGCCGTATGTACTAGACCAGATATAGCTTACGCTGTAATTTATTCAAGTCAATTCAATTTATGGTACGACGAAACTGTTTGGACTGCGGCGAATCAAGTCTTGCGATCTTTGCGAGAAACGTCGAATCTTGGCCTAATGTTGAAGAAAACTAAAAAAATCTTTTGAAGGGTACGTCGATAAAGATTGGGGGAATCGTATCATAGATAGAAGATCATACACCGAGCTTACATTTATCCTCGGGGAATGTCTCGTTACTTAGGAATCACGAAAATAACCAACTGTCGCGTTATCCTCGGCGGAAGGAGAATATATGGCTCTTAATGAAGCTGCAAAGGACGCCATGTATCTTCAGAGATTATTGAAAGTATTTGGATACAATAAAATGACGAAATTAAAACTTTTTAGCGACAATTGTAGTGCACGAAAACACGCAAAGAATTCAATTTTCCACAAACGTACTAAACATATTGAAATCCATAATCATTTTGTCCGGGAAGTAATCGAGATTTCGAAGTGGAATATATTGCAGCAAACGATATGGCTGCTGATGTGCTCACTGAAGGACTTCTGGGCCCGTAATATTGCAAATGTCTCGATATTCCTGGAATAAATAACGTTTAGTTCTCAAAATTAGATTTCGTCATCATCTCGAAAGGGGGTATTGGATAGAACTCATTTGTTAATTGATTGAGATCGTGTTTTGTTATTTTAGCTGCCTCATGTATTACTCTGAAATAAAGCGTCGATCTGTCAACACGTCTTACGATATCTTATGGAATCAAATATCCAAACATTCATTATTAAATGCAGGGATATTAAAATCAATATTTTGTCATCTCTTTGAGTTCTATAACAGATCTTTTCATTTCATTTGTGATAAATCGAACGGATAAGAATGTTACCTCCAAAAATACAATTCCGAAGTAATTATCCATGAAAGAAGAGTATCCAAACTTTTGCAGTCTCTTTTATCGATTTATGATTATTTTTATAAGATCTTTTACGCATGCTTCATCAATATTTTCATACTTCTCGTTTGAATGCCCGCAAAGTCCGAAACATTTCAAAAATGCAACTATTTCCAACTCCCGTCTTTCAGAAATTACTTGTGAAGTCTTGACAAATCGTCTTTTTTCCGAACGCGGTTTACGATCAAAGGTGCTTTTTTTCATTAAACAATTTGATTTTACAATAAAAATATCTCATTTGTGTAATAATATCGTTACGGGGTATAATAGAAGGGCATTACTAAACTTGGGTTTGAATAAACCAACATTGACGGTACATAATCTCTTCTCGTCTATCGCTGATATATGCACATGAGTACTTTGACAATTTTTCTGGCGATTGATGAAAATCTGTGACTACCAACAATTGTGTTCTCTACCATGAAAAAATGTGCTCTCCGCAATGAAATTTATTCCAATGCGAGTGACCCTGCGGAGGACTTTCATTCCGGGCATTCTTTGCGAGGTCTCGACAAATCGTTTTTCTTAATAATGTGTTTCGTATGTACAAAAGTGTTTTTGTTGAAAGAATGTGATCTTTCAATAAAAAACATATCTTTTGTATGATAATATAGTTTCGGTTGACCCTGTGGAGGATCTTCGTTTCGGGCATTCTTTGCGAGGCCGTGCAACATGTCTTGTGCACGCGAGATTTTTCGGCACCGCTTGTAACTGTCAATAAGAACCAGTGCCCTGCAACAGATGTGTTTTCTTTGGTGAAAAAGTGCTCTTCACGATGAAATTCATTTCAACGCGATCGAACTTGCGGAGGGGCTTCGGTTCAGGCTCTCTATTCGAGGCCGCACAAGATATTTCATGCACACTAATCTTTGGCAATTCTTCTACCTATTAATAATGACCAGTGACCTGCCATGATTGTTTTTCTTTTGTAAAAAAAAATGTGCTCTTTACGATTAAATTTGTTCCAATGCAATTGACCCTACTGAGGGCCTTAGTCTCCGGCTTTCTTTGCGAGGTCTCGGTTAATAATATTGTTTTAGGTTTCAATAGAATCGAGGTACTGAATTCCGGTTTGAAAAAACCAACATTGACGAAAAAAGCGAACTGTCAATGTTTGATTTTCAAACCGGAATTTAGTACCTCGATTCTATTGAAACCTAAAACAATATTATTATACAAGAGTTATGTTTATTATTTAAATTCAAAAATTACATGTTTTCATGAAGAAAAACCTTTGCACGAAAAAATGCATTTGGAAAGAAGATGATTTGCCGAGACCTCGCAAAGAAAGCCGGAGACTGAGGCCCTTAGTAGGGTCAATTGCATTGGAACAAATTTAAGCGTAAAGAGCACATTTTTTTTTACAAAAGAAAAACAGTCATGGCAGGTCACTGGTCCTTATTAATGGGTAGAAGAATTGCCAAAGACTAGTGTGCATGAAATATCTTGTGCGGCCTCGCATGGAGAGTCTGAACCGAAGCCCCTCCGCAAGTTTGATCGCGTTGGAATAAATTTCATCATAATGAAGACGTTTTTCACACAAGAAAACACAGTTGTTGCAGGTCACTCATTCTTATTGATAGGTAGAAAAATTGCCAAAGAAGTCTTGTACATGAAACATCTTGGGCCGTCTCGCAAAGAATGCCCAAAACGAAGGTCCTCCGCAGGGTCAATTGCGTTGAGATAAATTTCATCGTAAAGAGCACTTTTTCACCAAAGAAAACACATCTGTTGCAGGGCACTGGTTCTTATTGACAGTTACAAGCGGTGCCAAAAAATCTCGCGTGCACAAGACATGTTGCACGGCCTCGCAAAGAATGCCCGAAACGAAGATCCTCCACAGGGTCAACCGAAACTATATTATCATACAAAAGATATGTTTTTTATTGAAAGATCACATTCTTTCAACAAAAACACTTTTGTACATACGAAACACATTATTAAGAAAAACGATTTGTCGAGACCTCGCAAAGAATGCCCGGAATGAAAGTCCTCCGCAGGGTCACTCGCATTGGAATAAATTTCATTGCGGAGAGCACATTTTTTCATAGTAGAAAACACAATTGTTGGTAGTCACAGATTTTCATCAATCGCCAGAAAAATTGTCAAAGTACTCATGTGCATGTATCAGCGATAGACGAGAAGAGATTATGTACCGTCAATGTTGGTTTATTCAAACCCAAGTTTAGTAATGCCCTTCTATTATACCCCGTAACGATATTATTACACAAATGAGATATTTTTATTGTTAAATCAAATTGTTTAATGAAAAAAGCACCTTTGATCGTAAAACGCGCTCGGAAAAAGACGATTTGTCAAGACTTCACAAGGAATGTCTGAAACGATGACCCTCCGGAGGGTCAATTGCATTGGAATAAATTTCATCGTGAAAAACATATTTTTTACACTATACAATACAATTGTTGCAGGTCACAGATCCATATTAATCGTTCGAAAAATTTAATAAATCTTCTGTGCATGAAACGCCGATAAATTAAAAGAGTGTAAAGCCCATCGTATAAGTTGAATCAAAATCATACATAATTTGTAAAATTTTAAATTTAATATAGATCTTGCGTAAGCAATGCATCTGTTATTCGATGTTCATTTGTAATTTCTGAAAGACGGGAGTTGAAAATAGTTGCATTTTTGAAATGTTTCGGACTTTGCGGGCATTCAAACGAGAAGTATGAAAATATTGATGAAGCATGCGTAAAAGATCTTATAAAAATAATCATAAATCGATAAAAGAGACTGCAAAAGTTTGGATACTCTTCTTTCATGGATAATTACTTCGGAATTGTATTTTTGGAGGTAACATTCTTATCCGTTCGATTTATCACAAATGAACTGAAAAGATCTATTATAGAACTCAGAGAGATGACAAAATATTGATTTTAATATCCCTGCATTTAATGATGAATGTTTGGATATTTGATTCCATAAGATATCGTAAGACGTGTTGACAGATCGACGCTTTATTTCAGAGTAATAGATGAGGCAGCTAGAATAACAAAACACGATCTCAATCAATTAACAAATGAGTTCTATCCAAGACCCCCTTTCGAGATGATGACGAAAATTAATTTTAAGAACTAACCGTTATTCATTCCAAAAATATCGAGACATTTGCAATATTACGGGCCCAGAAGTCCTTCAGTGAGCACATCAGCAGCCGTATCGTTTGCTGCAATATATTCCACTTCGAAATCTCGATTACTTCCCGGACAAAATGATTATGGATTTCAATATGTTTAGTACGATTGTGGAAAATTGAATTCTTTGCGTGTTTTCGTGCACTACAATTGTCGCTAAAAAGTTTTAATTTCGTCATTTTATTGTATCCAAATACTTTCAATAATCTCTGAAGATACATGGCGTCCTTTGCAGCTTCATTAAGAGCCATATATTCTCCTTCGTCCCATATCTCCGGCGGATGTTTTGCCCTACCGATGATGGAGATCGTTTCATTTAAGCGTCTTAATAATATGCTCGAAAATCTCCTCGGAGGTCTGAGTTGGTGCGTGACTAACTAGGCATCGACGTTGTCCTCATGGCCCGTAATTTGAGAGGCAGAAAATTGGTGTGAGTATGGCCACACCGTGAGACTCAACCGTATTCCTTTTCTATACGTATTTTCCTCGAGAATTACCCGATATGGGAAAACTCAAGAACGAAGAGAAATCCCAAAAGTCGCAGGACGTAACACTAGCTTGAATTTAACAAAATCTGGCGCTACATTTTTGTTTCCATAGTTAGACCTATCATTCGGGTCGCTGAATTTGAGGCTTTTTTTAGGCTCTCGAATACCGTTGGAAAACATTCTCACGCTCTTTCCGTTTTGACGGAAATCGAATTTTTAACGTGATACTGCTAGCTTGGGTCAACAGAAATAAGTGTTACTTCTTTGTTTTCATAGGTAGACGTATCGTTCGGGTTCCTTAAGTTCAGGTTATTCTTAAGCTCTCAAACACGTTCGAAAAAAATGTTGGGCGCTGTTGATTTCACGAAAAACCGAATTTTCAATGAGGTGTTGCTAGGTTGTAGTTGAGAGAAGTTGCGCTACTTTTCTGTTTCTGTAGGTAGACGTATCGTTCGGATCCCCAAATTTTAGGCTATTTTCAGGTTCTTAAAGACCGTTGGAAAAAAATTAAAAGCTTCCTCCGTTTCGAAGAAAATCGTATTCTTAACGTGGTGCTGCTAGCTTGGAATGAACAAAAATTAGCGCTACGATTTTGTTTCTATAGGTAGACGTATCATTTCGGTCCCTGAATTTTAGGCCATTTTTAGGCTCTCAAATACCGTTAGGAAAAAAATCAAAGTGCTCCTCGTTTCGAAGAAAATCGAATTTTTAACGCGGTGCTGCTACTTTGAAGAGAACGGAAATCGGCGCTACTTTTTTGTTTCCATAGTTGGACGTATTGCTCGGGTCCCTGAATTTTAGGGTATTTTGAGGCTCTCGAATACTATTGGGAAAAATTTAAAGCTCTTTCCGTTTCAAAGAGGATCGAACTTTTCACGTGGTGCTGCTAGCTTGAAGATAACAGAAATCGGTGCAACTTTTTTTTCCATAGTTAGTCGCATCGTTCGGGTCCCTGAATTTGAGGCTACTTTTAAGCTCTTAAATACCGTTGAGACAAAATTTAAAGCTCTTCCCGTCTCGAAGAAAAACGAAATTTGAACGTGGTGCTACTAGCTTGAAGATAATAGCAATTTGCTCTATTTTCATCCTTGCATAGTTAGACGCATCGTTCAGGTCCCTGAATTTTAGGCTATTTTAAGGCTCTTGAATACCGTTGGGAAAGAATTTTGAGCGTTGTTCGTTTCGCCAAAAATCGAATTTTTAATATAGTGCTTCCAGGTTGAAGTCGAAAGAAGTTGCGCTACTTTTCTGTTTCTACAGTTAGACGGATTGTTCGAGTCCACGAATTCAAGATTATTTTTAGGCTCTCGAATATCGCTATGAAAAAATTCTAAGCTCATCTCGTTCCGAAGAAAATTAAAATTTTAACGTGGTGGTGCTACCTTGAAATTAACAAAAATTAGAGTTACTTTTTTGTTTCTATAGGTAGACGTATCATTCGGGTCCCTGAATTTTAGGCTTGTTACGTGCCGAAAGGCGCGTTTCAAGAATAAAAAGGATTTAATTCCATTAAGGATATCCTGAAATAATTATGAAAAGGTATTGGGCGCCTCCACATCGTCCCATACGGGCCCGACCACTGCCAAGAGGAGAGTCTCGTTACACGGCTTGATTCAGATTAAATCATATAAGTGGATGAAACAGGCCGGTTCTGGATCAAGATCCCTACCCCGACATTTACCGACCTTTTTCAGCTGAGATTCGAGGCACTTAGCCGAGACACAAACCACTTAGCCTAGACACAAACCGTTGCGCGTCGTGAGTGGGTGGCTCGCGGGTGGTCAGTGGGTGCTAGGTGGGTGGCTTGGGAGGGGGGGGGGGGGAGGGGGGGGGATTTTTTCGTCCACACATCTTGCGTGTATATGCGTGTGCATGTGTGTGTGTGTGTGTGTGTGTGTGTGTATGTTGCGCACAGGGGGTGGTGGGTGGCAGGTGGGTGGTGGGCGGCAGGTGGGTGGTGGGCGGTAGGAGGGGGGGGGGATTTGGGATTTTTTTCGTTAGCATGTGTTGCGTGTATGTGCGTGTATGTACGTGCATGTGCGTGTGTGCGGGGGAGGGGGGGGAGTCTTGGGATTTTCGATGAGATGCCCGTGATTTTTTGAAGAAAGCGTTAGATGACGGCGTCGTCGATGGCGTTGACCCGCACGCGCTCTCTCTCTCTCTCTCTCTCTCTCTCTCTCTCTCTCTCTCTCTCTCGCTCGCTCGCTCGCGCTCTCTCTCTCTCTCTCTCTCTCTTTCGCTCGCTCGCGCTCTTTCGCTCGCTCTCGCTCGCGCGCGCTCTCACGCGCAGAGTGTCGAGTGTCAAATTTATGATGTATACAAATGTATACAAACAAGGTCCAACTTTTTTCGTCGCGACGCATGCGGATATTATCAACACATAGCTGCATAGACGATCGTCGCAATTCACAATTAAGAATATTTTAGTTTATTCGCCGCCCGTTGCAATGGTTGATCCGCTTACCGGTAATATGGACACGAGCGTGCGAGTGTGTTACCCCGCAAAAGCAGCGTGGGAATTGACACATAGTGACTTGAAATATATGTCGAAAGAGGTCATTTTAATGTTTTATTCGCGAAATATTTATTGGCTGTGGGATCGTTTACCGCAGCATCTACGCGAGGATAGGGAAATAATCTCATGTCTACTGTGCGTAAAACATTGGAATACGCTTGATATGCTGGAAACTCGCATAGATGGTCCCACACCACCACGACGAGATTGCGTTAAATGTTGTTGGGAGGCGAAAGAGAAGGAGGAGGAGGAAAAGGCGAAGAAAGCGAAAACTGAAGAGGACAAAGAGGAGCGTTGAGTTTTTCGTCGTCCGTTGCAGAGGGAGTTCGTGGAATTTCTGTCGGCATGCCTTTTGATATTTTGAGATAAACAATTGGGATGACAGAGTGATCAGGCTGAGACGTGAATTTCATCGAGAATCATATCGGCTAATTCTCATTTTTATTGAGAAGAAATTTCAGTCAATCCTCTGCCGTCATTGTGTGTGTGTGTGTGTGTGTCGCTTGCTGTTAAAATGGATTCACGTGGCCGAGTGTATTATCCTCCGAAAGATGCGCGGGAATTGACACATAGTGACTTAAAATATGCGTCAAAAGAGATGATTTTAATATTGTATCCACGATTGATTTACTGGCTGTGGGATCGTTTACCCGAGCATTTACGCGAAGATGAGGAAATGATGTCATATCTACCGTGCGTAAAACATTGGGATGAGTTTCATTCGGAAGAAATTAAGGCGCCCTCACGACGAAATTGCACGGGCTGTCGTCGGAAGGCGAAAGAGGAAACGGCGGAGAAGGGGGAAACTGAAGAGAGCGACAAAAGAGTGTATCCTCGAAAAAAGGTGTGGGAATTGACACCTAGTGACTTAAAATATATGCCAAAACAGATTATTTTGGTATTGTATCCGCAAAATATTAACTCGCTGTGGGATCGTTTACCCGAGCATCTACGCGAAGATGAGGAAATTATCTCATATTCACGGTGCGAAAAACATTGGTATACGGTTGGACCAACGGGAGATTGCATAGATGGCCCCCCACCCCTACGACGAGATTGCATTCAATGTTGTCGGGAGGCGAAAGAGAAGGAGGAGGAGGAGGAGGAGGAAAAGACGGAGAAAGCCGAAACTAGAGAGAGTATCGAGGACAAAGAAAAGCGTTGATTTTCCGTCGCCCGTTGCGTGGGAGGGGGGGGGATAATTTGGTGGTGGACGAAATGTGCATGTCGAATCAAGCTTCATCATAGTCAGCGGTCAAATGTCATCTCAACGTCGTGAACTCAAGACGCGCCTAGAGTTACTGATAAAAGAAATTGATCAAGTTAAAAAAGTCATTCGAACGCGATCTGATTTGAAATTTATCACTTCATCGTTGCGGAATACTTACATCAATCGACATGGATTTCACGAAAATCAACAAAGTGGCAAAAATGGGAGAATTTCTGCCGATAAAAAAGTTGACGAAGTTAATTCAACAATCAGATTATCAAATATCTGACATCAGAGTCGCGGAGACTAAATTTGACAAGAGAATCGTCGTGGATGTCAGCGACGAGTTTTCCATCTTCCTTCCGGCTAGGCTCGCGAAAGCCTTTGACGATGATCGCGACGCATTGACGAAAATGATGGATGCCGCTCACAATGGCCAATTGTACATGAACTACTTTGGTGGAAAGTACAACAGCATTGAATTCAAACAAATGTGAGGAAAAAATATGGATCCACCATGTCATGCGACTTTATCCAACGGAATCATCTCATCATCATCATACATTTGAGAATATCGCTGCTGGACCATCATCATCATCATCATCACGACATCAGAGAAGCCCGCATTATCATTCTCGAACAATATACGTGAAAAACATAAGAAGAACTTGAAAGTGTGAAAAAAAAAATTATTTTGAGTTTAAAAAAAAAAAAATAATAATAATAATAATAATAATAATCTACATTCTTCGTTAGAGCTAGCTATTAAGGAAAATTGTATGTATCGATTTTTTCCACGCTTCGAATAATAATAAAACAAAGAAGACATGATTTATCGACGAAATAAAAGTTTTTCTTTATTTAAAAAATTCCTCGTTCGTACAAGGCCTCGTATACATTTAACCATTTTTTCAGCGATTTCACATTTGCATTAGCACAATTGTACTTTGAGTCGAACGAGTGCAGCGAGCAGCTCGTATTTGGTGGAATTTTCGGTAATTGTTGCAGTGATGGACAGTCCAAGGTCTCCATGTCGATAATCTTCATCGAGGGATCGATCACTTTCGACAGCCAGATTGATTTCTCCAGTCCTTTGACGTAAATTATGCGAGCACCTTCCAAGCTCGCTCGAATCTTTTTCACAGCTGCACTGTACGATATTTCGCCCGAATTCCATTTCAGTCCATGATAATTTCGTTCGAGCCATGCGTTAATCGCCTTGTACTTTGCCGGTAGAGATGTCCACGGTGTCGCGGGTTTGATGTGGAGAGTCAAGGGCTCCACGTTGCGATTGCCGGCGATTATTGATATTTCCTTCAGTACAAATTCGTTGATGGGTCTTTTGAAGCCTTGTAGATCTACGATAAAGTCCATCTCGGTAACGACTAACCCGCGTTCGTGCTCTGAATATGATTTTATAGTAATTTTTTCACGCCACCGCTCAGCGGACTATACTCGACTATACGATCATGTATGATCAAACAATATGCTGATGTTTGCGGGGGAAAATTAGCTCTTGCTTCAAATTCAAGGCGCACATCGACAGGTCCGGACTTGAGTGAATCGTTCTGTTTCGAACAATCAATGACGATGAGAGGCGCGTAATTGAGAAATTCAGTCTTTTCGAGCCATGGTTCCGCCTCTTTGCCATAATATGCGTTCTGAAAGTTTGCATACATTTCGTAGAGCATGGCATACTGGTTTTGTCCTATATTTAGATTCAAATTTCCGTACGGATAACATTGCGAATTCAAATATAGCTTAATGTCGGCAATATTACAATGATCGAAATGGCTTGCATTCTTCTTCACACGATTTTTTCGATCGGTCTGAAAGGCGAGAATGACATAACGAGGTTTTTCAAGCTGAGTGGATGTTTTGACGGTCCACACGTGCTTTGACGTAGCCGGAAGCATCGGATATTCATACAATTCCCACGTGCGAAAACTCATGGAGATTGGCGCGTCTTTGGCAATAAACTTTAAAAGTTGTATTCGCCGTTGATCGGAAATTGTCACGTATGGTATGAGCCATTCAACTTTTTGCAACACCAGCTTATAATCTTCCGCAGGCGGTCGATTAACTGCATTATCTTCCACATCCGTTTGAATAACTGCATTATCATCGCTCTTGGATCGCGAGAGAATTAATTCGTGCTTGGCATTGACGAGAATTTTTTGATAATCTTCGGCAAAACCGAGCAGCATGCTCAGTGGTATGCATATATCGAAAAAGCCCGCGGCATCGGTTATTTGTTTCGTTTCATCCACGTCGAGCCAGCCCGTATTTTCAAGCATGGAAATTTTACCAGCGCCCAACGACGCGTAACCCTTCATCAGACTCGTGAGCCCAACATTTTTATTTCGATTGATTTCTATGGCATTGAGTTGATAACGTATCTCCTCAAACAAATGGCAAATTGCATTATTGACGAGTTTAGTGGTGACGCATGGAGCATCATTGGGTTTACTCAATTTCCCGCATATATGAAGAGAACTTTTGCTCGGTAGTAGACAGAGATCTTGATGCTGAACGGCAATACGTATTTCATCGCTGTTGTTGAACGTCGATGAGGCGTATGGCTGGTGCGCGTGAATCTCCGAGTGTACGATAGATTCGTCAAAGATAATTGGTGTGTGAATATTCACTATTGCTTCCGCCATCTTGCACAACAAATGCAAAGCACACAGAAAAAGTAATGTTTTACAGTCCTTTGCCACGAACGTGAAGGCCGAGGCTCTTCAACAGTTGCACGTTTTGAGGTGTTAGTCCTCTGAATGTAGTTCGACGACTGATTGCCTTTACCCATGGTACCCTATTATTATTCACAGTTGACGTTGTTGTTGTTCTATTAAAGACTATACCCATTATCCGGATTTGATGTGCAATCGTATGGTTATAACCTCACCACGAAAATTGACTAAATCACCGTCTTGATCTACTATTCGAAGCTGAATATGATCTATTGTCTTGCTCGTTATTGGCAGATAAATGACGTGCGACGGAACTTCAATGATTTTATAGCCCGGTGGTGCGAGTGGAAAAAATTCGTGAATTGTGTGGACTTTTTGCTCGTTTATATATGCACCTGCTGTGATGCTACATTCGACACGCAAGGCGTTCACTTTCAGAATGGCCACCGGAAGATCAGATTTGTGGTTTTTATTGGCTTCGAGGATGCGTCGGGTGAATCCCAATAGAGATCCAATTGAATCATCGGATGAAAAATTTACATCGCGATTACACACAATTTCACTTCGCAGCGTATTGTTATTGGGTTTAATTGTAATGTTGATGTTCTTATTGGTCAACTCTGACTGCAAGTATGCCTCAATATCTTCAATTTCGTAGCTGCCGGTGGGTATCGTTACTATCTCATCGCCCGCGTAAAATTTATCATTGCCCGCGTCTATGTTGGGAATAGAATTGAAGGTTAACAGCTCAACGAGTCCGAGAGTATAATTTTTGTGCGCGTCAAGTTCAATTGGGGGAAAATATTGCGCCTCGAGGATAGAAGATGTCCCCGATATTGTCAGGGTGAAACTATCATCCATGCTGATCGCGCGATACTGATACTGATTTCATCACGATGCACATTTATATAGGCTATAAATGTCTTTTCGATTAAGCTGTTTTCAGAGAAATTTAAGGCATAAATGTCCGCACTCTATCGTGTCGTAGTTCTGATATCGTGTATAATTGTAATTAACGCTACGCACACCGAGATATCTCATGAGTTCGGACGGTGGTTGAAGATCACCGAAACTGTCAAAGTATACGACTTTGCCGCCAATCTTTTTGTATGCGACCCAATGTGTGCCTGGTCCACTACGCTCATCGAGATTAATAATCGCAGACTCACGTTTCCACGGTCCACCCTTTGGCAGATCATTTCGCATGAAAACACCTCGAAAATGGGGAATTTCCATGGATTTCGCGAACTTGAGAATATCAGTGTCGGTGAGAGCTTGGCGTGGTAGCATTATTTTACGTTTTTTGACCCAATATGGAGACCGAGACCCTTCTTGTATGGCTTGAGATGCAAACCCCTGCCCAATGCGATGGATTCCATTGTTTTATTATGTCGTTTGCTCTCCTCCAACTCACGTTTAGCAGCTTGAGCAGCATTCACAGCTTTTGCTATACTCGCTGCACCACTCGTCAGTGCACCAGCAGCGCTGAGACCGGCAAATATTGGCACGAGGAATGGCAAGAAACCTCCAATTTTCCCCGGCACCGGAAGAATCCGCGGTGTACGCAATTTTTGTTTACCCCCTATCCTCTTTACAGCAGCACGTGCACCCTTCAAAGCTGACGTAATTATAACCTTCGGGTCACTGCTATGACTCATTGTCTTCCTCGCAGCACCGATAATCCGTTTAAGGTTACAAATCTTCTTTTTCTTCGGCGTCCCCGCACCCATTCCGAATTTTCTCTTCCCCTTCATGATAGTCGCTACACCCCAAGCACTTGCTTTTTCCGCGATACTCGCGTCTTTCGCGAAAACTCGTTTCCAAGCTCTCTCAGCCAATACTCTATCGGCCTCGCTTCTCGCCTCGAGATTTTCACGATTTTTCGAATAGGCGATATCGTGCTGTTTGCAGGCTGTGTCTAGTGGATTAATGCCCGGATCACCTCGAGCGAGACGTTTTGCCAATTTTGTGCCAGGACCGCAGTACTGATAACCGGGCAAATGCAGCTCAACGGGGAGATTATTGATGATACTGTTTACCAGACCGTTGCCACACTTTTTTCTCCCACGAGCGTGCACGATCATGTCCATACAGGAGTAAATACCCGACTGACTAGTGACAACTATAAAAACCTTATTTATACTTATTGTCAAGTTAGTCGTGATGAAGATGGCATCCAAGCAACAGGGATTACCTATAATGAATTTTGATGCTTTGACGCGGGGCGAGAAGGAGGAGGAGAAACGTCATGGACATTTATTACCGAATAGCATTCGCGCGGTTTTCTGCGGCCCGTCAAATTGCGGCAAAACTAATGCGTTGTTGAGTCTTATTACTCATCCGAATGGTGTGAGATTTGAAAATGTTTATGTATACTCAAAGTCGTTAAAGCAGCCAAAGTACAAGTTGCTCGAACGTTTGCTCAAGCCAGTGCATGATGTCGAATATTTTCCCTTCAACGAGCACGAACAGGTGATTACACCGCGCGATGCACGTCCCAACTCAATTTTCATCTTTGACGATGTAGCGTGCGAAAAACAGGACAATATTCGTGCATTTTTCGCCATGGGAAGACATCAAAATGTCGATTGTTTTTATCTTTGTCAAACATACGCACGCATTCCCAAGCACCTAATACGCGATAATACGAATTTCGTTGTGCTATTCAAGCAGGATGAGATGAATCTCCGGCATGTGTACAACGATCACGTGAATACTGACATGACGTATGAGAAATTAAAAAATTTGTGCTCGGAATGTTGGCGAGCGGGCAAGTATGCATTTATCATGATTGACAAGGATAGTGAAATGAATGAGGGCCGATATAGGCGAGGTTTTGACAATTTTCTCAGCACTGATAAATAATACATCATATGGAGATAGCAGCACAGTATCATCGTTGACCCAGCGCCGACAACATGAAAGTTCTAGAGGAAACAGACGTTTTGCGTGAGATTGTACGAGCGAGCGACGCTATACGGCGAAAGCATCGTATGATAAAGCTGGGCAGAGACAATGCGGAGCGCGTGATGCAAGATGTTTTCCAGCCGATAGTGCAACCATTGGAGAAGTTCGTGAATGTATCGCGCAAGAGATCCTCAATCGAGCGTGAAATTAAACAAGAAAATAATGTGAAACGTGAAAAAAAGGAGGAGGAGGACGAGGAGGATGAGGATGAGGAAAAGGAGGATGAGGAGGAGGAGGAGGAGGAGGAGGAAGAAGAAGACGACGATGAAGACGAGGAGGAGAAGGCGGCGGTGGAAGAGAGAAAAGACCGGAATGAAAATGTTGCGTATGACCGGAGCATGAAAGATCAATCGTTGGATGAATCCTTTCTTTCGACAGAGGGAGAAACAATATCCAGCAGCGCCGATGAATTGATAAACGAGTATCTTTCGTTGTTACGCTCAAACAGAAAAACAAGCCTCGATGTCGCGTACGGTGTGAGAAATCTCGCAAATGACAAATTAATGATTGGCGATTCACCGATAGATTTTTCATCATCATCCTCGACCGTTCGTGTGGGAGAGGAAAATTATGCAAAAACCATTGGATTAGTCGAGCTTTTATTCAAAAAACAGCCTGCTGATTTTACAACGGATGATTTGCGAGCGTATGAAAAAATTATTCATGAGACAAATGCTAATAGGAAATATTACAAAGCCTCGGGCGCTATACGTGCGGATAAAAGCACCAAATTTAAAAATTACATATCCAAGATATCTGACCACTCACACAGCGGTGAAGGCATGCCGAAATACAAGATTGCGCGAAAAAAACCGACAAAATTCGATTATGTTTATTGGGATGATCCTAATGAGCTTGTTGATCGTCTACGTTTGCTCTTATCATCTCAGGCTGCCGGAAATCTATCGCATTCGAATGAAATTATAGCGATAATCGAGGAGTTGCGTGAGGCCGAAATCATTTATTAATCCGTTGTGTGTTAATGTTGTGCACATTTGCAACATGAGCGTTGACGTGTTTGGACGACAGTTGAATAAGAGTGTGCTCGGAAACAGTCGAGGTCCCCCCGGCAGACCGGGTATTGGATTTAAGACTACCGCCAGCGGTGATTACGATTTAGAGGGAAAACGACTGTGCAACGTTGCCGATCCTGAAGAGTCAAGCGATGTCGCCACGTTAAATGCACTGCATAAAAAATCACACAGCAACATAAAATTTCTGCGCAAAGAGATAAATCAGAGTAATTCATTGCTGGTGCAAGGACTCGAAGCTAGCATACAAAACATTGCGCAAACTCTCAACGCAAAAGTGCAGGCAGTACAAGATTTGACCGTTCGCATCTCACATCTAATCTCTCAACTATATTCTCCAAATATGCATGGGCCGTTCCGATGAAAAGCAAGAATGGCAAGGATACAATGAGAGCTATGAAATCTATTCTCAGCGGGGGACGCGTGCCAATGAAACTTCACGTTGATCGTGGCAAAGAATTTTATAATTCAGATTTTGAATCTCTCATGCGGAAATATAATATTCACATGTACTCGACATACAGCAACTTGAAGGCATCCATCTGTGAACGATTTAATCGCACATTGAAAAATAAAATGTGGATGCAATTTAGCTTACGTGGAAAGTACAAATGGATCGATATTCTCGATAATTTACTCGCTGATTACAATAATTCCACGCATCGCACTATTCGTATGAAACCGCGAAATGTTAATGCTGGAAATGAAAAACAACTACTTCAGCGTGTATTCAAGAAGAAGAATTGTGAACCAACGAAAAAGAAAAAATTCAAAATTGGCGACAAAGTGCGAATAAGTAAATTTAAAAATGTTTTTGCGAAGGGTTATACACCCAATTGGACGACGGAAATATTTACCATCAGCCGAGTGAACAATACCAATCCTGTGACGTATAATATCGATGATTATCAGAACGAGCCCATCGCCGGTGGATTTTGTGAACAAGAACTGTTGAAAGTCAAATATCCAGATATTTATCTGATTGAAAAAGTTCTACGAAAGCGCGGTGATAAAATTTTTGTAAAATGGCTGGGATTCGATGATACCCACAACACTTGGATCAATAAAGCAGATTTATGAAATTTATGGATGATTTCCCCCCCCCCCCCCCACCCCCCCGAGGAACGCTTTTCTCGCGATAGGAAGGATTTCGAAATGATTTTCATCGATGATTCGTTTATATTTCGTTTTTTATTGAAAAAATACAAGGTAAATATTTTTAAACGCATGGTTGAAGATCAAACAGGAGAATACATTTGTCCTCAAATATAATTGTTTATACATTCTTAGTCTAATTCTTAAACATTTGCAGTTTTTTCAACTGTTTTTTAGGTTTTTTTTTTCCCTCAATTCGTAGATTTATATACATTTTTTTCCAAAAACTCACGCATAAAAAATAATTGTTTATACATTCTTAGTCTAATTCTTAAACATTTACAGTTTTTCAATGTTTTTTAGTTTTTTTTTTTTTTTTTCGAACTCATAGATTTTTATACATTTTTTCCAAAATCTCACGCATAAAAAATAATTGTTTATACATTCTTAGTCTAATTCTTAAACATTTGTAGTTTTTTCAACTGTTTTTTAGGTTTTTTCCTCCTAAATTCGTAGATTTTTATACATTTTTTGTCTAATTTTCAAACATTTTTCCGTTTTCAATGTTTTTTTAGTTTTTTTTTTTTTTTTTTTTATTTTTCCCCCTCCCTTTGCATCATTCATCCATATCTTCGATAATTTTATAGCCCCATGGTAACGTATCAGTCGAATTCGGAAGTAAAATTCTTTTATTGTCATTCCAGCTGAGCGCTAACTTTCTCTGCGCAACAGTTTCAACGACGTGTTTTCGACTACGAATCAAGTGCTGAGTTTTTTCCAGATTTTCATGGTGGAACAAACACTCTTTATAATTATTAAATGTTATCGACCTTAACGTCGCTGCTCGAATGCCTTTGGCTTTTTTCTCTTCTTTTTTTTTCTCACGTCGGACTCTGAAGGCGTATAATTTCGCTCTCAAACCAACAAATTCCTCCATTATCTTCCCATTATTTTCATCCTTCATCAGTCCTAATATTTTTTTATTAACCAATGAAATGCCATAGGGATTGTTGGTTTCATAATCGGATGTATCAAATTTGTGCGAATCGTCCTTAATATCGCTGTATATATCGGGGGTTGTGATGTTATAAATGAGACTGTCCGTATCGGTGTAAAGTAGCTTGGCTTGATCAAAATTTTTCTTCTTCATGTAATTATAATGGAAGTCGTAAAGGAAGATTTTCGACATGTCGAGAATTGAAAATCCCACAAATATTGGTTTAGTAAATTTTACTTTAACTCGATTTGATTCAATTATCACCATATCGTGATCAAAAATCGTGCAGCTGTGAAATGTCGCCTTTGCGATTAAAGCCTTTGCACCAAAAGGACCGTCCCATTTCGTCACAAGTTTAACATTTCGATGTTGCCTAACGTTCTCCATCATCTTGCCGAAAACTGCATTGTTCATGAGTTTGAAAAAGTTTTTTTCAAATTCATTTTTTGCCTTTTTACGCAGATCTGTGTTAATATCGATATATTTTTTCAGCCATGCTTTTTGCCGGAATTTTAATGTGCGATGAATTTTCTTTAAACGAAGACCGAGGGCTAGAGCTTGTTTTAAATTTTGATAATGTATTATATATCTTTGCTTCGGCAATAATGTTGTCATTAGTTTTGGTTGTTTGAACCCCGGCGGTGTATAATGTTCGGGACATAACGGCAGATCTTTGTGGAGATTGTGAATGTCTTCAGGATAATCTAGATCAACCTCAAATATATATCCAATTTCGTCATCATCGGGAAGCGATTGAATGCTATCGGCATGAAAATTTTGTACCCACTCGAAGGAACTATAAGGCAATGAATTGCTCATAGCCGCACCATATAAATTGTTGACATCAAAATACATCAAGTAGCTCTCAGGTTCATCTTTATTAAAGTCTGATTTCATGTACCGATTATTGGCTTTTGCATATCGATTCGAGCATTGCGCCACACCACCCCGAATACCCCGCTCGATAAATAATAACATGTCAATGTCAGTGAGGAGTTCAAGTTCAATATTAGTGATCTTGAGCATAGCATCAAATGCAAGACCTAGCTCTGTATAATAATGCAATGGATCGAGATTGTATGCCGTCAAGCAGTTGGACCGAAAATTTTCGAAAATATCGGCAAGAAGCAATATATCAGTCTTGAGATACAAGTCTGAATATTCGCCCAAAGTTTTTATTTTAAAGGTTGTCCAAACGTCACGTGCATGTGCATAGTCATCGTCCGTAATGTCCTCGTCGTAAAGTTTAGAGCGGAATTTTTCTTTACTCGGTAGTTCAGTCTCGTCGAGTTTCGTCCATTTATCGAGATAATCATAAGGGAAGACCCCCTTTCTCGCTAATAAATTCAGTTTCACCGCACTATCACAATGCTTACCCGTGATCGATTTACAGTCATTTGTGAGATAAGAGGCCAATTTTTCCAGACCACTCGGCATGAAACGGAATGAATCGAGGAAACGAAAGTTTATACACGTACCCTTAACGACTTTTGTGAATGAGATGTATTTTTCTTTATTCACGGGCAAGAGGTCTACCCTTCCCTCGAATTCCGTGGCCAATGCTCGAATCAAAAAATGCGCGTCATAACCCGAGAGATTGTGAAAGATGACGGGAACTATGTGTGATTTTGTATAATTTAAATTACAATCCTGATGAGCTGCACCGCGAAATTTTCCCGTGAAATGGCAATGGTCACGAACTTTCAAACATCCAGCAATAAAAGGTTTTTCACATATTTGACATATTTTTGATGAATGGAATCTACGACGACTCTCAGCGTTGAATTGTTCCATCGGTTTTACTGTTCTTATTCGCTCGTCAAGACTGCATGACAATGTTACCAATTCTTGCATAAACCAATTTATGCAATTGTCACCGCGACAACTCTTATATTCCTCGATTGACTCGTCAAATGAACATTTCAAATAATAGCCGATACTGTGGGGTGTGTGATTTTGATAACTGATAGTACGAGGTGTGCGTTTTTTTTTATTATTATTATTCTGTTGCCCATTGATTGGCTCGAGAAGACATTCGAGATCAGCGTAAATGACAAACGGAACGCTCAGTTTGTTACGAAAATTTTTAAATTTTAAAATTGCCTGTTCTGGCTCGGGCAATATGACTCGACATGTTTTATGTATGTTTGCACAATCTACGCGATGTTTATTGAGTGCAAATTCCGTTTAAAAGTGACAAAGGCATCTGTCACATATGCACTTACGATGCTCATGGTTTGATTTTTGAGCGCTGATCAGACGAGAGAGATCTCGTATCTAAGTGAAGTGATGTACCGGCTTGCGCAGTTGAAAATTATCGTTGTCGTGGTCCTCGTCGTCGTCGTCGTCGTCGTCGTCGTCGTCGTCGTCGTCGTCGTCGTCCTCATCCTCGTTCTCACATTCCACAATGAGCAAATGAATTGTCGGTCTTTGCGATTGGTTTGAACTCACATATACCGGCACAATTTCACTACGCTCATTTTGTCCCTTTTCTATGCCATAAATGTTTATAGCTAGATCATTCATTCTCTCAAATTTTCCAACATCTCGAATGCTCATAGGAAAATCGAGTCCCGCGTAATTCACCACTTCACTGAAATGCGGATATGAATTTGTTCGATTTCCATTCATCGGGGGTAGTGGCGAAAGAGCAGCTGTAACTGACCATAAAAAACAATATGGATCATTGTTCTCAATGTTCACCACTGCATGTTTATCTCGCACATCGTCAGGAAGACGCACAAACGTCGAAACACCCCCTCGCAATGGCAGATACCGATTCACATTCACCCGCAGGTGTACAACTTCATGAAGCGTCCATCCTGATTCTTTCTCCTCAAACTCCTCAACTTGCGTCAACAAGATAGTTTTTGCATGATCATCGAGCCACTCCCCGATATTAGTCGTCGGTAATATTACTGCGTTCGCGGTCTGAAACGCTTTTTCCTCCTCAATAATGTCGGCACTTTTCACAATGCGAAACATGCAAACTAGCGTCAAATTAACTTTTAAATTGCCATTAATTCGCAATGATTCAGTTAGCCGCTCGCAAATCACTTTTAGCGCATCATTCAAAAAATGTTCGAGATCTTTGTGTGCTAGATTAACCAATAATCCTGTAGTAATCCTTGATTTGAATGCAGAATCCATTTCCACCCATTTCACTTTAGGCGCTGACACTCCCGAACCACGTTTTTTCATTTTTTCCACGAGTGATATCAAGGTGGCGATCGTTGATTGAATGCGCATTTTTGCACCAACAGTCAGAACAGACGCTCGCAAAGTTCTGCGCAGTAGAGCCACATTGCGATCACCGAACAAAATATACCTTCGCACTCTGACGTGTGAAGGAGGCTTATCCTTGTGCGCGTAATATCCTCTTCTCATAATCGTCACAATTTTTTTGCACTTTTTCGCGTCCATTATCATACCGTTGATGAAAAAAAAAAAAAAAAAAAAAATGTATGGATGAAAAAACAGAGAAGTCGACGGAATGCGTGATCAACTCGGAATGAAAAAGAAAATCGAGAACGTCGATAGACCCCAACCTCTCACCCGCACAATCTCATGGTTTAAAACATAGGGATGCAAGAGGTCCAGAGCACAAATGAGAGAGAAATAAAGATATGCAGGGAAAGAGAGAGAGAGAGAGAGAGAGACAAGTTGAATGAAAGAGAGTAAGGGTGAGACGAGCCATACATTGAATACTTGACGAAGAAATTCCGTCACTCCACGAAAATATATATTTTGAAAATTGTGAACCAATATATGCAGCCATGTGTTGATATTATACCGCATACGTCGCGACGAAAAAATTTGGATCATGTTTGGATACAGAGTTGTATACATCGTAAATTTGATACTTGACACTCGGCGCATGAGAGCGCAGGCGACAAAGAGTGCGCGGGCGAGAGAGAGAGAGAGCATGAGTCAACGCCAGCGACGACGCCTAATGCTTTCTTCTCGGGCATCGACAATCCCCCCCCCCTAACGCACGCACGCACGCACGTATGCACGCACGTACCCGCACGTACACGCAAGACATGCTGACAGAAAATCTCGAAATCCTCCCCTCCCCCCCTTCACTACCTGCCGCCTGCGATGCACCTGCCCACCCAACACCCACCACCTCCTGTGCGCAACACACACACACACACACACACACGCACACGCATACGTATATACACGCAAGATGTGCGGACGAAAAGATCCCCTCCCCTCTTTACCTGCCACCCACGATGCACCTGTCCACCCACCACCCACATTCCACCCTCCAACTCCCCGCCCGCAACACATAGACACATACACACACACACACATGCACACGCATATACACGCAAGATGTGCTGACGGAAAAATCCCCCCCCCCCTAAGCCACCCACCCACCACCCACTGACCACCCGCGAGCCACCCACTCACGACGCGCAACGGTTTGTGTCTCGGCTAAGTGGTTCGAGTCTCGACTAAGTGGCTCGAATCTCAGCTGAAAAAGGTCGGTAAATGTCGGGGTAGGGATCTTGATCCAGAACCGGCCTGTTTCATCTACTCATATAAATAGGGTTTATTATACCGTGTCACCACGGGTGACACGATATCTCAAAATATGCGAGGAGGGCGAGCGTGGATCCGCGCGCACTGTGAACATACATGAGAAAGAGAGAACGGCGCTCACAATACTCGCGGCGTCTCTCGAATATAACAGCTGACTTAAGTTTTGCTGGAGCCCCAGACTATCGCACGCTATCTGTGTGTGTGTGTGGGTGTGTGATTGTCGTACAGACAGAGCGAGGATCTCGAGCCACGCTCTGGACGTCGTTCTTACTACTAGACTTAAACGTCCATACACTTAACTGTCAATACACTTAACAGTCTATACGCGCACTAGAGTCCCTATGCCGTGAGGGCGAAGAAGTATATTCCGCGCACTCACTGTAATGGCCGAAACTCGCGTGGTCCATGATGCGTCACGAAGTCTACGGAGAATATATATATACGCACATTTATATATATCCGCACACTCGCGAACCGATCAGCCGGTATCGTTGATAACGGCGTTCCGTGGCACTGATGACCGCGCGTACTGTCTTTCGTGGCGATCGACGGATAGTTCGTACATCCGATTTACGTGTCGATCGCCGATTGTTCACACGTGATGTTTTAGGTGAACTTCCACTTGATGTTATTCATATTTGTTGCTATTAAATATAATAGTGGCTGTTTATTATAGCTATTGTAGTTGTTTGATGATTATCGTTGTTGTGGTTCCCCTCGATAACCGGGGATTTTTATAGATAGTGTTTTATTGATTGGTTGTTGGCCATGATCGCAAGATCATGGGCGCGAAGGGTGATTCATTACATTATAGAATATCACTTATTCTACTACGACTATAGAGTCGTAGGCACGATGTTTAGGACGGACAAACGATTATATCGACCCGAGACTTATGTGTCAGCGCAAGCACCCCAATATAACGTGCCAAGATGACACACGAAGGGGCGTATGCATCTTGTATTGGCACGCGGGAATTACGCCGCAGCGACCAGCTAAAGGCCGGAGTATTATTCCTCGATTCATCTGATGGTGGCCAGCGAGGTACTAACTCGACTTGACAACGCTCCTCAGAACGTTGGCGAGTCGAGCGAGAACTTCTGCAATTCGGCTTTTTGGAAACGGCGCGTGCATGCCCTTGGTGGCCATGCACGAGCTCGCCGAAGGTGACCGAAAGGTGCCATCGACCGAAAAGTTGCCGATTGTGATTTGCGACACATGGGGTGATCGCGACGCGCGAATCCTGGGAATCCGCTGACGAGAGCGTTTTAGCGTGGGACCGTGAGTGCACGTCCGTTCTCGCGTGAAGCAATAACGATAATAAATTTATAGAACTTATTATCGTTAATAAATTTATAAAATTTAAGCGAAAAGCGGGACGTAATAGGCTATTTTTAGGCTCTCGAATACCGTTTGGAAAAAATTTAAAGCTCTGCCTGTTTCGAAGAAAATCGAAATTCTAACGTGGTGGCGCTAGCTTGAAATTAACAAAAATTAGCGTTACTTTATTGTTTTTATAGGTAGACGTATCATTCGGGTCCCTGAATTTTAAGCTACTTTCACGCACTCGAATACCGTTGGGAAAAATTTTACAGCACGCTCCGTTTCGAAGAAGAAATCGAATTCTCAAGGCGGTGCTGCTATCTTGTAGAAAACAGAAATTGGCGCTACTTTTTTGTTTCCACAGTTGGACGTTTCATCTGTCGGTTCCCTGAATTTTAGACTATTTTTGTGCTCTTGAATACTATTGGGAAAAATTTAGAACTCTTCCCATTTCAAAGAAAATCGAACTTTCAACGTGGTGCGTGCTGCTAGTTTGAAGATAACAGAAATCAGCGCTACTTTTTTTCCCATAGTTAAAAGCATCGTTTGGGTCTCTGAATTTGAGGCTACTTTTAGGCTCTTGAATACTATTGGGACAAAATTGAAAGCTCTCCCCGTTTCGAAGAAAAACGAATTTTGAACGTGCTGCAAGCTTGAAAATAACAGCAATTAGCGCTACTTTTTTGTTTTCACAGTTAGAAGTATCATTCGGTTCCCTGAATTTTAGGCTATTCTTAGGCTCTCGAATACCATTGGAAAAGAAGTTTGGGCGCAGTTTGTTTCGCCAAAATCGAATTTTCAATATGGTGCTGCCAGGTTGAACCAGCAGGACCGCGTTGAAAATTCAATTTTTTTCGAAACGAGAAGAGCTTTGACTTTTTTCAGAGCCTGAAAGTAGCCTAAAATTCAGGGACCCCAACGATACGTCTACCTATAGAAACAAAAAGACAGCGTCAATTTCTGTTCTCTTCAAGCTAGCAGCACCACGTTGAGATTTCGATTTTCTTCGAAACGAGATGAGCTTTTATAATAGTCTTGAATTCAGGGACTTGAACGATCCGTCTAACTATAGAAACAGAAAAGTCTCGCAACTTCTCTCAACTACAACCTAGCAACACCCCATTAAAAATTCGGCTTTCCGCGAAATGAACAGCGCCTAACATTTTTTTCGAACGTGTTCGAGAGCTTAAAATAAACCTGAACTTAAGGAACCCGAACGATACGTCTCCCTATAGAAACAAAGACGTAGCGCTTATTTTTGTTAACCCAAGCTAGCAGCATCACGTTAAAAATTCGATTTCTGTCAAAACGGAAAGAGCCTAAGAATCTTTTCCATCGGTATTCGAGAGCCCAAAAATAGCCCAAAATTCAGTGACCTGAATGATACGTCTAACTATGGAAACAAAAATGTAGCGCTAATTTTTGTTGAATTCAAGCTAGCACCACCACATTGAAATGTCGGTTTTCTTCGAAACGAGATGAGCTTATAATTTTTTCATAGCAGTATTCGAGAGCCTTAAAATAGCCTCGAATTCAGGAACTCAAACAACCCGTATAACTATAGAAACAGAAAAGTAGCGCAACTTCTTTCAACTTCAACCTGGCAGCACCATATTAAAAATTCGATTTTTGGCGAAACGAACAGCGCCCAAAATTTTTTCCCAGCCTTAAAATAGCCTAAAATTCAGGGACCTGAAGGATGCGTCTAACTATGGTAAGAAAAAGTTAGCGCTAATTTCTCTAATCTTCAAGCTAGCAGCACCACGTTCAAAGTTCGATTTTCTTCAGAACGGGGAGAGCTTCAAATTTTTTTCCAATGGTATTCGAGAGCTTTAAAATAGCTTCAAGTTCAGGGACTCGAAAGATGCATGTATCTATGGAAACAAAAAAGTAGCGCTAATTTCTGTTAACTCCAAGCTAGCAGCACCACGTTAAAAATTTCATTTTCTTCGAAACGAAAAGAATTTTAAAATATTTCCCAGCGGTATTTAAGAGCCTTAGAATAGCTCAAAATTCGGAGACCTGAACGATGCGTCTAACTATAGAAAGGAAAAATAAGCGCTAATTTCTGTTATCTTCAAGCTAGCAGCACCACGTTAAACGTTCGATTTTCTTCGAAATGGGGAGAGCTTTTAATTTTTTCCCAATAGTATTCGAGAGCCTAAAAATAGCCCAAAATTCATAGACCCGAATGATACGTCAGTAGTATGTGTACCACTATGGCGCCCCCTAATTCTATCCCCACTCCTACCCCCACCATGTGGCTTCCCCCACCATAATAATTTTCCCCCACCACCGAGGAAAGTTATTGCGCTGCGGCGAACGATGGCGAGGGGGGAGAGGGGGGAGGTGAGGGCCCCAGGGTGGCATTATTATTATTATTATTATTATTATTATTATTATTATTATTATTATTATTATTATTATTATTATTATTATTATTATTATTATTATTGTTGTTGTTGTTGTTGTTGTTGTTGTTGTTGTTGTTGTTGTTGTTGTTATTATTATTATTATTGTTGTTGTTATTATTATTATTATTATTATTATTATTATTATTATTATTATTATTATTATTATTATTATTATTATATCTCACTCTCCCTTCTCTGTTGTGCAGAGAACGATGGCGAGGGGGAGGTGGGGGTAGTGCGAGGGGTTCAGAGCGGCACATTTTTTAAAATATAAAACTTATTCTAAACTTACCCTCTCCCCACCGAAAAAATCCACCATGGTGACGGCGAGTACGCACACACACACACACACACACACACACACACACACACACACACACACACGCGCGCGCACATACTCACGCATCTGCAATCACTCTTTTTCGTCGCTGTCGTACACGGGCGCGAGGTTTAGGGCCGCGAGGACGAGCCACCTGATGCCCTGGCCCTCTCACATTCGCAACCGCACCGTCAAAGTGTTTTCGTCAGTATCACGGACCGAAACTCGCCCGTGAATGATCTTCACGCCACTACACACGAACTCCAACGCCCGGCGTGCCCCTTCGTCCCCCTCCATTCCCTCCAACCCTGTTATTTCTGCCTCCACCACGAGGGTTGGCGTCATGGCGAAGAATGACCTTACGTAAAATATCTCCTGTTTACGATAAAATTCTTTTTCGCCAAAATCGATCAACAACACCTCCACATATCCCGCTTCATCACAATACACAATATCCGCGCGGAAAACCAAAGAATTTCGCATCACTATACAGGGCTCCCCGGGGACTAATTCATTATCCTGGAGGGCCCTCTCTCTTCTGTCAATCGCGTAAAACTTTTTCACCATAAAAGCTAACTGCTCATATGCTCCAGCCATGCAGCCAACTCATAGATTGATGCGACTCCTGCACGAAACACTCACCACAACACCGACAAAAACTGAGGGGATATCACGGAAACATTTTAAATCAATTAAATTAACGGTGACGCTTTGGATTGAATCGCGTATCGATGAAGACTGAAGCTTCATCAGTCACAAGGCCCCTCATTAGCCATAAAGAGAAAGAAGAAGATAAAGCTGCTCCAGCTATCGCTCAAAAAGCATCCTCAGCAAAAATTGCACGTGCGAATGTTCGAGCGCAGGATGTAAATAATACGCCTCGCTAATCGAGAAGACACTCGCACTTCGACACTTTTAGACGCATATATAATACAGCAGAACTCTTTCCATTAAATAACTAGCTCGTATACACAGGGCATTCTGGATCAAATCACACGGTTATTTTTTAATCAAAGAAAATATTAGTTAGATAAAGGTTTAAATTACTGTAGTGCTCCATCCGAAAAGTAATACTTTTTTTCAATGCCATAAATAATCAATTTTTGAAATCTATTGTAAAAAATATATTATCAAAATATAGGCTAAATTTTTTTCCGCCAAGATACGATTTATTCTTCCCTATAGTGAACCTGCCTTAAATTTGTAAATAAATTTCATCTTCAATTTAAAAATAATATAAATTATTCTTGCCCCACTATTATAAAAATGTTATGAAATCTATTATAAAAATATAGGAAATTTATTATCGAAATACAGAAAATATATTATCAAAATATAGGACAATTTTTTTCCACCAAGATACGATTTATTCTTTTTTAAAGTGAAACATCCTTGAAATATTTAATTTTTAAAATTTGTAAATGAATTTTTTCTCCAATTCGAAAACAATATAAATTATTCTCGGCCCACTATGATAAAAATATTTGTTCTAAGGTCAGACCGACGACCACGTGAGTCGACTTGGAATGCCCCATATTTATCATACGATCTCGATGATACGATTATTGTTTTCAGAAAAATGAAATTTAAGGAATGGGGATAATCGGTTGACAATGAGCCAAAGTATGCATTTCCCGACATGGCAAAAAAATTAAAATATTATCGATTAGCCCAATAAAAATTCGTACTTTCGCTTATATTTAATGAAATGTACACCACCATCGTGTCTCATATTTCTCGTCTCATTTATTATCAATTTTATGCGTCTCACAGTTTGAATAAAGACAATAAAAAATTAAAAATTCATTTATAAAATTTCAAGACGAGATGATATACATTCTACGATTTTATCCCGATACATTGTTGTCATTTCGCGCACTGAAAGCTCCAAAGATTTTTCCACAAACTTCGAAGAGTCTTTTTTCATTTTGCCGGCGATGTCTTCAAGTATTGCAGCCGTGCAGTCATCCAATTTCAGAAATTCCTTCACAGCCTCGCGCTCGGAAGCTCTGTCACCCAGGTATCCGCGGATATATGATATCGTCTGACTCATACACTCGTTCATCGCAGCGCTTCCTTGATGTAGACGATATATGTGTAAATCAATACACGGGCTTATTTCCATGAGAGTTTTAAATGACATTTCCTCATTTTTCCTGTCACTGATCTCGAAGCAAACGGCTCGTTGTTGATAGCACGTAGTTAAAAGCGTGCTAAACACGCCGTTATCCATGCGCGTGCCGCACATTCTTTCAGCCTCGATTCCCCAAGCCTCGAAATAGCGAGCGATTCGCAAATAATCATTTTTGAATGATTTCCAATCATCGATCCCGAGTGTCACTCCGGCAAAAAATTCGTCATTATTTTGACCACTGGTGTCAGATGACCATTTATAAGCGACAACTCATAACCCGATGTAATTATTTTTCCATACGATTTATTGAGTCCGTATGACGTACTCGATGCAAGATGAGGGGATGTAACTCGTTTTTCAACGCTCGATGCTTCGTTATTATCCATTTGAAGATGCTCTACGTTTTGTCGCGGACTCTCAAATGATACGAAATGGACAAAAGCGCGGGATTTTAAACCATTTCCCTCACCCAAAATATTATTATACCTATATACCATTTTCAGTCGAATATTTGTAACGACAATTCTCTTTGATAAATTCCGCAGAGCTCCACACACTCACACACGCACACACGCACACACACACACACACACACACACACACATACACAGACAACACACAAACACACACACATACGGATTGAAAAAAATAATAGTCGCTGTATAAAGCAAAAGAAGCGCGGTATCGAGTTACACGTCGTAAGACCATCGCTAGATCCTCGCGTATACGGAGAAGTCTAAAAAAGTCTCCAACAACCGGGGAATTGGAGATTCATTCTCTCTATCTCTTTTTCCATTCTTTTTTTATCTGTAGAATTCCGAGAGAAACGAAAACCTATATTGAATGAAAAAAATTCATTCAAATATTGATTTTTTTTGCGCTCACGAGCGTTGATTATTAACATTGCGTTATTACAGTAATAAGTAAAATAGACACATGTATTTTAGATGCTCCAAAATATCGTTTGCGTGTTTTGTCTATTCCACGCGTTCGGATTGTATTTCATACGAGCGTTTTGTAGACATCTACACAAGGCTCTGTTTCTCGCAGGAAAAAGACACAAGTAATTTTTTATACTCTTCACGTGTTCTTCTTCTTCTTCTTCTTCTCCTTCTTCTTGCTGATGATTTTATTTCACTTATTAAGCACAACACCTCCCGATCTCTCTCTCCAATGCGTCTGCCACAAATAAAAAATTAAAAGATTTTCCATCATCAGAAGATGTTAAATGTCCGAGTTCTTCTTTAAATTCCACAGTTTATTTGTGACCGACATTGCGTTCATTTCAATATAATTATGGTGCGAGTCATACAACGCGACTTAGTTTTAAATTTAGTACGATTTTTGATTAGACGTAATCCTCGCTTTGCTACGCGGTGGCCATTCGAAAATGTCGATATGATGTTGAAATATATGCCGGCGCGCGTTGTTCTCCGGAAAATTCGCGGTGCCTTGTGCGATTTTTCCATGTCGGATATAATCGACGCTTACAACGCGGGGTATTTCAAATCTCAAGCGCTTATTGATTCATTGGTCAGAGTAATCCGAAGACGCGGGTGGAGCTCTCAGCCAATCTTTGAACCAATTTTCACGGAACGCAGTAAGTATTTTTCTCCTTAAAAAACCGTGCGCAACTGAATATTATTTCGTTTACTCACGCACACACACACGGTGTATGGAAATAGTGTTTCAATATGAAAAAATGGAAGCTGAAGAGGACAATCATTACGATTTTAATAATGCGGGAAGAAGCGATTCGGAGAGCGAAAAAGAAAAATCCGACGACGATAATGCGCGACACGATTATTGGATCGACACGAGTAAAAGCCATCCTCACAAATTGGTAATCGAGGACTCATTTCTACACTTCAAACGTGTAAACGATGGTGCAATAACTGGTCCGTCACATGCTAGCCAACCTGCGTGTAGCTCAAGTGGATCATCCACGGTATCACTGTCAATCAATGAAATCGATAGCGATGCTGAGAATAGACACGGACTGCGAGAAAACGAGGATACCTAACTGATGCAAAGAGGTGACGAGAATGATCCGAAGGAGGATAAGGAGGAGGAGGAGGAGGAAGAATCGGAAGCCGAGAACTCGGATGTTGACTCAGGTTTTTCATTTATATTTTTTACATAAATATTTTTTCATTTTTTACGCAAACCCGCGAGTTATATTTCTTGAACGTTGAAGAAAAGTAAAATCAATTGATTAAATAGGCTATTCGTCCAACGAACCACCTGTGGTGTGGAATAATCCCGCATAGCCGCGAAATCATCGCTTCATTCTCAGAAGAGATAGAGCACGTATCGAGCGGCTGCTTGACCTCTACCCTAATGCTGCGGATGGTTTCGGGTTGAGAAGTACTTATCATTTTACATCTGACTCTCACGTTTATATTTTCCTATGCAAAAAATTAATTCCTATTGTTTTTATTACAGCGATGCAGATCGGAGATGGCGGTGGTGGGGGAGATAATAGAGAAGAGGAGGGCGATATTATACCACCCGGGCAGCGCTTTGTAATCGTCAATAGCAGACTCGTTATTTCCGGAGTTTTAAGACTCAAGGACGACAAACCATCTTACGTATACTCCGACCACATTTAAATACCGAACATTTGCCTTGGCTGGAGGGTGCCATACGTGATGTACTCATGCATCTCACATCGAAATGCCAACCTCACGACTACGCCGCAATAACATTCACAACGCCCGCTTTTACTCATGGACCGGCATGGCTCTCCTTTCGCCCGGTGCGTGAATTTAATCCGAGCGAAATATGGAAATTAATAAATGATATTGCACAGAGCGCACGTGAATTTCGTTTAGATAGGGGTGATTGCGAGATGACGGTGTGCGTGGTACGCGGTGTTGAGGGTAGTGGTCGAAAAAAGTTACGCATGAGGCTGTCGCCAAACGGTCTATTCTACAAATTTATAATCTCGATAATTTGTGTTTGCCTCGTTCGCTCGCCCACGCCGAACGAGGTGAACTTCGATCAGATGATTTGCATAAAAAATGGCAACAAATTCGCGATGGGCGTCGTCAGTATCAGCAAACAGAGGCGATAAAACTTGCTCGCGAAGCGTGTGTAACGATATCAGAGCGTCGAAGCGGTGTACGCGAAATCCGTAAATTTCATGAATATTTGGCTCACAGGGGGGAAATATTTGGCTCGCAATCGTGATTTATGAATTTTTAACATTCGGGAAACGCGTTCAAGCGCTGTTCGATGGTCGAGAAACTGTACTTGGTGTGTTTGGACGTGTCAAACATTCCCTATATATTTTATAATATGAAAGCTCTCGTCATTATCAACCGATTATGAATCTCGCAGGGGTGCTCGGTAGTCGCGGATTTTGCACCACGTGTAATACAAAGTACGTTAGAGTTTACGAACATCGTTGCTTGGAACAATGCCCGTGTTGTAAATCCGTAGCATGCAGAGGTGATAGAGCTCAAATTGCGTATTGCAATGAGTGTAATCGCTCATTTTTCGGAGACGAGTGTTTTGCGCTACACAAGGTACCAAAAATCACCAGGGGTCAGGGGTCGCGCATGAAGCGTGGATTGAGCGTGCGTAAGGCCTTGAAAGTATGCCGTCAGTGTTCGCGCCAGATAGAGAGTTCATACAAACGACCACATGTATGCGGTATGTCTTTTTGCGCAACTTGCAAAATTATGCGTCCAACGTCGCACCTTTGCTACATTTCTTCGATTAAACAGTACAGAGGGGGCGATAAAAAAACAAAAAAATTATCATTGGAATTTATATTTTATGATTTCGAAACGCAGCAGCATACGCGTTTACCGGCCGATAATTCAACACGGGTGCATGAGCCAAATCTTTGTGTAGCTCAAAGGGTGTGTTTAACCTGTCTGGATGACGTAGATATTGAAAACCCGTGTTCTGTCTGTGGACAGCGCGAATTTGTATTTCTGGACAAACCAATCGAGGGACTCGTGGATCTAGCACTTGGATCAAAATTTTCCAAGACAATCTGCATTGCTCATAATGTTCGGGGATTCGATGGTCAATTTATTCTCCGGTATCTGATCGAAAATAAAAAGACTCAAATGCCGTCGCTCATAATGAGAGGAACAAAAATAATTTCCATGCGCGTGGGGAATATTGTTTTTATCGATAGTTTAAATTATTTATCGATGCCTCTGAGCGCTCTACCGAAAGAATTTGGTTTCGCCGCGACGGTCGCCAAAGGGACATTTCCGCATTTATTTAACATGCCGGAAAATCAAAATTACATTGGGCCGATTCCGCCTGTCGATTTTTATTCGCCAGACACGATGTTTTCGGACGCTCGCGACAGTTTCTTAAAGTGGTACAATGAAACGAAAAGCTCCGGATACGAATCCAATTTTTCAAAAGAATTAGTAAACTACTGCCGAACCAATGTGACAGTACTGCGGTGAGCGTGCTTGGCATTTCAAAAACTTTTGATTGATTGCGGGGGTATTTGACCTTTCGCGGAAAGTTGTACAATAGCTTTCGCATGCTCGCTGGTATATCGCAAAAATTTTTAACAGCCAAATAAAATCGCAATACTACCGCCCGGGGGTTACCACTGGAGTAATAATTAATCTCTCAAGGCGGTCTCATGGCTCGTATGGCTCGAGTGGGAGCGTAATCGCGTTAGCATACACGCTGGCCAGACGAGAGAGTTTCACTCACCCGAAGGCTTACCCGCGGTCGATGGTTATTACGAGGAAGCTCAAGCACGCCACGTTCTTCAATTTCACGGTTGTTTTTGCCATGGATGCCCACGCTGCTATCGCGTTAATAGAGACAAAAGGTTAAAGTACGGTGATTCTATGGATGAGCGCTATAAGCGTACTTTAGCACGATCCCAACGAATCAGAGCGCAAGGCTTTACGTTAGAAGAAATGTGGGAATGCGAATATGATCGATTATTGAAAAAAAATTGCGAGATGCGTGAATATGTAAAAACCATCCGATGGTAATATTCGAGCCGCTTCAGCCGCGCGATGCATTTTTCGGAGGACGAACGGAAAATTTTGTAAACATGTACGAGGCCAAAGCTGGAGAACAGATACGCTATGTTGATGTTTGTTCTTTGTATCCTTGGGTATGTAAAACGGGAAAATTTCCGATTAGTCATCCTCGCGTCTACGTTGGCGATGAATGCCGTGAGCTTATTGGACCAAATAACGAACTTGATCGTGTCAAGGGCTTGATGAAATGCGTCGCGCTTGCTCCAAAAAATTTATATCTACCTGTATTGCCATATCGCGCGCGCGGAAAACTAATGTTTGCTTTATGCCGAGTATGCTGCGAAAAAATGAATAGCGCTGAGGAATGTACACAGGAAGAGCCTGAGGATCGCGCATTTTCCGGCACGTGGGTCGTAGACGAGTTGAAAAAAGCCGTTTCACTCGATTATACGATCACGCGAATCGATGAAATTTGGCAATACGAAATAACTCGTTATGACCCCGTAATGCGAAGTGGTGGACTCTTTGCCGAGTGCATAAATACATTTTTGAAGATTAAACAGGAGGCGAGTGGACCACCGTCAAATAGCTCAAATGATCCTGACGCAATAAGTCGTTTTATCACATCATACGAAGAAGCCGAGGGTATACATCTCGATCAAAATGCTTTGCGCCCGAATCCTGGGCTTCGCTCGCTCGCTAAACTCGCTCTCAATTCATTTTGGGGAAAATTTGGTCAGCGAGAAAATCTGCCTACCAGCACGATAATTTCTACGCGCGCTGAGCTCATAGATTTGCTCACGAGCCCTGAAATCGAGGTAACCAGTATATTGCCAATTAACCATCGGGTGATGTACGTTAATTATATAAGTATGAATATTGCTATTCGCCCATCCCCGACATCAAATGTTGTAATTGCTGCATATACCACAGCACAAGCACGCCTTAAATTGTATACGTATCTTGAGGCGCTCGGTCGCAGAATATTATATTGCAATACAGATTCATGTATTTATATCAGCAGAGAGAATAGCGGGGAATACGAACCGCCGATAGGGCAATTTCTCAGCGATCTCACTAATGAACTAGACGAGCATGGTGACGGGGTGTATATCTCTTCTTTTGTATCGGACGGACCAAAATTTTATGCATTTATTGTTAATGAGCCCGATGGATCGACCGCTGAGGTGTGCAAAGCTAAAGGCATCACATTAAACTTTACCAACAGTTGCCATATAAATTATAAAGCTATCCACTTGTTCGTTACCGGCAATAGAAAGAATCCGATTGGCTTGGAATTTGATGCAATTCGACGAACAGAATTGCACAACGTTGTAACGCGTGAAGTAAAGAAGTCGTGCGCACCAGTCAATGTAAAACGACTACAACAAGTAGATCATGGCACGCTCCATTATGGTTTCAAACGTGATAAATGAATTTTTTCTGTATCGTAATTTTATAGCGTAGAATGTAAGGAATACATGTATACATAAATTGTTGGAAATGCAGAATAAAATATTTTGTATTAATATAACAACGCTATGGAAAAATAATTATGCCCACATGACGTACGTTGCACGTGATTTTCATTTTTCTCTACTACCCTATATAAACGCGCTCATACGCTACGTCAGCATATTCTGTCTCACCCTCTTAGCACGGCGGCTGCCATAATGAATTATCGTCGACCTCTCTCTTTTCTCACACACCCACAAATATACTGACAAACAATAAAACGCTGTATCGATTATTATCTTCGTGAAAACTTATATGGAATATTCGTTAATAATACATCTGATATAAACTAATCCGCAGCGTTATTAGCTTTCAATCGTGTGCCATATAAGCTGGCAGAGCAGCGCGCGATCAAGCTTACAAAAGCACGCGTCTCATGAGCTTGTACCACGGAGTCGCCACCTCTGCCATGTAAGCTTATTTGAATGGAATCAAATAAATAAATCACACAGTCAGAAGTATGGATACGCGCTGGAAACATCAATGGACCTCGATGATATGTTGTCCCACGGGATGTGGAAAAACATATTTCGTGAAAAAAAATTCAAATACATACACGAAATGGCCGATGTTCGATTTGAACGTGCATTTTTTTATTACTCCGAATGGCAGCCTGGCTATACGGAGTACGGGGAAAAAGTCAAATTTCGCGAGGGATTACCCAAATCGGCCGATTATTCGAATGATCAGTTTGCAAAACTCATCGTGATCGATGATCTCATGGTCGAAGCTTCCAATAACAGCAAAGTCGATCTGTTCACGAAGGGTAGTCATCATAAAAATCTCAGCGTTATCTATATCACGCAAAATCTTTTTCATTAGGGCCACGGGCAACGTGATATATCTTTGAACGCGAATTATATCGTCGTATTCAAAAATCCGCGCGATCGTGCGCAAATTCAGCATCTCGCACGACAGGTATGCTCGGAAAATCCACAATTCGTGCAGGAGGTGTATTTCGATGCAACTGCAGCACCCCATGGTTATCTGCTGCTCGATCTCAAACAATCTCCACCCGATAATTGTCGATTTCGCGCCTGCGTATTTCCCGATGACCCGTATCATTATGTTTACGTACCTCGGAAAGAAATAAAAATACGAGACGCTAGTCGCGATGAACCAGTAATGCGTTTGTAATGGTTGAGCAAGGACCTCTCGGTAAAAAACAGCGCATTATTTTACACGCATTGTGTTATCTCACGCAAACACAATGGCACACAATTTTACGGATAGCAGATAAAACGTTGATACGGAGCATATGCGAGCGTGCGCTCAACGTTTTGCGTGGTAACGTGAGACTAAACGTTAATCAGCGAAAACGTTTGCGTCGTCATGCAACGCTTCTTCGGCGCTTAGCTGAAAAAAGGGCAATTGGTTGGGAAAAAGACGGCTAATTGTGAAAAAAAATAATTTAACATTTTCGAAAAATCTTTTAATACCGGTTTTGCGTTATATTGATCATGGAACACGCGAGAAAAATGGTGCTCATTCCTCATAATAATATACACAAACTCGGTGAGCAAAAGTCGCTGCAGGGCAATGCAGAGTCAGCTGCACAGCTGAGCGGCAACACCGTGCAAACTGTAGGAACGCCTCTATCACGTCTGGATAGTGAGATGAGTGAAATTCTAAGCTCTAATGCATACGAGAGCGAGAGAGAAAAGTGGAGTGCTTATCTACAAGTCTTGCAGCGTTACCTCCGAATTGCATTGGCTTCGCGTAACGACGCGGATGACCTGAACAAGCAGCCTCGTGAGGCGAGCGTAGAAATATCGAAACAACAACAACAACGCGATGATCATGTCCAATCTCGAAAAGCAAACGATACATTAATTATCGATAGTGTACCAAAAATTTCGAACAAAGGCAAAATTATTATTGCGCAATTTGCACCGAAATACATCGCCAAATGAAAAAAATCAGTTGGGATAGGTATGGTGCGGTTTCCATTGGTGGCATGAAAATTCCAAATTCCAACATTGTTGATCTTGTAAATGATGCAGTGCGCGCGAGAGAAAGGGCAAAACCTGAGGGTAGAGCTCATTTTGCGGAACATCTCCGAAAGATACAGATGCCCCAGGAGTTTATCGGAAATCCTGAATTGCTGCAAGAAGGAGCAGTGACTTCAACACCTCGTAAGCGCCTCATATTACCAAAGCCCATCGAGAGCATTGCCAGCAGCAGCAGTAGCAGCGATAACGACGAGGTGGAGACAAGTGCCACGGCATTCCACACTGGACCTCCTGGAGAATCCGAGGACGAGGAAGATAAGACGGTTTCGAAGCAACAACAGGGACGCGGTCATCAGCTGTCGGATAATAATAAGCAGAAAAGACGTCGCATCGCGTGGACTACGCTAAAATTATAAAAATTCTGAATAAGATTTATCACGATCCCGCTCACTCTGCATCGTTTCCACGAGTGCAAAATCTCGAGCGTGCTATTGTAGATCGAAGAATCAACGGAAAAAAGATATTAAGATGGCTCGAGACACAAGATTCATACAATATACATCGATTTGTGCGGCGACAATTCTCACGTCGGTCATACAACGTGAGGAATATCGACGATGTGTGGGAGGCTGACTTGGCTGATCTTCGTTCAATCGCAGCATACGATGATAAATTTGTATATCTGCTAGTCGTCATTGATGTGTTGAGCAAGTATGTTTGGGTCGAGCCATTAAGGGATAAGACGAGTATCAATGTCTCGCGTGCGTTTGCACGTATACTCGCCCGTAGCAAAAACAGAGTGCCTCGTCAGCTACAGTCTGACCGTGGCAAAGAATTTATCGGAGCGCCTTTTCAGGAATTTTTGCGCAAAAAAAATATTTCTTTTCGCGCAGCGCGTAATCCCGATGTGAAAGCTGCAATCGTCAAAAGATTCAATCGCACATTGAAAGAACGCATGTAGCGTTATTTCACGCATACGCGAAATAAGCGTTATATCGATGTGCTGCAAAAAATTGTAAGCGCTTATAATCACGCTCGACATAGCGGCACACAATTAAAGCCGGTCGATGTGACTTTGGAAAATGTGGCAGAGGCGCGGAGAAATCTTGCTCCCCGATATACGTGAAATCAGAAAAATAAAACGCCTAAGTATAGGGTGGGTGATCTCGTGCGCATTAGTAGTGCAAAAGCAGCATTCGCGAAAGGTTACGAGCGCGGGTGGAGCAACGAATTATTCAAAATCGATCGAATATCCGTTAATCGTCAGCCTATCGTGTATATTTTACGTGATCTCAAAACGAGATTATCGACGGCATTTTTTATACTCAAGAATTGACGCGTGTTCGTGAGAGACGGAACCAATAAACGATATCTGAAGTATGAATTTGCGAGAAAATAATTTTTTCTTCGTCGTATTACCGAGTAACAGCAGCATGGGTTACTTTCCCGATAATACATCAACTAAATTTACAACGAAATTACCGAGACAGCTACGATTGGAGGGAGACTGGGGCGTTTCGGTAGCGGAAATTAGCTATCCAATGACCTTCCTCCATATTCCGTGGGAGGAAAGTACAATAATCGTCGTAGACGATGATAAATCGTCGAAGACTATGATAAATCGGCTAGTAATGAGCATACTTGACGTGCGACAAAATATGATAATGTGCCCAGCGGCGTATATTCCTCAATCGAAGCTTTAATAGAGTGTATCAATAAACTACCTTGTATATCGGGGCACCTGAATTTCAATCGCGAGCATAATGGCTGCGTCAGAGTCTCTCGAATATGTAGTGATTCGCGTTATCACGATTTTCGCGTCTCACCGATAATAGCAGCATTGCTGGGTTTTGGCCCCGTGACTCTGAAAAATATTGCTGTCAGGCCAAACTATTCGTATCAGGGCTCGCGTCCTGCATCGCTATCTCGAGCAATCCCAACTAGTTTGTTCATCTACTCGGACATCTGCGAGACGTGTATCATTGGCGATGTGCAGGCACCGCTATTACGAGTCGTGCCTGTGGAAAGCGTGGGAGAGTACGGCACGAGTAAAACAAAATATTTTCCCGCGCAACGCTACATTCCGCTCATTCGCAATGATTTTAACACGATTGAAATAGATATAAGGGACGAGTTTGGGAAAGCTATACCATTCGAGTACGGAACGTCGACCGTGACGCTGCAGTTCAAGAGACTGCGCTAAGAAGGCTACATGGAGCATTATTACTACGACGGCGACGACGAGGTTAACAACAAAGATTTCCAGATTGGGTTGGGCCGACGAGGATACGGAGGAATAAGCCACGTGTACATTGGCACGCCCAACCAAAGAGGTCACGGGATCGGAAGTTTTCTTGGCGGGCTTTTTCAAAGAGTATTGCCATTTCTGCGTGAAGGTGCTACAGCAGTGGGTAAAGAGGCGATACGCGCGGGTGCAAACATCGCCGGGGACATGCTGCAGAGAGATCTGACCCTGAAAGACGCATTTCGCGCAAGAGCGCGCGAATCGGCGAGCAATTTGAAACAAAAAGCTGAGGAAAAAATTGAGCGATTGATGCAAGGATCAGGGAATAAAGAGAGAAAAATTTCGCGCACTCGACATTCGAGCAGTACTCGAATGTCGCGTTGGGTGCGTTGGGTGACGTGTCTCTGTGAAAAACAATAAAATAAAAGACGATGCGTAAAAAAAATCGCAAAAATAAAAGAAAATTACAGTGCACTGTAGCCGATATCTTTGCTTAAACAAAAATGGCATTCTTACATGCGCACTCGTGCGAGTGCATGAAATCGGAGCTCGAATTGTTTTCCCTTCCACCGACACAAACCACAATTGAAGGCTCCAACTGGGTTTATTACAAGCCAATATCTTCACTCACGGATGATTCACCGATTGAATTTGTCGTACCTGGTCAAGGTGACGTATGGCCGGTACGAGCGAAAAAACACCTCTGACGAAGGATATGCCTAGAATTCGTCCTGTAAACAATTTTTTACATTCGATGTTTAATCAAGTTGATGTTCACTTGAATCAAAAATTGATTTCCCCACCGAATAACGCGTGTGCCTATCGCGATAACATAAAGACACTGTTGAATTACGGGCCAAGCGCCAGTCACATTATCCGTATAATGGGATAATGATACAGCCGGTGCTATGGACGATATAAGCGAGCGGTCGAATATGGGTTTGGAAGGACGAATGGAGATGCTATCAACAGGGAAAACCATCGATTTACTAGGTCATTTAAACTGAGATAATTTCAATCAAGAGAGATTTTTATTGAATAGCGTGGAGATGAGATTGCGACTCGTACGAGCCAGAGATTCATTCTGCCTCATGGGCGAGTCTTTATCTAACGGTGCTGGGTTGAATATTCTCAAAGCATCGCTTCTAGTACGCCGTACAAAAATCGCGCCAGGGTTTTTGCTCGCACACGCTCGAGCCCTGGCCAAATCCACGGCTAAATATCCGCTTACTCTGGTGGAGGTAAAGGCCGTTTCATTACACGCTGGAGTACATGGAGAAACAATTGATAATGTGGTGCTCGGTCAACTACCGAAACGTTTAATTATCGGATTTGTCGATAATAAAGCATTCAACGGTAGTTCATCTTTGAATCCGTTTAATTTTCAAAATTATAAAATCAACTATCTTTCATTGTACCTGGATGGTGTACAAATTCCCTCTTGGCCCCTACAGCCAGACTTTACGAAAAATAAACTGTACGTGGATGCGTATCGAACATTATTCTCGGGTACGGGAATACATTTTCTAAATGAGGAAAATTCTATAGATCGCGAAAATTATCCGAATGGATATTGTCTGTTTGCTTTCGATCTGGCACCCGATCCTTCAGCAAATAGTAGTTCCTATTGGAATTTAATAAAACACGGTAGCGTGAGGATCGAAGTCCGATTCGAAGAAGCGCTTAAATCGACGGCAAATTGTGTCGTATATGCAGAATACGAAGATGTCCTCGAAATTGATCCCTGTCGCCAAGTAATTGCTGATTTCTCCGGCTAGACGCGCGCAGCGTTGAAGTATCGGATTACATTGTCTTTGTCGGCACTCGGACTTTTGCGAGCATCGATGAAGTTAGTTTGTCGCGGACAATTAAACGGTATGGACGCAAGAATGGACATCATCATTGATATACAGGGTATGCGCGACAAGGACGATCATTTGTTGCCAAAAGAAATTGCCGTTGTCGATATCGATCGCCCGCATATGATGCATTGGATCATTGCGCTACCGTACGCATTTTCCGAATTACCCGTGTCAATACAGAAGCAAAATCGATTTTTAACGACCGAATCCCACGGGATAGAGTGGTACGAGGGTGATGTCGCGTTACGTGAAGTTTACTCAAGTTTGCGCGACATTGCTCGTCGTGCGCGAAATATTATAACGCGCGGCCACGAGAAAGCGAATTTATTGTGCTGCGTTTTGTCTCGGGATGTTATCGATCTCGAGAAGGCACAATACGAATGTCCGAGTTTTGCAAAATTACCCCTCTTGTTCAGAGAATGTTTGAGACATTGGACGGATGTGCGAGCACGACGGCAAAAATGCGCTTTGACGCAAGCAAATATGCTGAAAATTGGGTACAAAAAAATACGCGAGTAACTGGCGATCAATGGCATATGGGACAAACACCTACGGAGATTGAAAAAGTATTGGAGGAGGAGGAGGAGAGGAATGCAAAGGTGGATGAGGACGAGGAGGAGAAGGGGGAGGAGGATTCGTGGGATGAATGCGATGGGTGTTCATCGTGTGACGCATAACATACGCCAGAAAGATAATATTTTCTTCCACTCTGGTTATGTCAGTTGTGCAGCAGTTATTAACGGAAACGGACGCTGAGATATGGATATTATCGTGGATATCCGAGTAATGCTCGAAGACGATTGCAGTGAAGTTCCGAAAGAAGTGGCCATTGTGGTTGTTGCCGAACCCGTTATTATGCATTGGATTGTGGCTCTGCCATATTCATACGGCAAAATGAGACATTTGACTTGTATTCTAAACAATTCACGAACGTTATTTGGCCATGGAATTAAGTGGCATGACGGAAATATCTCCTGCACGCAATTACGTGAAAATTTACTTAAAATTGCGACATATTCAAGACGTATATACGTGCGGGAGAGGGAATCAGCAGAATATTTGCGGGAGATCACCGGACGAGAAAGTATTTGTGTGAAAGACATCACTCTGAGCGAGTTTGAGCGATTAATATCGACAACGCCTGAGCAATGCATGTTTCACGGGCTGAACAACACGCAGGAGGTGTTGGAATGCGCATTAACAAACGCGATCGCTTTGAAAAAATGGATTAATCGAGACAATTTAAACAAGGATGCGGAATAATGGTGATCATTTCGATTTTATCCTGCAACGGAGTATAAACTCGGCTCAAATAGGAAAAGCTCTGAGAATTGTTCTGATCGCTACATGAGGAGTATTTCTGGCTGATGGGATTCTGCGCGTGTGGACTAGACCTGTAGCGCGATTCTCTAACTCGTTATGCGCTCGTAGCGACAGTTTTCGGTACGAAAAATAACGAGAGGTCCTGGTAACGACAAACGCGATTCTGTACCCAAAGGATAACGCGTTTTGTCGTTATTCATACCGACCAACGTCGTTGCGATGTCGTTATATGTCGCTAATATACCGAGGCATGGCTTACCCCTCGTTATGGCATAGCGACGTCGTTATGTGCTGTTCATGATCGCAAGCGTCATGAGTGTGAGTGACGAGTGTGTAAAACTGGGAACAGTGTGAACCATAGTGCGTCGCATACTCCAAAAACGCCACTTGTGGCATATTTTTTAAAAACAAGTAGCGCAATCCCTAATTCTTATTACGTTGAGAAAAAATACGTAAGTAAAATCGATTCCTATAATAATTGATGCAACCGATTGAAATGTTAATTAAATATTTTTTAAGCTATTTCAAATGGACATAACCTATAATTGTGTTCTTCAAATAAAAACTTGTTCTTGAAACAAAATTTCATCACTTCTTTGAATATTGTAATAAAACTTTTATTTTCATATAATCGCTGCATCATGTGCCGTCGTCCTTTAGTATTAAATGTATGTACATTGACTTATGCATATTAGACCGTCTCTGTAAATTGTAGCAAACATGGCTTTGGATTTTTTGGCTCTGGAATTGGCGTATCTTGCTGAGCGAGTGCGTCGAGTAGAACGTCGTGTGGAAAGAGCCTGGCTAAGAGATGCTCAAAACCCGTTTCATCTGCCACATGACGAATTCATCGACTGTTTCCGGCTTACACCACAACTTGTAATCGACATTGCAAATGAATTACGGGCAGATTTGCAGAGTGAACGCCAACTTCTCCCACGAAGCGGATAAATCAGATTTGCCATGTAAGGTTTTGAATTTTCCTGTGGCAACATGAGGATTTTCCACAAAGTAGTCGACCATACAATCAATTTGCGCTGAAGTTGCCTTTGCCTGTCTTTTTTTTACGGCTGCTGCTGTACAGATTTTCTTTCTGTGAAAAAATTCGAAGTCAGCTCAATTCAATATCAATAAATTTGGTTCACGCAGGCAATCAGATGCAAACTACAAGATTACTCGTGCAAGCATAACCTCTAATGCCACCGGTGAGACACTGAGATGTGTATTTCCGTACATATTTGACAACCAATATAATGCAAACGTGGTATAAATTGTTTAATATTTATATTACAAATGTTTTTACTTACTGTGATTGCGAAGCCATTGTCGAAACAATTTAATGTTCTTTTTCGTTTTTTGTAGTCACACGTTGAAGATACAAGACAAAGAATACGGACACAAATAGTCAACAATGCATCCCATTGGGCGATTACTAGTGACTTTTGAAAAGTTACTGAAATGCCAGCAGTTCTCAATGCAAACGACGACGTTAAATAACGACGTTTCGTTATCACATTCTGTAACGTCAAACATCGCTATTTGGAATTACAGAATCATACCATCGTTATCCGTCTGTCGTTACACGCGGCGAAAGTCGCTATCGTTACCATAACGTTCCGAATCGTTATAACTATAACGAGTTAGAGAATCGCGCTACAGCGGGATTAATCGTTAATACCGATGAGCATACCAAGCCAGGTGAACACTGGGTCACCATGCACATCGATCGAGATGGCAGAGGGTGGTACTTTGATAGCTATGGATTACCGTCAATCATACCGCAACACATCACGGGACTCAGGAGAAATTGCAAGTTCTTTCGCTGCAATGACGAGCAGCTCTAGAGCAATACGTCAGATGTGCACGGACAGTTTTGCATTATTTTTTTGCATCTTATGTCTTCCGGTGTTGGCATGGCTCGATTTATCAATCTCTTCGGTGATAACACACGAGAAAACGATGACATAGTGCGCAAATATTATAACGCTTTCGCATCGAAAAAACGGCCTAATAATAATAATGAATCATTGGTCGGCAGCGGTGGTTTTATAGATCGAAGATTTTCGTGTATGCAGGGTTGTTACATACGACGATAAAAAATGGGGAATTTTTACGCAGGTTTGTATTGGGGTAAATAAAATAATATTTGAACAAAAATCTGTGCTTGTTGTTTCGTATCTTCGTTAAATAAAATTTAACATGTATTTTGCATTTTCAGCGAAAAAGTTTGCGTGCCGCTCTGATGCCCTCGCCTACCCCTTCTTCCCCCCTCGCCATCGTTCACCGTGCCGTAATAACTCTCCTCGGTGGTAGGGAAAATTATTGTGGTGGGGGAAGCCTTATGGTGGAGGTAGAAGTAGGGATAGGAGTGGGGGGCGCCATAGTAGCACACATACTACTTACGTCTACCTACAGAAATGAAAAAGTAGCGCTAATTTTTGTTAAATTCAAGCTAGCACCACCACGTTGAAATCTCGATTTTCTCCGAAACAAGATGAGCTTATAATTTTTTCATAGCGGTATTCAAGAGCCTAAAAATAGCCTTGAATTCGGGGACTCGAACAACTCGTGTAACTATAGAAACAGAAAAATAGCGCAACTTCTTTCAACTTCAACCTGCACTGAGAAAAAACATTTGTTAAGAATACAAAAATTTGTTTGACACAACCAAATATTTGTTTCCGGACGTTTGACGAGATCATTTTGGTAATTCAACAAAGATACAGTGGAAGTTTTCGTTAAATCGGTTAAATCGTTGCTTAAATGGGCAAAGTTTCAGTTCAATCCAATAAATATCTTTGTACCAAATAAATTGCGTGATTGAAAATAAGAATTGTTTTTTCGGTACAGCTAAATTTATTTAGTTAAAATATACTAGAAATTAACAATATATTTCTGTGCAGCAACTCAGCAACGTGTGAATTGAACTAAACTGTATCAGGAAATTGATAAAATAATTTCGTTCACCTCATATCTTATGGTTAACCAAATCCGTTTGTTGAATTAATTATAGTTTTATTATTTCGAACAAATTAATATTGACAAATAACTGAACTTTTTCTCAGTGTGGCAGAACGATATTAAAAATTCGATTTTTGTCGAAACGAACAGCGCCGAAACTTCTTTCCCAACGGTATTCGAGAGCCCAAGAATATTCTGAAATTCAGAGAACCGAATGATACGTCCAACTATGAAAACAAAAAAGTAGCGCTAATTGCTGTTATCTTCAAGCTAGCAGCATATTCAAAATTCGTTTTCCTTCGAAAAAGGGAGAGCTTCAAATTTTATCCCAACGGTATTTAAGAGTCTGAAAGTGGCCTTAAATTCAGGGACTCGAACGATGCGTCTAACTATGAAAAAAAAAGTAGCGCTAATTTCTGTTATCTTCAAGCTAGCAGCACCGCGTTGAAAATTCGTTTTTCTTCGAAACGGGGAGAGCTTTAAATTTTTTCCGAACGCTATTGAAGAGCCTAAAAATAGCTTAAAATTCAGGGAGCCGAATGGTACGTCTACCTATAGAAACAAAATAGTAACACAAATTTTTGTTAATTTCAAGCTAGCACCACCACGTTAAAATTTCAATTTTCTTCGAAATAAGATGAGCTTGTAATTTTTTCTCAACGGTATTCGAGAGACTAAAACTAGCCATGAATCCAGGGACTCGAACGACCCGTCTAACCGTAGAAAAATAAAAGTAGTGCAACTTCTGCCAACTCCAACCTAGCAGCAGGTTCTTAAAAACACAGGTTTCCGCGAAATAAACAAGGCACAACATTTTTTCAAACGTCTTTGAGAGCTTCAAAATAGTCTGAAATTAAGGAACTCGAATAATACGTCTACCTATAGAAACAAACAAGAAGAGCTAATTTATTTTAACTCCAAGCTAGCAGCACCACGTTGAAAATTCGATTTCCTTCGAAACTGGGAGTGCTTTAAATTTTTTCCCAACGGTATTCGAGAGCCTCAAAATACCCCAAGACTCAGAGACCCGAATGATACGACTACCTATAGAAACAAAAAAGTAGCGCTAATTTTCGTTACATTCAAACTAGCACCACCACGTTAAAATATCGATTTTCTTCGAAACAAGATGAGCTTATAATTTTTTTATAGCTCTATTTGAGAGCCTAAAAATAGCCTCGAATTCGGGGACTCGAACAACCTGTCTAACTATAGAAACAGAAAAGTAGCTTAACTTCTCTCAACTTCAACCTGCTAGCACCATCTTAAAAATTCGATTTCCGGCAAAACGAACAGCGCCCAAAATTCTTTTGCAACGGTATTCGAGAACCTAAAAATAGCTTGAAATTCATGGACCTGTACGATGCGTATAACTATGCAAAGAAAAAATAAGCGCTAATTAATGTCATCTTCAAGATAGCAGCACCACGTTCAAAATTCGTTTTTCTTCGAAACGGGAAGAGCTTCAAATTTTTTCCCGACGGTATTTGAGAGCCTAAAAGTAGCCTTAAATTCAGGGACCCGAACGATGCGTCTGACTATGGAAAAGAAGTAGCGTCAATTTCTGTTATCTTCAAGCTAGCAGCACCACGTTAAATGTTCGATTCTCTCTGAACCGCACAGTGAGGGATTTCGACCGAGTCGTGTCCATAAATCAGAAAAAGATTGGAACTGTACCAAATTTAGTATTCCGTAGATTTTTGGGTCGCTGATTACGAATTTGGTATCGAAATTTTCAAAAACAAAATGGCGACGGAGGTATCGTTGTTCGGTCTTAGAAATACGGATTCGAAATGACTGAAAGTTGACTAAGATATGTTTTTAGGGTCGCTGATTACGAATTTGGTATGGAAATTTTCAAAAATAAAATGGCGGCCGAGATATCGTTGTTTGATCTTAGAAATACCGGTTGGAAATGGCTGAAAGTTTGCTACGATACGTTATTGGGATCGCTGATTACGAATTTGGTATCGGAATTTCCAAAAACAAAATGGCGGCCAAGATATCATCGTTCAATCTTAGAAATACTGATTGGAAATGACTGAAAGTTGGCTAAAAAACGTTTTTGGGGTTGCTGATTACGAAATTAGAATCAAAATCTTTAAGAACAAAATAACAGCTAAGATATTGTCGTTTGATCTTAGAAAATCTGGTTGGAAATCGTTGAAAAATACTGGAGGAGTTTTTGAGTCGACTATAATAAAATTCGAGACATTTTGGTGACGATTAATTATGATAATCACTTCTATTCAAAAAAATTGTAATAAAACTCAATCAGAGTCATACTCCTTGCTCTCGGACGTGGACAGTTCCCTGGTTGAATCATCTTCTGCGTCGCTACAGGATATCAGCCGCAGAGCATCAGTCGATAGTTTTTTGTGCTTCTTCGCTGGAAGTTCTTTTAAACTTGAGATATATGAATCTCAGGATACCAGCAACCAGTTGAGGACATCCTGCATCGTCCTTTCTCGGGAGCACTTGCGAGAAAATCCCTCTCGATATTTTTGTATATCCTTGATCCGGGCTTCCTGGGCCTCCTCCGATAGCTGCCCGATCGGCAAAGATGTAGAAGCTATTATTTGTGAACCGTGCATCAACAGCTTATGCACTGCTGTTGGCATATTATACCACGGGAATTCGGTTACATACATCCTTGCTGTTTCCAATGCGTATTTTTTGTACTTTTCCACATCGATATTTCTTCCCCAGGATATCACCTGTAGAATTGCGTGAAATTTCTCCATCAGCCGTTCATTTACTCCAGTTATCAGTGAAACTTTCGGCGAATTTTCGAAAAAAAAATTTTTTGAGGTGTAATTTGTAAGAAATATGCAGTAAACACTTGAACATACGGATCCACGCGTGTAGTGTTGACATACCTTAACTTGAATTCGACTCGATTAATGGCAGATTCAGAATTTTGTCGATATCATTGAAGTCCTTTGATGTCGCACTACACAAGTCATACCTTGGTGATGAAGTTGTGGATGTCACAGCGCTGCACACCTTACCATCTATAATCGTGAACAGCATTTCGTAATTTATCGTGATTACAGAGCCATCTGCAACCATTATGAATGGTTCCAGCAAAGCTATTTGTTCATCGATGTATTTTTTTTTTCATTTACAGTCACTTCAGTAGTTTCACAAATGAACTGCAGTCTAATTGGTCGGCAGAGTCGAGGTGATAAGGGCCTTGGATTTTCCCATATGACTTCAGTGGTGCTTTCGTCAGATTCGCTATTAGAGGAGTCGAGTCGAAGAGGAACAAACGACGTGAGAAATATTTTTGCGTCCGAAGCGGAGTCATCGCTGAATGATTGCTCATATTCACTCGGGCCTGAACTTCCGTCGCATCCCCACTTACATGTCAATTCAGCTATGCTACGCTGAGTATTGAGTGATTTCAAAAAATCTCTCCTCGAGAGCAGGAGACGTTTGCTAGTGTGATCTAGTAAGCCTTGTAATTTTACGTCCACACTAGTATCGGTGACGGTAATGCTGGATGGAGGTGGATAACAGACTTCTTGGCTATTTGCACGGAGTCGTAGCTTGGATAAACTTTGCAATTCACTGTCCTCAATCTCTTTCTGATGACGTTGTACTGATGTCTTGTCACTTTTCCTTCAACTATATCGGACAGTGCTTCATCCGCAGAAATCGTTTGCCGTGCATCAGATGTTTTCGCAAACGCTGCTCTGTACCGTGTCGCTCTCATTGGTGAAGCAGCAACATCTTGTATAATCTCTGCTGAATCCAAGCTTCCAGAAGACCGGAAATTCATCGTTGTCGCTTGCAATAATTGTGCAGGCGTATATTTTTTGCGTAGCTCGTCCGATTTTCGACGCTTAAAACGATCGCTTGATGTAGCGAAGTCCAACGATGGCCAACCACGCCGGCGACCGAGTGTGGTTTGCGATTATTTTGAAGTTGAATTTTCTGCTTTGTAATCTTCTGATTGCTTTATTGTGCGAAGAGAGAATGAAAAATCTGTGTTTAACCAATTTTCGTTTTTTCCGTCAAAAAATCTTTCATTGCTTCTCGCCTCCTGCCACTTCGTTCGCATTTTAAATAACAAGTTCGTTAACTGCGATCTTGCGGTCAACTGTATTTGCACAGGACAATCAGCTCCTTTCGACAGTTTCCAAAATTTTCAATTGAGAATTGAAGTCAAATTTCATGCAGGTACGCAGTTTCACGAATATTTTTTTCCGCGTCCAAACGACGACCTGATCCTGGGATCCTTTAAAAAAAAAACGGTTACATATATAATTACAGTTATTTCCGATGTTAGAATAACATGTATTATGGAGCTCTGTTTGCACACTACATCATATATAGTTTTTTAATCAAGATTTGATTAAAGATGAAAATAATGTGTATAAAATATTCTTTATATTTCAATGTTTTTGAATTTTCGAACGCGCCTTTGCGAGAAAATTTCACATGAACACATTTTCGAGAAAAGAACAGTCTTTTGTTTTTCAAATGCCAAAATTATACAAACTGTCCCTCACCCCCCAGTTATCCGTTCCAAGAGGAGACACAATGTATGACCTGCAGCAGCGCGCCCGAACACGTAGGCAGTGAGCAGGCGGCGGCGCAGCGCCCGAGCCAGAGACCTTTGTTGAGCGCACACGCCGATCTAATAAATACGTTACATCTAACCCGCTCATAAGTGGAGATTGGCTCTTTCAGGATCATTTACTAACAGTTTATACTTCAAATTAATCGAAGAATGAGCGCGGAATTTCGTGGAATTTGATACTTTTCATCTGTGTATCGTCAGTTTTCTTTTAAATAAATTATTACTTTTTCGATGTACATTATTTGTAAAAAACAAACAGATCGACAGTTTTTTAGAAAAAGTGAAATGCCTATAATATTCTACATACCGTCAGGAACCTCAGACATATTTTCAATATTTTTTTGCGATTTTAACTTCGCGTAAATATTACTTCGAACTTTGTGATAAATTTCGCGGACGCGTGCGTCGAGCATGTGCCGTTGCAGAGGGTCAGCTAAACACTGAAATATCTCGGCAACCACAGGTCGTCGGGGGCGGGCTTAACGGTTTTGAATAGAGCAGATATTCCTGAGTAAATCCCCACCGGTCATAAATTAAAAAAAAATCACTTTTTCGATTTTTGGACACACTTCGGCCGAAATCCCCCACTGTGAAACGGGAAGAGCTTTTAATTTTTCCCAATAGTATACGAGAGCCTAAAATTAGCCTAAAATTCAGGGACCCGAGTGATACGTCCAACTATGGAAACAAAAAAGTAGCCTCAATTTTTGTTCTCTTCAAGCTAGCAGCACCGCGTTCAAAAATCGATTTTCTTCGAAACGGGGAGAGCTTTAAATTTTTCCTTAACGGTATTCGAGAGCCTAAAAATAGCGTACAATTCGGGGACCCGAACAATACGTCTATCTATAGAAACGAAAAAGTAGCGCTAATTTCTGTTCTCTTCAAGCTAGCAGCACCACGTTAAAATTTCGATTTTCTTCGAAACGAGATCAGCTTATAATGATTTCCAAACGTTATTTGAGAGCCTCAAAATAATCTTGAATTCGGGGACTCGAACGATCCGTCTAGCTATAGAAACAGAATGTAGCGCAACTTCTCTCAACTACAACCTAGCAACACCTTATTAAAAATTCGGTTTTCCGCGAAATGAACAGCGCTCGACATTTTTTTCGAACGTTTTCAAGAGCTTAAAAATAACCTGAATATAAGTCACCTGAACGATACGTCCACTTATGGAAATAAAGAAGTAGCGCTCATTTCTGTTAACCCAGGCAGCATCACGTTAAAAATTCGATTTTCATCAAAACGGAACGAGACTAAAAATGTTTTCCAACGGTATTCGAGAGCCTCAAAATAGCCTAAAATTCAGCGACCCGAATGATACGTCTAACTATGGAAACAAAAATTTAGCGCCAATTTCTGTTATCTTCACGCTAGCAGCACCACGTTAGAAGTTCGATTTTTTTCGAAACGAGATGAGCTTTTAATTTTTTCATAGCGGTATTCGAGAGCCTAAAACTAGCCTTGAATTCAAGGACTCGAACAACCTGTATAACTATAGAAACAGAAAAGTAGCGCAACTTCTTTCAACTTTAACCTGGCAGCACCATATTGAAAATTCAATTTTTGGCGAAACGAACATCGCTTGAAATTCTTTTTCAGCGGTATTTAAGAGCCTTAAAATAGCCCAAAATTCAGGGACTTGAAAGATGCGTCTAATTCTAGAAAGAAAAAGTTAGCGCTAATTTCCGTCATTATTAAGCTAGCAGTTCCACGTTAAAAGCTCGATTTCCTTCGACATGGGAAGATTTTCAAATTTTTCCCCAACGTTATTCAAGAGCTTAAAAATAGCCTCAAATTCAGGGACTGGTACGATACGTCTAACTCATTTTGAGCTAGCAACACCACATTAAACATTCCATTTTTTTCAAAACGGAACAAGCTCAAAAATATTTTCCAACGGTATTCGATGCGAACTTCAATGCCATCGTCTAGATATGAACAAAAAGTTGCGCTAGCTGTTATTAACATCCAGCTAGCACCACCACGGTTGAAATTAGATTTTCTTTAAAACTGAAAAAGCCCAACACATTTCTCCAACGGTATTCATAAGTTCATTAAAAGTAAATGATTTCCATAAAGTTTATCATGGGCACTCAGCAACACATTTTCGGGTCAAATAAATCTAATAAAAATTTAGAGATATTCGAAAAGGTTTATATGCGGCGGTCCTAGTTTTGGAAATTTTTCCTTCGTATTCAGATGGAACATAAAAAGGGCAACGTTTGAAAGTAATGTCATTTTTCTGTAGAATTTTAACTCTCAAAACAAAAATTTTCATCGTAGCTAGAGGACAGGATGAGAACAGTTTTTTTTTAAGTTTATTAATAATTTTTTCCAACTAATTTTCCCAAAATAAACTTTTGATAACCGTTTTTTGTAGCAAAAAAAAAGAAAAATGAAGTTTGTCTTGGAAAAACTCAATCGTCTTCTCAGTTTAAGAGCAAAACGACTAAAATAAGTTTTTAATGAAAAAAAAAATATATTTTTTTTCCCCCATAGCGTGGACCAATTGAATTGATTCTAGTCTTATTTTTGAGCCTTGAACCAGCCTAAAATTATGCCCTTGTTCATTCTTCGATTCGGAATGCCCTTCATTCTGTTCGAACGATGTGGTGCTGCTAGCTTGATATCAAGCTAGCAACACCACAGGATTTTTTTTTAAAGGAGCATTTAATTCGGCATTAGAGCATTAAATTAGCCTTAAATTGGCCCTTAAATATCCCATAAGTTTAACTTTGATTTGGCAATGTGGTCGTGCTAGCTTGATTGATGTCCGTGCGATTAATATTTAATCGATCCCCCTCTAGCTCGAATTACCTTGCGACACCGGAGAGGCATACTCCCTATCTTTAAAGCAATCTGCTCTTGGGGAATTCTTAGCCGTTTTCCGAGCGTCGCAGCTTCAAGCTCACCGAGTGTTCGTGGGGCTGGTGTTCTTGTCCAAATCATCCTGTTTAAGATAGCCCAGACATTGTCGATGGGATTTAAATCTGGGCCATTCGCGGGCCAAACGCAACGATTTATTCTCTTTTCCGTCAGAAAATTGTTGGCGATTCTCGCGCGATGGTAAGATGCATCATCGTCAACAAGAATGAAGCCGTCACCGATGTTTTCGGCTTCTCGAATGACGACCGGTTGCAGAATCGTGTCGATATATCGTTGACCATTAACGTTTTGGTTGCGGAATACAATCAATTCCTTTCGGGAATTGATGGTTATTCCGCCCCACATCGTTATCAATTCTCTACTGAATGCACGTGACGACTCTTTGTTTTTTTCTGTCATCCTCGTCCCAGAACGTCCGTACACTCGATCGACTCTCGAGTTCGAGTGGAGCATGATTTTGGACTCATCCGTGAATAGACAGTTACTCCACTCATTCATTTTCCAGCCCGAATGAGTCACGGCAAAATCCCGACGTCGTTTGCGATGTCTTTGGGTGTGAAATGGTTTCGTCACTGGCCGTCGTGCCTTGAGGCCCACCTCTGACAGTTGACGACCTATCGTTCGGGTCGACACCGGGTGTGGTACAAATCTTTTCAACGTCTTCGTTGTCTTCTGTGGATTATGTGTCACCTCACGAATGATCGCACTGTTCTCGCGTCGAGACCTTACGCGATTTCATCCTCCTCCATGACCGTACGTCACGCTTCCGGTTTCTCGATATCGACAGATTACACGATAAATATATTATTTGTTCGAACATAAGAAATCAGCAATTTCACGAACACTCCTTCCTTTCTCATGCAGCGCGATCACGCGGCCATATTCGAAATCGGAAAACCGTCCTATTTTTATCGATATTTTAACAATTGTTTTTCCCTCATACGCTATTCTCTGTCACGTGGATAGGTATGAAATAAATATCGATTAAACGTCGATGTTTGTTGTGTTGGGAAAACAAAAGCCATCCGGATGATTTTTCATTTCTCAATGCCTTCTAGGAGACGATATTTTAAATTGTCATTTGGAAATCGCGTATTCAAGTAAGCGTTGAAAAAACAAAAATCATCCGGATGACTTTTGTTTTTCCAACACAACAAACATCGACGTTTAATCGATATCCATTTTATACCTTTTTCGTGTCACAGACGATAGTATTTGAATGAAAAGAAAATGTTAAATGATCGATAAAAATGGGATGGTTTTCCGGTTTCGACCTGGGCAGCGTTATCGAGCCACATAAGGAAGGAAGGAGTATTCGTGAGATCGCTGATTTCTCACGTTCGAACAAATCATCTGTTCATCGTGTAATCTGTCGATATCAAGAAACCGGAAGCGCGACGTACGGTCATGGAGAAGGACGAAATCGCGTAACGCGTCTCGACGCGAGGACAGAGCGATTATTCGTGAGGTGACACAATCCGCGGGAGGTGACGATGACGTTGAAAAGACTCGTATCGCATCCGGTGTCGACCCGAACGATGGGTCGTCGACTATCAGAGGAGTGAGTCGACTATCCTCAACCGAAGACATCGCGAACGACGTCGGAATTTTGCCGCGACTCATTCGGGATAGGGAATGAATTAGTGGAGTAACTGTCTATTCACGGATAAGTCCATAATCATGCTCCACTCGAACTCGAGAGCCGATCGAGGTAACAGACGTTCTGGGACGAGGATGGCAGAAAAAAACAAAAAGTCGTCACGTGCATTCGGGGGAGGATCGATAACGATTTGGGGCAGAATTGCCATCAATTCCCGAACGGGAATGGTTGTATTTCGCAACCAAACCGTTGGTGGTCAACAATTCATCGACACGATTCTGCAACCAATCGTCGTTCGAGAAGCCGAAGACGTCGGTGATGGCTTCATTCATGTTGACGATAATGCACCTTGCCGTCGCGCAAAAATCATCAACAATTTTCTGAGGAAAAACAGAATAAATCGTTGCGTTTTGCCCGCGAATATCCCGGATTTAAATCCCATTGACGTGTCTGGGCTATTTTAAGAAGGATGATTCGGGCAAGAACACCAGTTCCACAAACGCTCGACAAGCTTGAAGCTGCGACGCTCGACGAACGGCTAACGATTTCCCGAAAGCAGGTTGCCTCGACAATAGGAAGTATGCCTCGCCGGTATCACGAGGTAATTCGAGCTCGAGGGAGATTGTTTAAATATTACTCGAACGGTAGGCGCTGTCATCGAGATTCGTAGAGTACACACAAACAAATACAAACACACACTGAAACGCACGACATCCACGTATGCACATGCATACACAAACACAAACAAACGACTTCCAAAGATGTTTTACCATGCGCCCGTCCATCCACCTCCACGTGGTGAAAGTCGGACAATGGTGAGTTTCTCAGAGTTCATCGACGAAACTCACCGACTAAGTGATGGAGGGCTTAAAAATGGATGAATTTTTGAATACAGGTTTGACAGGTCCAGCTGAGAATGGAAAACTTTTCATTTTCATCCCTTTTTCAGAATAAGGAAAAAAAGACATGAATAATGGATTTTTTTATATTTATTCTGTCTATACGCCCTTATTGGTTGCAAAAATCGCAATGCGAAAATGAGCATGATAAAAAACATTACGAAATCAAAATATTAAAACATTTGAACGCATCCCGATAAACACGATCGTCATCGAGTTTTTTTACATTTAATTTGTTCACAACCTCTTAATGATTGCCGAAATCGCAATGCAAAAATAAGAATGATGAAAATAATTGCACAATAAAAAAGTGGACGCTTTTGAGAATTCTGAATTCCGATGAACACGGTAGTTATTGAATTTTAAATATCTAATTTGTCCATAACCCCTTAATAATTGCAAAAATCGCAATGCAGAAATATGGATGATGAAAATCATTGTACAATGATAAATTGGACGCTCTTAAAAAGTCTGAATACCAATAAACAGGGTAGTTATTAATTTTTTAATATTTCTTCCGTCCATAACCTCTGAATAATTGCGAAAATTGCAGTGCCAAATTGAGAATGATGAAAACCGTTGTGCAATGATAAAGTGGGTGCTTTTAAAAAGTCTGAATCCTGTAAACCACAGTAGTTATTAATTTTTTAATATTTCTCTTGTCCATACCCCTTAATAATTAAGAAAATCACAATGCTAAATTGAGGATGATGAGAACCATTGTACAATGATTAAGTGGACGCTTTTGCAAAATCTGAATACCGTAAAACACGGTAGTTATTGATTTTTCAATATTTCTTCTGTCGATAACCCCTTATTAATTGCGAAAATCGCAATGCCAAATTGAGAATGATAAGAATCATTGTGCAACGATAAAGTAGACGCTTTTTAAAAATCTGAATATCGTCAAACATGGTGGTTATTGGTTTTTCAATATTTATTTTGTCAATAACCCCTTATCTATTGCGAAAATCGCGATGCCAAATTAAGAATGATGAGAATCATTGTGCATCGATAAAGTGGACGCTTTTGAAAAGTCTGAATACCGTAAAACAAGGTAGTTATTGATTTGTCAATATTTCTTTTGTCCATAACCCCTCAATAATGGCGAAAATCACAATGCCAAATTGAGAATAATGAGAATCATTGTGCAATGATAAAGTGGACGCTTCCGAAAAGTCTGAATACCGTAAAACGCGGTAGTTATGAATTTTTCAATATTTCCTTTGTCGATAACCCCTTAATAATTACGAAAATCGCAGAGCTAAATGAAGACGAATGATAAAAATCAATGTGCAATGATAAAGTCGACGCTCCTGAAAAGTCTGAATATCCTAAACCACGGTAGTTATTGATTTTTCAATATTTTTGTTTATCCATAACCCCTTAATCATTGCGAAAATCGCGATGACAAATTGAGGATAATGAGAATCTTTGTGTAATGATAAAGTGGATGCTTTCGAAAAGTCTGAATACCGTAAAACACGGTAGTTATTAGTATTATTGGTACCCGTCTGACGTGCCCCACTCCCATCCCCACTCCTACCCCCACCATGCGGCTTCCCCCACCACCCCACTTTTCGCCCTACCACTTTACGGTGGTAGAGCAAAAGTTCGGCGATGAGGTTGACATTGGGGAGAGGAGTGGGGATGAGTAGGGGCCCCAGACGGGTACCTATGCTTTTTTTCGGCTGAAAATGCAAATTTTCAATGCTTTTTTTCAAGGTACTCACCGGTGATGATGATGATAATGATGAGAGATGATGATGGTCAATTATGTTGATACACACACACACGCATACACACACACACACACACACACACACACACACACACACATGCCCGCACGTGCACTCCTCATTCTGCGTAACCCTCATCCAACTCATCACCGTCGTATGGTTCATCGGGGTCCAGCATCACGTGGACGATGCTCCCGATGTCCTGGCGCGCATCGTCGCGGAGTCGAATACGTAGGAGCTCGAGCCCGTAATCACGGGACACTATTTTTCCGTGCATCGCGTGAAGCCCGAGACATACGTTCTCTAGAATTTCCCTGGCTCTTTCGTCTCCCCGGAACGCTTCCATCCCACGTAATTCGCACGCGATGATGAGCACTGGGGTTATTGCGAAATATGCTTCCGCGTAATAAATTGATGAGCCCCAATAAAAATCGGATTCACCGATATCGACGAGCCACACTTCCGTGTATCCTTCATCATCCGAGTATATGATTTCCCCGTGGTAGGCACAACATTTTTGAATAATTATGCACGAAGTACCTGCCACGCGTTCATCGTCCTCCAACACGCGTCCTCTCTTATCCTCAATATAAAATAATCTCATTAAATAATTGAGATGCTCGAATGCGATGTTCATTACTTCTGTGCGGATATTTACACCGCACCCGCTCACTACACTCACAATAACCGCGAACAAAAATTCGGGGTGAAAATCTAATGAAATTCGCGAAAACATTTTCGAGAATTCGATTTTAATTTTTTTTTGTTTGAGACGTTATTCCGAGCGCGATTGAATCAAGACTGATGTCCGTAGGCAAAGCATCTCATCAGGGACCAGAAGAAGAAGCGCCAACGCTCAAATATCCTATTCAGCAAAATTGCGCGTGCAAATCTCCGAATGTACTCACAGTACGTGACACATACACACACACACACACACACACACACACACACACACACACACACACACACACTGACAAAGAATCACTCCCATAAACTTTTATACGAGAGTCTATGTAAAATTTATTGTTATTATTAATATTATTATTATTACTATTATTATTTATATTTCACACACGAGTGTGCATATCATTCGAGGAATTCGGAAGAGTGCGCTTTTATCACCATTCTTACCAAAGAGTTCGGCGGAATTTATTATTACTACTGCTGCTCAGGATGAATATGAGAATAAAAAGGAATTTTATTAGTGATAGTATGCATTAATGTATACTCATTCGGTTAAAAATGTTATGAAATAATTTCATTTTTTCACAGCAAATTGAAAAATACATACTTTCGCTTATGTTCAACAAAAACAATACGTGGGTGATTTCAAATTGTTTCCTCACATATTTTTTTTTATTTGCTGTCAGCTCACTTCGCAATGTCGTTTACATATAAAAACGAAGAGAAACAAATTTATACATAGTTATTCAAAATCTTCAATCAAAGTTGTCACACTTTCCACGATTTTGACTTTATACAATGTTGTTATTTCGCGGAGCGCTTATTCCAACGAATTTCCCCAAACTTGGGATAGTCTTTTTTCAATTTCTCACCGATTTCCACAAGTATTTTAGATACACAGTCTTTTGATCCCAGGAACTCTTCCACGGCCGCGCGTTCGGTTGCTCTTGCGCCCAGGTGTGCATGGATATATGATACCACCTCACTCATGCAGTCGTTTATCGCTGCGGTGTCTCGTTGTAAACGTTGTATGTGTACCTCAATACACTTGCTGGTTTCCACGAGAGTTTTGAATGTTTGATGCAGCAAAGTGATATTTGGCGAGTAATTTGGCCGTGCTCGTTTTGCTGATAAATTTCCTGTTTCCTCCTTGTCCCTCTCGCTGCACCCAAAACACACGGCTCTCTGCTGATAGCACGTGGTCAATAACACGGTGAATACACCGTTATTTATCTTTGTTTCGCACATTCTTTCAGCTTCGATACCCCAGGCATTGAAGTATCGTTCGATTCGGGGATAATCGTTTTTAAATGTTTCCCAATCCTCCACTCCAAGCGTCACACCAGCGAAAGAATTTGCCAAAATCTTGACAACCGAAGTGAGATAACCGCTCACCAGCGATAATTCAAACCCCGATGTTATTATTTTTCCGTATGATCTATTCAATCCGTATAGCGTACTTGATGCGAGATGCGGCGAAGTAACGCGTCTTTCAACGTTCGATGCTACGATATTTTCCATTTCAGGTTGCTCTTCGTGCGCTCGTGATTTCTTAAATGATATAAAATCGACAAATTGTGCTGCTTTCAAATCATTTCCCCCTCCACCTCGATTATCGCTCGATATATATTTTTTTATTTTTTATTCGCAATTGTCGTTTTTCTTTGATATCTCTAAATTCCGCCGCTGCTGCCAATAACTAGACAGTTAGCCAGTCACACGTGCATATATTTTTTCAAGGACAATAAATACAATGGCGGCAATAAAACAAAAGAAATGCTTACCTCAGCATTTATCATATTACCGTCTCGAGACCGTCGCAAAATCATTCAAAGTTTGCTATTGTCTCTGCTTCTTGAAAATTTATATTCCGCTCTGCATCGAAAAAAATTTTAGTCGGTAATAAGGAGATATATTTATTCGTAGATATGGCAGAGATCGATTTCGAATCCTGGGATAATATTACCTTCAATATGCCCTTTTCCCATTGATATTCCTCATTCCGGGCTATCGATGCATATTTTCAAAGGAGGGGGGAATTTAAAAAAAATCGGAGAAAAACGCCTGTATCTTCTCTCACCATTAAAAGTATCAATTCGAATACTCGAATTGTTGATGCAATTTTTTTTTTGCATTTTTTTCCAGCAAAAAAAACTGTTTGCGGCGCTCAAGCGCCCTCGCCTGCCCCACTTTCACCGCGCTATTCTTCTCTATATTGGGATAACATTCCTTGACCATCTTTTGTGGTGTGAGGAAAATTATCGTCGAGAGGGAAGCCATGGCCGTACGCTGTTGCTCGTTCTCTCTCTCGCTTCATCAGACTCTCGCACACGCTCTTTCTCACTCGCTCATACTTGCACGGCCATAATGAATTCGCGGTCGGCCATCATGGAAGTGATAAAAGTTATCGCTCTATACTTTCTTGTATATAATATACGCTGTACCAATCATCACCGTGAATTAGTCAGCGGCCATCATGAAACTGATAGCCCTTATCGTATGCGGTTTTTTAAATGCGAGGATCGCAGCCATCATTTTTATTTGCCACGCCTTATAAATGCGCGAATACATGAATATCGATATTCATGAATGGAAATATAATACAATTAGGGAATTTATGGTAATTATTAAGTTTTTAGAGCCTGCACATTTGCGATGAATATTAATTACGATAAAAATGAAACCGTTTATTCGGCTTCATGAAGATTTATCAGTAATATTCTTGGAAAAATCATAATTTTTCCCCGAGTTTAATACAGAGTGTCGTTGTTTAATTTTATTCACACTGATTCTTCAGGTTATATTTTGATACCTTCGAAACTGCAGCCAAATGAGCTCATTCTTTTATGCTATAGATGCTTTGCTTATGATTAAATTACAGCATTGAAGAATAGCCCTACCAGCATGGTCTTTTTCTTTACAATAAGATAGGACACGTATATAAAATAAAATTTCTCCTCTGATATTCCTGACATATTCAATGTTGGAGACTCTATCAAAACTCGACAGTCGATTTGCATCCGACATTGCGAACGTTTCTTTTTCATCATGGTGCGGATTATACAGCGTAGCGTACTTCTTAATTTATTACGCTATTTAATTGATCAAAACCCGCGCTTGGCTACAAAATGGCCTTTCGAAAATTACAAAATGATGGTTAATTATATGCACGCTCGTATTGTTCTTCGAAAAATTCGTGGAGCTTTATATGATTGCTCAAAAAGTCAAATTTTCGAGGCATATAATGCAGGGTATTTTCAATCTCAACCTTTGATTGATTCGCTGGTGAGAGTAATTCAAAGACGGGGATGGTCTTCCGATCCATTATTTCAACCGATATTCAAAGAACGCCGTAAGTTTTATTGTAATTTCTTAATTATTTATACGCGCGTGACAGTTGGTTTTTTTCTTACTTGAATTTTATATAATTCAATAGTGTATCGGTATGAAGAAATGAGTTTGGTTGATGCGGAGACATACGATTTCAACGCGGAAGGTAAATCTGATTCGGAACATGAGAGCCATGAAGCCGATGAGACTAAAGAATTTTTGCTCGATGCGTCGAAAAAACGCTACCGCCCTCATGATTTATTGATCGAAGATTCATGTCATCACCCGCGTAATCTGACGTTAGCGGGCCCATTATGGGCTAGTTCTCCACCACCACCACCTTCCTCAAGCGGCTCATCAACAAGTTCCTTTCCAAATTACGAAAGCGACGGCGAGGTTGAAGTCGTCATGTGAGAGGACAATGAAGAAGAAGAAGAAGAAGAAGAAGAAGAAGACAACGCGGAGGAAATGGAAAAAGAAGAGGAAGAAGAAGAATCCGATGTTGATTCAGGTTTGATATTTATCTTTTTTTAAAATGTATATAAAAAATAATATTTACATAAAAAAGTAAATATTATTTGACACGAGCCGTGGTTGCATAAATGTTTTCGTAACATATATATAGGATATTCCTCGGAAGAAGCTCCGTTAATATTGGGTGATCAAGTGTTGCAAAGATATCATCCTCTAATGATCAGAAGAGCAGTAGAGCAAGAATACGCAATTCAAAATCGCTACCCTGATGCTGCCGATGGCTTCAAGTGGTGGAAGTATATATCTTTTATTGTTTAATTTCGATAAGTTATTTATCATTCTATTTGCATTATGAAAATATATTTTTTCGTTTTGTTACAGATATTCAAGTTGGAGGTGGTGGTGGTGGTGGTGCTGTCGATAACAATGATCGCGACGAGGGGGATATTTTACCTTCGGGGCAGCGATTCATCATTGTCTCTGAAGATACGTGCTATTTTCGCCGTTTTAAAACCCGTGGACGGCGAGTCAGTTTTCGCGTACGACCACCCCCTGCGAACACCGAACACTTATCGTGGTTAGAAGGCGCGATACGAGATGTCCTCACGCATCTCACGAACTCTTGTCAACCACACGATTACGCGGGGATGACCTTCACAGCACCAGCTTTAACGCATGGACCAGCTTGGATTTCTTTTCGACCGGTGCGTGAATTTTCAGCGGATAATATTTGGACGCTCATAAATGACATTGCGCAGAGTGCTCGAGAATTTAGATTGGACGAGGGTGTGTGTGAAATGAGCGTTAGTGTGGTACGTGGTGTCGAGGGTGGTGCAGGTAAACGTCTGACACACGAGGGTATAGCTAAAGACTCGATTCTGCAAATTCATAATCGCGATAATTTGTGTTTACCCCATTCGATCGTTGCCTCGCTGTTTTACTCTCAACGAGGCGAACTTCGATCGGGTGAATTGCAGAAAAATTCGCAGAAAATTCGGGACGGTCGTCGCGAGTATCAACGGAGCAAAGCAATGGAACTTGTACGTGAAGCTCACGTAAAAATACCGGAACGGGGATGCGGTGTACGCGAAATTCATAAATTCCAAGAATACTTGGCGCGTGATGGTATCGCGATTGTAGTTTGTGAATTTTTGACTTTCGGAAGACGCGTTCAAACTCTTTATGACGGACGAGAAACTGTAATCGGGGTGCATGGGCGTATCAAACATAAATTGTACATATCGTATTACGAACGCTCACACCATTATCAACAAATTCTCAATCTTGCCAGAGCACTAGGCAGTCGGGGTTTTTGCGTGGATTGTAACGCTAAATATACACGCGTACACGAGCATCGCTGCTCCAAGCAATGTCCTCGTTGTAAAACGGTAGCTTGCAGGGGTGATAGAGCAGTTTTCAAGGAATGCAGTGATTGTAATCGCATGTTTTTTGGGGACGAGTGTTTTGCGCTGCATAAGGAACCGAAAAATAGTAAAGGACGAGGTTGTCGTGCTAAACGTAAATTGAGCATATGTCAGGCTTTAAAAGTATGTCGTGAATGTAATCGTCTAATTAAAAATTCATCAAAGCATCAGCATGTATGTGGAATGATTTTTTGCACTATGTGTAAATTTATGCGCTTAACTTCGCACCAGTGCTATATTTCTCCTGTTAAAGGAACTAATGATTCAAACCCGGTTGAGAAAAAAGAAAAAAAAAGTCTATCGCTGCAATTTATTTTTTATAATTTCGAAACACAGCAACATTCTCGTTTACCAGGCGATAATTCGACACGTGTGCACGAGCTAAATCTTTGTGTCGCGCAGCGAGTATGTTTGACGTGTCTCGATGATCTTGATATAGAAAATCCTTGTTCTATTTGCGGTCAACGCGAATTTGTATTTTCAAACGAGCCAATTGCCGCTCTCGTAGAGCTGGCTATTAATTCAAAATTCTCAAAAATCATATGCATTGCGCACAATGCTAGGGGCTTCGATGGCCAATTTATTCTTCGTTATCTTATCGAGAATAAAAAGACTCAAATGCCAACGTTCATAATGAATGGTACGAAAATTATCTCCATGCGTGTCGGAAATATTGCTTTTCTCGATAGTTTAAATTATCTTCCGATGTCGCTCAGCGCACTACCGAAAGCATTCGGTTTCGCTGGAACAGTTACAAAAGACACATTTCCGCATTTATTCAATTTACCGGAAAATCAAAATTATTTCGGTTCGCTACCATCTCTCGATTATTATTCGCCCGACACCATGTTTTCAGAGGCTCGAGAAAGTTTCTTGGAATGGTACAATGAAATAAAGAGCTCAGAAATCAATTTCACTTTGCTAAAGAATTTGTGCATTATTGTCGCACGGATGTAACAGTTTTAAGACGCTCGTGTTTGGCATTTCGAAAACTTTCGATTCAATGCGGAAACGTTTGTCCTTTTACTGAAAGCTGTACAATCGCTTCGGCATGCTCGCTTGTAGTTCGTAAAAATTGTTTGCAACGCGATCGCATTGCTATTTTGCCACCCGGTGGATACCGCTGGGGGGATAAGCAATCTCGCAAGGCCGTTTCGTGGCTCATATGGCTCGAAAGAGAACGTCATCGTGTTATCATACACGCTGGACGTGCGAGAGAGTATCGCCCTCCCGCGGGGTTACCCCCGGTGGATGGATACTACGAGAAAACGAAGCCGGCATTCGTCACGTGCTTCAATTTCACGGATGTTTTTGGCACGGGTGCCCTCGATGTTATCGTATAAACAGAGATAAACAATTAAAATTCGGTGATACGATGGATGAGCGATACGAACATACTGTAACTATATCGGCCCGAATTAGAGCGCAGGGATATGTATTAGAAGATATGTGGGAATGTGAATATGACGAATTGATAAAAAATAATGACGACATGCGTGAATACATGGAAAATCATCCCATGGTACTTCCTCATCCGCTCGATCCGCTTGATGCTTTTTTCGGAGGGAGAACGGAAAATTTTGTAAAATTGTACGATATAGAAGTCGGGGAAAAGATAAGATACGTGGATGTTTGCTCGCTGTATCCGTGGATGTGTAAGACGGAAAAATTTCCGGTAGGACATCCGAGAATATATGTTGGAGATGAATGTCGTGAAATTATTGGTCCAAATAACGAGCTTGATCGTGTTGAGGGTCTCGTCAAATGCGTCGTGCTAGCACCAAGAAATTTATACTTACCCGTGTTACCATATCGCGTACGTGGAAAATTATTATTTGCATTGTGCAGAGCATGCTGCGAAAATATGAATAATAATAATAATCAAAATTGTATACACGATGATCCTAACGAACGCGCATTTTCCGGTACATGGGTGGGATGAATTGCGAAAAGCTGTTTCTCTCGGGTATACGATCACTCGGATCGAAGAAATTTGGCAATACGAAATTGCGCGTTATGACCCAATAACGCGAAATGGCGGTTTATTTACCGAGTATATAAACACGTTTTTGAAAATAAAGCAGGAAGCGAGTGGGCCACCGGCAAATAGCGCTGATGATCCTAGCGCGATTACTCGTTTCATCGCATCTTACGAGGAAGCCGAGGGTATACGGCTCGATCCACGTGCTTTGCAATCGAACCCGGGCCTTCGCTCACTCGCTAAACTTGCGTTAAATTCATTTTGGGGTGAATTTGGCCAACGCGAGAATCAGCCTATCATAGCGATTATTTCAACGCGAAGCGAGTTCATGGATCTGCTTACGAGCCCTGAAATTGAAGTCGTTGGCATTTTACCGATCAATCATCATGTAATGTATGTCAATTATATAAGCACGCGTACGGCTATTCGACCGTCCTCAACATCAAACGTTGTGATTGCTGCTTATACAACGGCGCAAGCACGTCTCAAATTGTACGCATATCTCGAGGGACTCGGCCGTAGAATATTGTATTGCGATACTGACTTGTGTATTTATGTAAGTCGTGAAGGTAGCGGGGAATACGAACCTCCGAAAGGTGAATTTCTCGATGACCTGACAGATGAGCTGAACGAACATGGTCATGGTTCATATATTTCTTCGTTTGTATCAGGTGGACCAAAATTCTACGCACTTATCGTTCGAAAACCCGATGGCACAACGAAAGAGGTTTGCAAGGTTAAAGGTATTACGTTAAATTTTGCAAACAGCCTTCACATAAATTATTAGGCTATTCGCGAGTTCGTGACAGGTGCGCGAAATACTCCTATTGAGTTAAAATTCGACGCGATTCGTCGCACGCCATTTCATAGAGTCGTTACACGGGTAGAAAAGAAGAAATGTATCCCTGTAAATGTAAAGCACCAACGACAAGGAAATTATGCCACGCTTCCTTACGGGTTTTCTCAAAATAATACTTGAACAAATAATTCAAAAATATTGAATAGAATATTTTATAATATTGCTATTGTAAAAAAAAATGTAAAATTAAAAAATGTACACAGTAAAAAATGAAAACAAAATAAAACTATAAATAAAATTTTCATTCCTTCTCCCCTGAATATGCAAGCTCGTATAATACGCTACGCGAAAAAATAGAGGTTGCGCCCATGCGGCCGCTATCCTTCTTGCTCCCGCGGAAAGCATGGCGAAAAAGTTTCGTTCGCGCGTAGTAGCTTGCCTCCCGCACCGCGCTTCCTCTGACACCATATATCACGCGCGGCAGCCATAATTGTTCTTATGACGTAGCACCAGTAGCATACCCCCTGCACCGCGCTGTCCGGCACCATGCCGTCTGACTGAGATATTCGCACGTGTCAGCATACGCTGCTCGCTCTTTCTCTCTCTTTCTCACATTCGCTTCTTCTCTCTCTCAATCTCACTCGCGCGATGAGGCTTTATCTTTTGATATGAGCGCGGCCATAATGAATTAGCGCTCGGCCATCATGAAAGCAATAGCCCTTATCGCATACACATTTTTTAAACGCTGAGAACGCGGCCATAATGAAATTACTTTTATTCGTCACGCCCATTGAATACGCAATAATGCGATAATCGATACTTCTTCAATGAAAATCGCGGAATTTTTGCAAATTATCAAGTTTTTATATCCAACTTAATTATTACGGATATTAATTGCTGTAAAATAAAAACCATTCATCAAAATTTATTCATTTCACCAATAATATTATCTGTTTTTTTTGCGGGCACACGTCAATGAGCTTGCAAAAGCCGCGCGCATTATAAGCTCATATTCGCGCTCATATAAGCTTGCAATGCTGCGCGTGTTTGAGCTTTTGAAAGCGCTCGTCATATAAGCTCGTACCGCGGTCCCGCCGCCGCCGCCGCCACCGCCGCCGCCGCCATGTAAGCTTATTTAAGTAGTCATTCCGTAAATAAATTGCTCAGTCGCGATTAAGGATACACGCTGGAAACATCCATGGACCTCAATGATATGTGGTCCCACGGGATGTGGAAAAACATATTTTGTAAAAAAAATTTTCAAATACATACGTAAAATGTCGGATGTACGATTTGAACGCGTGCTTTTTTATTACTCGGAATGGCAGCCTAGTTATACGGAATATAGAGAAAATATTGAATTTTGCGAAGGATTACCCCAGTCGGCGGATTATTCGAATGATCAACGCCCGAAACTCATCGTCATCGATGACCTCATGCGCGAAGCTTCGAATAATAGCATCGTCGATTTATTTACAAAGGGTAGCCATCATAAAAATCTCAGCGTAATTTATATCACGCATAATCTTTTTCATCAAGGACATGGACAGCGTGATATATCATTGAACGCAAATTATATTGTCGTATTTAAAAATCCACGAGATCGCGCGCAAATTCAGCATCTCGCGCGACAGGTGTGCCCGGAAAATCCGCGATTCGTTCAAGAGGTGTATTTCGATGCGGCTGCAGCGCCTCATGGGTATCTATTGTTCGATCTCAAACAATCTACACTCGATAATTGTCGTTTTCGCGCCTGCGTATTTCCCGTTGATGAGTATCATTATATCTACGTACCACGAAAAGAAATAAAAATACGAGACTCTAGCCGCGATGTACCAGTAATGCGGCTGTAAGGGCTGAGCAAGGAGCTCTCGGGAAAAAACAGTGCATTATTTTACACGCATTGTGTTATCTCACACAGACGCAATTGCACGCGATTTTGCGCATAGCTGATACGTCTTTGATACGTAGCATATGCAAATGTGCGTTGAATGTTTTACGCGGAAATGTGAAGCTCAATGATCGCCAACGAAAACGTTTGCGCCGTCATGCTACGCTTCTTCGTCGTTTAGCTCAAAAGGAAGGAAGTTAGGTGGGAAAACGGCGATTTATTGCAAAAAAAAAACAGTTCGACATTTTTCAAAAATCTGTTAATTCCTGTTTTGCGGTATATTAATAATGGAGCATGCTAGAAAAATGGTTCTCATTCCTCATAACAATATACAGAGACTAGGCGAGGAAAAGTCGCAGCGAGGAAACGCGGAGTCAACTACACAGCTGAGCGGCAACTCCGTGCAGACCAACGGAACACCGCTCTCACGCATCGATACGGAAATGCATGAAATATTAAACTCTGATCTGTACGAGAGCGAGAGAGACAAGTGGAGTGCTTATCTGCAGGTTTTACAGCGTTACCTTCGAATAGCCTTGGCTTCGCGTAACGACAGCGATGACTCGAACAATGACCCGGCGAAGGATGAGACCAGTGTGAAAATGTCGAAAATTCGCGAAGATAATATCAACGCTGGTAATACGGCATTAATCGATGCTGCTAAATCCCAATTGAACGATACACTGATTATCGATAGTGTACTGAAAAAATTTCGAACAAAGGCAAAATTATTATTGCGCAATTTGCATAGAAATACTTCGCCCAATAAAAAAATCAGTTGGGACAGGAGTGGCGCGGTTTCCATTGGTGGTACGAGAATACCAAATTCGAACATCGTTGATCTCGTGAATGACGCTATGCGCGCGAGAAAAAGGGCAAAACCTGAGGGCAGAGCTCACTTTGCCAAACACCTCCGGAAGATACAGATGCCACAGGAGTTGATAGGAAATCCGGAATTGTTACGAGAGGAGGCTGCCCCCTCAGCTGTGACTTCGACACCGCATAAGCGTCTCATATTGCCCGAGACGGTCAAAAGCATTCGCCTCAGCAGCAGCAGCAGCAGCAGCCATAACGACGGCGAGGGAGAGACTAGCGGCACTGCGTTTTACAGCGGACCAGCTGAGGAATCGGATGACAAGGCAGTAGATAAAACGCTCGCGAATCAGCGAGGCCGTGGACATCAGCTGAGGAATAATAACAAGCCAAAAAGACGACGCCTTGCTTGGACAACGCTTAAATTATGAACATCCTTGATAAAATTTATCATGATCCTTCTCATCCAGCATCCTTTTTCCGCTTGCAAACTCTCAAACATGCCATTGTCGATAAAAGAATTAATAAAAAACATATATTGCCATGGCTTGAGTCACAAGATTCGTATAACATGCATCGATTTGTACGGCGTAAATTTCCTCGTCGTACATACAATGTGAGTAATATCGACGATGTATGGGAGGCAGATTTAGCCGATCTTCGATCAATCGCAACGTATAATGATAATTTCGTATATCTCTTGGTAGTGACAGATGCATTGAGCAAATACGCTTGGGTCGAGCCGTTGAGCGATAAGACGAGTGTCAATGTTTCCCGAGCTCTTGCACGAATACTCGCTCGTAGTAAAAATAGAGTGCCTCATCAGTTGCAAACTGATCGCGGCAAGGAGTTTATCGGAGCACCTTTTCAGGAATTTTTGAAGAAAAAAAATATTTCTTTTCGCGCGGCGCGTAATCCCGACGTAAAGGCCGCGATCGCCGAGAGATTTAATCGCACGTTAAAAGAAAGAATGTGGCGTTATTTCACACATACGCGAAACAAACGTTATATCGATGTGTTGCAAAAAATTGTAAATGCCTATAATCATGCACGTCTCAGCGGAACAAGATTACAACCGGCAGAGGTGACTTTAGAAAACGCCGCCGAGGCGCGAAAAAATCTTGCTCGACGATACACGCATAACCGAAAAAATAAAATACCTAAATATAAGGTGGGTGATGTAGTACGAATCAGTAGTGCGAAAGCAGCATTCGCGAAAGGATACGAACGTGGATGGAGCAACGAATTATTTAAAATCGATCGAATATCCAAAAATCGTAATCCAATCGTATATATTTTACGCAATCTCGATAACGAAATTATCGACGGTATTTTTTCTACCGAGGAATTGACACGTGTTCGTGAGAGTAAAATGCGATATTTGACAGCATGAATTTACGAGAAAATAATTTTTTCTTTGTCGTATTACCGAGTAACAGTAGTATGGAATACTTTCCGGATAAGATGACGACAAAATATACCACAAAATTACCGAAACAATTACGATTGGAAGGAGATTGGGCGGTTTCGCTAGCAGAAATTAGCTACCCAATGACCTTCCTCCATATCCCCCAATCAGAAAATAGAGTAATCGTCGAAGACTGAGACTACGATAAATCTGGTCGTAATGAACATACAAGACGAGCAATAAAGTTCGATATCGTGCCCAGCAGGGTATATTCCACTATCGATACTTTACTCGCCTGTATTAATAAGCTAACATGTGTATACGGCCATTTTTATTTCAAACTCGAGCCCAACGGTCGGGTTAGAGTTTTACGAATATACGATGATTCGCGTTATCATGATTTTCGCGTCTCTCCGATTATAGCGCAATTGCTAGGCCTGGGTGACCAGGCTCTGACAAATCTGGCTTTAGGGCCAAAGCAATCGTTCCAAGGTCCGCATCCCGCATCGCTTTCTCGAACTATCCCGGATAGTTTATTCATCTATTCGGATATATGTGAATCGAGCATCATTGGCGATATACAGGCACCATTATTACGTGTCGTACTAGTGGACGGAGTCGGGGAATATGGCACAACCAGAATAAAATATTTTCCCGCACAACGCTATATCCCACTTATTCGCAATAATTTGCACACGATCGAGATCGATATAAGGGATGGGTTTAGCAAACCTGTACCATTCGACTACGGAACGTTGACGGTGACGCTGCAGTTTGAACGGCTGCACTAACAAGTCCGTATGGAGCAATATTATCACGACGGCGGCGAGATTCATAGCGGCGATCTACAGAACGGCTTGGTTCGACGAGGATACGGCGGAATTAGCCATGTTTACATTGGCACACCCAATCAGCGTGGTCACGGGATCGGAAGCTTTCTCAGAAAGCTTTTTCGTCGTGTTTTACCACTCCTGCGCAAAGGCCGGACAGCTGTGGGTAAAGAGGCGATGCGTGCCGGTGCGAATATCACCGGGGATATGCTACAGAGAGATATGACGCTTAAAGATGCTTTTCGCGCAAGAGTGCGTGAATCAGGAAGTAATTTAAAACGGAAGGCCGAGGAAAAAATTGATCGATTGATGCAGGGCTCGGGATATAAGAAGCGGAAAATTTCTCGCACCCGACATTCGACCAGTAGACGTGTTAAGCGACGTGTCTCTCCGAAAAAGAAGAAGAAAATCAACAGCACGAAAAAGAAGAAGACGACGTTGAAAAAAAATAAAAAAATAAAGAGAAAATTTCAACGGATTGTAGCTGATATTTTCGCGTAAGCAAAAAAAATGGCTTTCCTACATGCGCATTCGTGCGAGTGCATGAAATCCGAACTCGAGCTGTTTTCTCTTCCTCCAACGCAAACTACGATTGAGGGGTCAAACTGGGTTTATTACAAACCAATCTCATCACTCACGGATGATTCCCCCATAGAATTTGTCGTGCCTGGTCAAGGTGACGAGTACATAGATCTTGCCCACACTATGCTCAGTCTTCGCGTACAAATAAAAAAACCTAATATCGCAAGCACGAGTGAAAAAACAGCTCTTACAGAGAAAATTCCTGAAATTGGTCCCGTGAACCATTTTTTGCATTCATAATTTAATCAAGTTGATGTCTATTTAAATCAAAAATTGGTCTCTCCGTCCAATAATGCATACGCTTATCGCGCGTTAATAGAGACATTATTAAATTATGGACTGAGCGCTAAAAATTCGCATCTCACCTCGGTATTGTGGTACGATGATACGCCCGGAGCTATGGATGATACGAGTGAGGAAAATAATTCTGGCCTAAGGGAACGGAAGGAGCTGTTGTCAGCGGGGAAAACGATCGATTCGCTCGGGCATTTACATTGCGATATATTTAATCAAGAGCGTTTTCTCTTGAATGGAGTAGAAATGCGATTACGCCTTGTAGGAGCCAGAGATTCATTTTTTCTTATGGCTGCATCCCTGAATAACGGTGTTGGATTAAAAATTCTCGAAGCGTCGCTTCTTGTACGGCGAACGAAAATCGCGACGGGGATTTTGCTCTCTCACGCTCGAGTCTTGGCAAAATCCACAGCTAAGTATCCGCTGACTCGTGTCGAGGTAAAGGCTGTTTCATTACACGCCGGAGTACACGGGAAAACAATTGACAATGTGGTACTCGGCCAGTTACCGAAACGACTAATTATCGGATTTGTCGATAATAGAGCGTTTAACGGAAATTCTACCCTCAATCCGTTCAATTTTCAAAATTATAAAATTAATTATTTCTCTTGATATGTGGATGGATTGCAAATTCCCTCTCGACCTTTGCAACCGGACTTTACCAAAAATGAGCTTTATGTAGACGCGTACCAAACATTATTCTCGGGTACGGGAATACATTTTCTCAACGAGGGTAATTCGATAGATCGTGGAAATTATCCAAATGGTTATTGTCTGTTTGCTTTCGATCTGACACCCGTTCTTTCGGCAAACAGCTGCTCGCATTGGAATTTAATAAAACACGGTAGTGTGAGGATTGAAGTCCGATTCGAGGAAGCGCTCAAGTCAACGGTAAATTGCGTCGTATATGCAGAATATGACAATGTCCTCGAAATCGACTCCTCTCGGCAAGTAATTGCTGACTTCTCTGGATAGTCGCATGCACGTGTGAAGGATCGAATTACACCGCCTTTGTCGGCTTTTGGTCTTTTCTCGACATTGCGAAGAAAAAAAAGAAATCAGTTTATGGTGAGCGTTCGAACGAAATGGACACGAGAATGGATATCATAATCGTGACAGGGAAAATCGTTTTTCACCGAAAGAAATTGCTATTGTCGATGTCGATCGTCCGAATATGATGCATTGGATCGTGGCACCTCCGTACGCTTTTTCTGAATTACCCGAGGTTGCGCAAAAGCAAAATCGCTTTTTAACGCTCGACTTTCACGGATTGGAGTGGTACGAAGGTGATGTGACATGCCAACAAGTATATGCAAATTTACGCGACATTGCTCGGCGTGCACGAAATTTTATAACGCGGGGGCGTGAAAAAGCTTATTTGCTGCGTAACGTATTATCTCGCGATGTGATCGATCTTGAGTCAGAACACCGCGAGTGTCCAGGTTTTGAAAAAAAGCCCCTAGCACACCGCGAATGTTTGCGACATTGCATGGGAATGCTACAACACCGACGAAAGTGCGCATTATCACAGGCAAATATGCTCAAGGCATGGTATCAAAAACATATACGGCCCGTAGATAGTGATGCCGCGAGACGAGACGAGACGAGACTTGGACGAGACGAGACTCTCGTCAAGACTCTCGTCGAAATTTTCAACATTAAAAAAAAACAAATGTCTTTTCATTTCCAACGTTATTTTATTGATGTTACTCTTTTTAATTTTCATCTCATCATGTAATGAAACAAAACCGGAGCCTTAGCGCAGTTTTTCGTTCGTTTCGGAAAAAAATTTAACTAATTCGCTGCTATCTCACGATTACTTTATTGCGTTATTCGTCGACTTATACTATCGACTTAAAGTTTTACACTTGAAGGTTTTAAGGATCGCTGATTACGAGTCTGTACCCAAAATTGAGAAATTCACGATGGGGGATCCAATGTGCATGACGTACCAAAAATGAAAATAGTCGTTTGATCTTCAAGCGACGATGCATTTTGCATTTTGCAACGACTGTTTGCATTTTTCGTCATCTTAAATTCCTAAATTTTCAGTGCAAATTCGTATTCTGCGACTTCGCCCCCGTCAAGATTAGTCCACGCTACGCCACTGGCAAGAATGGCACAAAAGCGCCTTTGGCGTATTGTGGTACTTGGAGGAACTAAAGAGGCTTCTCTGGCGGCCATTTTTTTTTCGATGTAATGCCGCTCGCACTGTGGCACTATTTTCTTGTTTCTTTCCATACGAAAAACATTGAAAAAAACAACAACAACAAACGTGGGCGTGTACAAATTGGGTACGAAGAAACAATTACATAGGAATAATTGTGAAACGGGTGTCAGGAAAGAGTAGGCAGTAGAACAAGACGAATGTGAAGCATCGCAAGAATTTTCGGGAAAAGAAAAAGCTATAAAGAGTGAGTACCCAAAACGTTCTTGCGAGATATTCAAGAGAAATCTCCAAATGGTCGATTTTGTTAGGTTATCCCGCAGATTATCCTGTGTTAAATTGTCGAAAACACGTTGTGCCATGAAGCGTTCAACTAGAGCATCGGTGAATGGTAGAAAAAAAAAGACAAAGGCGGGTCATCATATGTGATGATTCTCACAGCAGCAACAGTGACGATGCTCTACACGAAGGTACCGAGAGAGAAAGCAGTCCAGAAAGCGTACCAATATGCAATTCACCCTCGACTCCGAGGACATCGAGCATTTCCCAAAAGTACGGTATTTTCTTCGAAATATCTGGCATCGGGGCAGATAAATACGGCAAGTGCCTATTGTGCTTAAAAGAAGGTACCACTCGTCGAATCAAGATGAAATGCGCGAATACCTCGGGACTCATAAAGCATTTGAAAAGTTTTCATGCTCGCGAGTCAACAGTACAAAATGTCATTGATTGTAAATCGGCGCCATCTTCAAATTTACAAGAAATAGCAAAATCATTCGACGAAAGAGTGGTTGAGTGGCTCGCTATCAAATGTCTACCGTTTTCATTCTTCGATGATGATGCGACGCAAAATTTCTTTCGGTAATGTTTACTTTCATACAAAATTTATATGGAAAATAAAAAGCAAATAAATACAAATAATAATCAAATAGTAAATAGTAATAAATAAATAATAAAAAACTAACAAGTAATAAAATAACAACAAAAAAAAACAATGATGAAAACGTGTAAAACAATGGTAACAAATACACTCCCGCTCAAAAGTTTGGAAACACCAGTCAATATTTCTTGCCGCACTAGAAGTTGCATAACTCCGTCAAAAAACAAGATAATTGAATTTTTCAAAAAGCGTTTTGATGGAAAAGAATTAAGCTTTGTTTTACTTTTCACAAATATTCTTTATGATTTCTTTTTTTCGATCCGGTACGCATTTTTTACGATTTAAAAATAACAACGAAAAACAATGTAAATGAAACGATAAAAAAATTCTTCTAGCTTCATAATTCTTATATATTTTATGTTTATATTCGCTTGCGCAGGTTTTTGAACATCGATTTCAGTTTTCCGAAGCGAACCAGGATGCGGGAAATGGTTGTTCATCACTTCAATGCCATGAGGTCTGCAGTTTTCAAAACGCTCCGAGGAGTATCCTCGAAATTTTCACTCACGATCGATGGATGGACTTCGATCGCCACTCGAGCGTATTATGGCATAACCATGCATTTCATCGATGATGCATGGATGCTTCAGTCTCTACCGCTTGATTTCATCCCATTAAATGGAAGACATAACGGCAAAGACATCGCCAATCTCGTCCTTGACGTTTTGGAGCAATTCCAAGTGAAATCAAAGATCCAAGGCATCACGATGGATAATGCTGCTGCTAATTCCTCGTTTATCGCAGAGCTCTCCGATTTGTGGTTGGACGAAGGAATATTATTTGACTCGACGAATTGCCACTTCCGCTGTTTCGCACATATTCTGAATTTGGGCGTACAGGACACTTTGCGTGCTCTGTGTCCAGCAAACAGTGAAATCGATTCATCAAATAATAACGATGACTGAGATGAGGAAAATTTGCGCATTTACGATGCGATAACGAAAACCTGATCAATAGAGTTAGGAGGCTTCTTCTAAAAATTAAAAGGTCAGAGCAATGGACGAATAAATTAGAAAGATTTTGCGAGGCTCTCGGCACGAAAAAATTGTCGACGACGATCGATGTGTCCACACGGTGGAACTCGACGTATCGAATGATTCGAACGGCGATAAGTCTCAAAGCAGCTCTTAACGCTCTTGTTCAAAGCCACGAAGATCTTCGCGATTTTATCATCAAAACCGATGAATGGGACGTTTTGAGCACAGTCTGCTTATATTTGAAGCCATTCAATTATCTGTCGACGGTTCTTGGAGGCCAAGCATACGCAACGTTACCGTTAGTGATTGTTGGATTTAACATGCTAATTGACCAGTGCGAAACAATCGTGAAGACTCTCGATGAGAAAACGTCCCGGAATCGAATCGACGAAACCCTTTTGCTCGCTTTCCAATCCGGCCGAGATAAAATGTTGGCACATTATCGAAAAACGAACGGGATTTATGGCGTCGTACTCATTTTAGATCCTCGTCATAAAGTAAAAACGTTTTCTCTAACGACATGGGGCCAAGATCTGAGAGAGGAATCCATGAGGACATTTGAAAATATTTTCAAAGAGGAGTACTGCACTGCTCGCAATGTTCCCCAGTCCCCAATGTCACGGAGAATCACCTCTTCACAGGATGATGACGATGATAAATCCTTCGACTTATTCGCGCTTTATGAGTGTTTATCTCAAATTTCGTGTAAATTTAACAATAGTGATTGGAGAAATGAGCTTGATGGATATCTCAATGAGAAACGAGCCGATACAAATGAGGACATTCTTCAATGGTGGAAGAGAAATTCGATCAGATTCCCAAATTTATCCAAAATGGCTCGCGACTTTCTGAGTATTCCAGCTACCAGCGTTCCGGCTGAAAGGCTTTTTCCTAAAGCAGGATTGATCATCCGAAAGCATAGAAATCGATTAAATAATGAATCAGCGAGGAGCCTTCTCTGCCTAAATGGTTGGATGACGTGCAGCCTTCGTTCCGAAATTCAAAAGAATTTGCATAAAGTAGACGAGTGACGAACGATTAAATTTCGACATCATGGTAACGTAAATAGCCATGGTGACGTCGATTCTATATGTTTTTTATGATGCATGTAATCCTTACGAGATTCATGTATTGTTTGAATAATTTATAGAAGGCGCCAAAGTCGAAAATGTCTTTTCCAATGGCCAATAGTTAATCTCAGGATTGGCAAGTCTAAAACAAAAAAATAAAAAAGCATTTTAAAGAAAAAGGTTTCTTCATAACAATTAATGAAACACCGTTAATAAAATATCGATTAAAAAAAAAAGGCGGATGTTTGAAATGAAAGTAAAAAACAAATTTTCCACGATTTATTTCAAACATCTGCCATTTTTTTAAATCGATTTTTCATTCACGATGGTAGATTGTTGTGTAAGAAACTTTCCTATTTAAAATGCTTTTTTATTTTTTTGTTTTAGACTTGCCAATCTTGAGATTAATTTATTGTCGGCCATGGGAAAATAAATGTTCGACTTTAGCACCTTTTATAAATTATTCAAACAACGAGAATAAAAAAAAATTATTATTTTGTACTCTCGACTGATCGAGCAATATTGTAATAAGAGTTTCATAATCATGTTTGATAAAGGAGCTGAGATTTTTTTTTTATTTGCTTTTTTGACCTCTTTTAAAGTATATCAGTACCTTAAGACACAATAAAATAAAAGAAATAAAAAAGTTTAATAAATAATAAACCACATAATTGCGAGATAAGGAGTTATTTGATTTTTTTTGTCTTTTTAGGAAATATTCAGTAATCGCGTCGAGGTTCTCGTTTTGTTTGGAAAAATGGTAAGATGAGAATAAAAAAAGAGTAACAGCCATAAAATAGCGTTGAAAATGATCTGACGTTCGTTTTTTTCTTTATATGTCGAAAGTTTTGACGAGAGTCTCGACGAGACTCGTCTCGACGAGACCAGCAAAGTCTCGTCTCGTCTCGACGAGACCGAGACTAGTCTCGTCTCGCCGGCATCACTACCCGTAGAAGATAATTGGCATATGGGAGAAATCCCTGTGGTAATTAAAGAAGAAAAAAAGGAAGGGATGGATTCATCAGACGAGTGCGATGGATGTGTTTGGTGCGAAGACTAGCAATTCGTTGAGTATGAGTATATGTGTGAGGCTCATAATTTTTTTTTACCACGCTCGCTTTCACGCTGGACATGTGTGAGAATCAGTCTGTCAGCAGTTGTTAACTCGAACGGTCGCAGTATGGATATTGTCGTGGATATTCGAGGCATGATAGATGACTCGTTCAATATAATTCCAAAAGAAGTGGCTGTTGTTACTCTTGATAAACAAGTCACAATGCATTGGATTGTACAACCACCATACCCTTACGGAAAATTGGGAGTTATGACTAGACTCCTAAATAATTCTCGCTCGATGTTCTGACGACGGAAACATAACAAGTCTTAAAATGTCTGATCATTTGCGTAAAATTGTGAACGAATCAAGGCATATATACATGGGAATTGGAAACAGCAGTATTTTTCCAGGAGATCAGCGGAAAAAAAATATTATATGCCTCAAAAATAATATGTTTTCGCAAGAGTTTGAAAAATTGGTAAAAACGGCGCCTGAAAAATATCTAGTTCACGCATTGAAACACATACCGGACGCGTTCGATGTGCGTTAACATACGCATCGGCGATGAAAAAATGGATCAAGCGTAACAGCCTGAAGAAGAGATAGGCAATAAAATCATATTTATATGTGCATATGAAGAAAACATTATCATTTGGAGGTCGTTTCGCCGCTGAGTATGAACTCAGCTGAAATACGAGAAGCTCTACGAGTCTTACCCGTCGCAACTACAGGAGTATTTCCGGCTGACGAGATTCCACGTGTATGGACTAAACCCGCGGGAATAATAGTCAATACAGATGAGCACACCAAACCAGGCGAGCACTGGGTCGCCATGTACGTCGATCGAGATGGCAGAGGCTGGTACTTTGACAGCTATGGATTACCACCAATCATACCGCAGCACATCGCAGGACTCCGGAGAAATTGCAAGTTCTTTCGCTGCAACAACAAGCAGCTCCAGAGTGATACATCGGATGTGTGTGGACAGTTTTGTATTATTTTTTTGCATTTCCTGTCTTCTGGTATTAGCATGGCTCGATTTAACAATCTCTTCAGCGATAATACACGAAAAAATGACAAATTAGTGCGCGAATATTACAACGCTTTTTCAACGACGAAACGAGCAGATAAAAACAATGGTAATAAATCATTCATCGGGAACGGTGGTTTTGTCGAGCGAGGATTTTCTTGTACGCAGGGATGTTGTGTGCGTCGATAAAAATGGGTTGCATTATATAGCTATTATGAGAAATTGGGTAAATAAAATAATATAATTATACTGAAAAATCTGTGTAGTTATTTCAGACTGTTCCTATATTCCTTTAATGACAATTTTTGCATTTCCAGCAGAAAAAAAGCATTAGTATCCGTCTAGCGTCCCCGCCTACCCCTACTTCTCCCCTCACTGTCGTTCTCAACATCACGATAATATTTCTCTACCGGTGGTGGGGGAAAATTATTGTGTTGGGGGAAGCCGCATGGTGGGGGTGGGAGTGGAGATGGGAGTGCGGGGTGCCAGACGGGTACCAATACTACTGATATTGATTTTTCAATGTTTATTTTGTCGATAACCCCTTAAAAATTGTGAAAATCGCAATGCCAAACGAACGGTCTCGAAAAAAATCTTCAGAAGATAAGAATGTGTTCATTCCAAATATTAATTACAGTAGTAACAAAACGTTTAGTCAGCCGGCGAGTGTGAAAACAATTGAGCATCGCCCTGCGACTCCGGACTCGATCTTTCTTGATTTCGGCATTTCCATGCCATTCTCCCGTGCCTTCCCGCTGGTAACACAGGTCAATTCGGGTATTGCACGACCACACGTTTTGTTCATTAATTTTTCCCTTCAACAATGCACCAATTCACATTTTCGAGATATAACTCTTTAATTGCGAAAAATGCAAATAACCGATACGTTGCGTTTGGGACAACCCTGGATTTTATCCCCGAAGAGTTTTTCTGCAACACGACCTATACCAGATAGTTGGCTGTGACGAAACACGACTTCTCGATAAATTTCAGGTCAATCGATCACGTTATCATCGAAAAACCGTGTCAATTTCCCGAGGCTATATTGTGCTGTCGAATTTCGCGATTGTCTTTTTATAATCCACGTGAGTCGTAAATTCACGTGCGCTGTTGCGACGACATCTTACAATATAAGCGGCAGGAGAAATTAATCGACTGCAAGCTTGTTTCGCGTAAATAAATGAATGCAGAGATTCAATTATATCGATAATAATAAACTGTATTTTTCGAACTTCACTGTTAATTTCGTGATACAACCCTTATGTGTGTCGTAATAATTTATGTTTAATATCGAAGTTTACTCGGCAACTATCAGAATTTAACTTGATGAAATATTTCGAGTTGACTCGGCAAAAATGCGAAACAGACAACTACTTACTTTTTCCTACCCCTTTTTTACAAGTAGAAGGGGAGGCCTTTAAGGGTTTGTGTCGCGAATTCAACGTCCGGAGACGGTAAGATAATCGAGCCTAAGCGTCGAGCGGCGAACGCTTTACCCTATTGACTATTTATCACGTCCAACGTAACAACAAATATTTGGAAGTGAGAACGTTCGCTGAAAGATCTCCGGAGGCTTGTTTTATCAACTTTTTATTAAATTTAGTTTCACTTGTTCGTTGCAGAGTTCCTTTTCACACCCAGGATTATGCCTTTTGAATTGGATTGATCGTTGATTGAAGCTGACACTTGGTTTAAATTAACACTTGGTTATTCATTTTAACGTCGATGCGTTGAATTATTATTTTAAATACACACGGTTTACAATTTCGATAATACGATTTTGAATAATGAGTCGACGCGGTAACATACTTCGCGGACAATTTCAAACACAAACTTCAAATATTGAATAATTGCGATAAAAGGTTCGCTCACGACGATATCAATTCCGAGGCTAGATACGCGATCGCGGACACACTAGGATAGTCTTACTTCTCACCCTCTCGCGAAGGTTCGGAGCGTGACAACTCAACGCCATCGAAGAGTAAACAAAGACTAAACTTCAATTTGTCGCTGCGTTTTCAAAGGGTCTGTTTGCTCAGCGGGAGATGAATTTTACAAATTTGGGCATACAGATTTTCCATAAGTGTTGTGGAATCGGCTTCGATTCGGCCAATGAAAATTTTAAAGTCTCGATGGAAAGAGAGGTTTTTCTGTTTTTACGTTTCGATCCTTGGTCCGGACCCTAATCAGAATTTCATTTACTCTATAAATTTTGATCGTTTTACAATTTTTTTTTTTAATATAAATAAATTAGAGTTAAAATAAATTATTTCATACATGTGTTTTGTGTCATACTTAAATAATAATGATTGGTATAAGTTTAATGACATGGATGTTGTAATTAACATGATTATAGTTTTGTATGGGAAGAATAACGTATTATTGTAGTATGTTAATTAAACTATAATTCTGCGATATGAATGATAATATGTGATAGTGCGATTTATTAATCGTAAATTTGTAGGTTATGTAATGTGTCACATAGTTATTGATAAAAATGCAATAGTATCTTATGGGAGTGATTTCGTCATTTTAATTCAATTGATGGAGAGATTGATCGTTTTTTGGCGATCTATCTTATCTGAAAATATTTTTTTTATATAATTATGTGAAAATTATTTGATAAATGTATGAAAATTTAATACGATAGTATATAAAAGTGACGTTTACCTATTAAATTCAAGTTTTATGTTTTCAATAGCACAAATGAAGAAAACTCGAATTTTATTGTATCACATGTCGAGCGGTTAACGTCTCCGAATGTTCCAGAGAAACTGAGAATTCTTAATTTTGAGGAGCCAAGGAGTCAAGAAGTCAAGGAATATACCAACAACCTTTTCTAACACCATTAAAATAATCAAAAACACTTCTTTATTCATGAAAAACAATCCACAACTTATAATCACAAAAGCAGATAAATGGAACTCCACAGTGATTTTGAACAAATCAGATTACATTACCAAAACATACAATTTTCTTGCGGATTCTTCAACTTACAAATTAATTAATGAAAATCCGATCAACTCTCTACAAAAATCTTAAATATCATTGATGAAACAAAACTCAAATTTCTAAAAGCAGAACATTGCAACTTATCTCTTCGTTATTGCCTTCCCAAAAATTCACAAGAATAACTTTCCTTTTCGTCCAATAGTATCTTTGATCAATAGCCCAACACATAAATTAGCAGAATTTATCCATTCAAAACTAATTAAAATAATACCCACAACAAACTCACACGTCAAAGATAGTTTCAGTATAAAACAATTCATTTCAAATATTTTAATTCCACACAACTACAAACTTGTCTCCTTTGATGTCGAATCTCTTTACACAAACGTTCCACGACAATCGGTCATTCAAAGTCTCCAAAATGGATCAAACATATTTTCTGAAAAAAATCCATTAAACGAAATAACTAAAGCCATAGAATTCATCATGTTTTCGACTTATTTTACCTTCGAAAACAAAATATATCAACAGATCTCAAGTTTACCAATGGGTTCACCTCTTGCACCGTTACTATCAAATATTGTCATGATTAATTTGGAAATAAATTGTTTGGAAAAGCTAAAGTTTGCGTTGCCTTTATACAAAAGATATGTCGACGATATTATTATCGCTCTGCCAAAAAACAACATTGAATCCACAGTAAAAATCTTCAATTCATATAATCTCAAACTACAATTTACAACAGAAATAGAAGGAAACAACAAAATTCCTTTCCTCGACATTCTCCTAATCCGAAAACAAAATTCTATCATAACTAACTGGTACAGGAAACCAACTTGGTCAGGCAGATTCATAAATTTCTTCTCACACTATCCACTTCACTAAAAAAAAAGCCATAATCTACATGTTAGTTGACGGAGCAATAGAAATATCGCATCCATCCTTTCACAGACAAAACCTGGAACTTATAAAAAACACGATGACACAAAATTGTCATCCAATCTCTTTCACAGAAAAAATAATAAAACAAAAACTATTAACAATCAAAAATCAACAAAACATCAACAGCGATTTTGACTCATCCAGAATAATTAATTTACCATACACCAAAAACATCCATCACCAACTGATTCGTCTTTTGCAACAATATAACATCACATTAGTTACAAACAATCAACATAACATCCTATCAATCATAGGCTCCACCGAAGACAAAATTTGTAATGATTGTAATGATTACAATTCCGTATATATTGGCCAAACCAAAAAATATTTAAAAACCAGAATCAATGAACACAAAAACAGTCTAAAACACAAAACCTCATTATACACAGCCCTAGCGCAACACGCAGTAGAACAAAAACATGATTTTAAATTTGACGATGTAAAAATCTTAAACATTGGAGAATGGCTACAGAAAATATTAATCCCAGAAATGATCGAAATCAAAGCGCACACTAATGCCATAAATTTTAGAACAGACATTGACAAACTAAGTTCTGTATACAACTCAATAATATAAAAACAAATAATATATGATAATGACTACACACTCATTTCAAGTTAACAATTTCATATTACTTGCTTGATACATACATTACAATCTTCATATCTCAACAACTCATTTCCAATAGATCCGCAACTAGTTACCGACCGACAATATAACAAAACAATCGAATTCCTATCACCACATTTACAAATCGATGACTAATTTTCATACACACCAAATTTTTTATTTCTCGACACGGCACTGCCTAAACGATATATATATATACACCTTGACTCCTCAAAATTAAGAATTCTCAGTTTGTCCGGACTATTCGGAGACGTTAACCGCTCAACATGTGATGCGATGAAATTCTTGTTTTCTTCATTTGTGCTTTCGAAAACATGAAACTATTAAATTCAATAAGTAAACATCACTTTTATATAATATCGTATTACATTTTCATACATTTATCCAATAATTTTCACATAATTATATAAAAAAAATTTTTACAGATAAGAGAGATGGCAAAAAAACGATCAACCTCTCCATCAATCCTCTAATAAAAAGTTGGTGTGTCACGAAATTGCTATGTTCGGACTGAAGCCGTTTTATTCGTGCTGTGATTGGTCGGTTGGCCAGACTCGAGCGCGACTTCACACCTCGCGTGTGCGTGACTTCACACATCGCGAGTCGCGCGATGACTTTGACAGTTGATTGCGGTTTCATGTCTGTCACTTTAACCGGAGAAATCGTTTAGTTACACATATACGCGTAATACGGGTAAAGGATCTGCGCGTCACTTGAAAAGGAGTCGGTGAGATAATTTCAAGAGAAACACGGACATCAATCCCGTGTAACGGTGGTTTCTGTGTGCGAATTCGTACATCGCGAGTCGTGCGCGATGTTTTGACAGTCAGTGCGCGGTTATACGTCGTGTTTCGCAATTGGATCCGCCAAAACGATATTTGTCATTTTTAAGTATAATACGTAAGGAATTTTATTATCGCAAATAGCTTCATCGTGATCCCCAGGCCATTTCCGATTTAAAATACAGACTTCGATCATTGAAACGACGAAAAAAACTTTTTCGTGGAATGGAATGGAAGGACCCATCAATAAATTTGTCACAAAAAACTGTTCGCAAATGGATCTGCCAAAAATTATTTTTGTCATTTTTAAGTATGACCCGTAAGGAATTTTAGCATCGCAAATAGCTTCATCGTGATCCCCAGGCAATTTCCGATTCAAACCACAGGCTTTGAACCTTGAAACGACGAAAAAAAACTTTTTCGTGGAATGGATTGGAATACAATGGAATTGGCTCGAACTTATCGTCTCTGCTTATTCGCCCGAAGAGGCCAATGATCATATCGTGGCAGGATACAAAAGTTATTTCATGAAGAGAGGGAGGAGAGGAATAAAAGGACCCATCAATCAATTCGTCGCAAAAAAACTGTTCGCAAATGGATCCACCGAAATTGTCGGCCGCGCGTTTCCGCATATGCTGATTAGAGGTGTGCGAATATTTGAATTTACGAATATTAGAACTGTTCGAAGAATTCGAATAGTTCGAATAGTTTGCACTTTTCGAATAGTTTGGACTCTTCGAATAGTTTGAACTTTTCGAATATATAGTTTGAACTTTTCGAATAGTTTGAACTTTTTGAATAGTTTTAACTTTTCGAATAGTTTAAACTTTTCGAATAGTTTGAACTTTTCGAATAGTTTGAACTTTTTGAACAGTTTGAAGTTCGAATAATTATTCGAATGGTTCGAATAATTCGAATATTCGATTCGAATTCCGAATCGATTCGAATGCTATTCGCACATCCCTAATGCCAATAAAATCGTTTCTCAGTCTATAATTCCTTCGGTATATCAAAACGAAACTTTCCTTGTGTGTCCTTCCGAATCTTATTTGCGGTAACACTTTGAAATTGGCATTTGAAATCTCTTCGGGAAAAAAAGAAATTTTGGTCATTTGGTTCCCGAGACGACTGTCAGTTCGACAGTCGAGTTCGGTCATATCTCTGGATTCTCTGGGTCAGTTTGACAGTCGTGTGGGGTTATATATACGATGTCGCGACGGTAGTCAGTTTGAAAATTGTAAGGTTATACGATATCGCGTTTACGGTTATAAAGATGTGTTGAAAGCTTCGGGAAAGAGAAGAAATACGAAGATGGAAGAGGAGAAGGGAAGAACAGATGGGTGGATATGGTGAACGAAGGAATTGGAGAAATGATAAAAAGGAGCAAAGAAGATACGTGGAGAAGTGAAAAAGCAGAGAAAATGAATAGAACGAGGTGAAATGAAGTATGGACAGGTAATGTAAGAGGAATCGAATGAATACACATAATAATACCTTGGTGTTTTGAATTATTTTTATTCAATTTTATTAGATATATATTATCAGAACAAATCATTCACATTTACATTAAATATTATTTATTTTCAACGTTGAATATTCGATCGAAAACTAGAAGGCGTCTTAACATTAAAATATTATCAACAATAATATTTATATTCGACCGAAAAGTGAAAAAAATTAATATTGATTACTTCACCCTCGATTTCTGGAATGGAAAAGAAAAATATTATTTATTATTTATTGTAAAAAAATAATAATAACATTGAAAATTCGGCAATGATATTACCGACTAAGTCGGATAACTTTTTTACTCAAGTTTTTTTTTCAACATAAGACGATTTACGTACTTTCGTTGGTGGGCTCGTGATGTCACGAATTTCCTCCGGGTCCAATCGATTTTCGTTAGTTTTCATAATTTGTGTACCATCCGTCACTTTGATATGAGGTATTTTATCGAAATACATTATTCCCGTTACGGTGATTCCACAACCGATTTGAAGGTTTTTCGGAAGAGTTTCAAAAGTTGCGATGCGAACCGTGAGCTTGTAATTTTTCCCGTCGGTAATCGCTCCAACTCCATAAGCGGATTCTCCCGTTTTATAATGAGTCATTCGGAAATCCATTTTTAGAAATCCATGGATTCCTGAAAGCACGAATCGTTATAATGATTTTGTTTCAGTTCGTTTTGAAAACATTACAGAATTTTATAAGTAAATTGGTAATTTATTCCAAAATAAATTACCAATTCTTCCTGAAATTCTTAATTGTTTTGAATAAAATTACTGAATCCTTCAGAATTTGTAATTTTTTCGAAATAAATTGCCAATACCTTCTGGAATTCGTAATTTTTTTCGAAATAAATTGCCAATTCCTTCTGGAATTCGTAATTTTTTTCGAAAAAATTACGAATTCTGAAGGACTCGGTAATTTTTTTCGAAACAATTACGAATTTCAAGAAGAATCGGTAATTTTTTTCGGAACCATTTTGAAATTTTAGAAGGAATATGCAGTTTATTTCGAAACAATTACAATTTCAAAATGAAATTGATAATTCATTTCGGAATAAATTGCAAATTTGTACTTGTTCGGGAAAAAGTGATCAATTTTTTTTTGTAATTTGTGATTTTTTCGAAAGTATTTGATGATGCCAATTTTTTACTTACGGATCAATTTCCCTTCGAAGTCCTCGAGATTTTCCCAATCGACCGTCACTGGTTCAACGGTCATGTTGTCGTCCATTCCGTAAAACCCGTAGTTCCCCTCTATAATTGTATGCTGTTGAATTGACAACTCGAATGGAACGTTGCCAGTATTGTAGACAGCTTTCATAATTTCTTTCGATACTGCTCCATTTAAATGAATTATCTAAAATAAAAAATTCGATAAGAAATTAGGATATGATGTTACATTGAGCAAAAAGTATATATTCATACTAACTTTATTCAAAGTCACGATTTTCGAAACTCTGTCGACTTGATCTTGCCAGGCGCAGCACTGGATCCGCCTTCCTGCTGCATTGTTCAGTACGAATTTGATTAAGTTCAATTGTCGCGCCGTTCCTACCATCTTCGGCAATGCCAAAGCATCGACGTATGCCAATACTTCACTGAAATTACAGGCAAAAGTATAAATCGGGATTTAAACAAATTAAATAAATCAGATGCTATATAAAATGAGAAAAAAAAATATCGAATCAAATTATACATACGATAAAATATAGGTAATGAATCCCGAATCAAACATTTTTTTAAAAAATCAAATCAAGTTGTACATACAATAAATAAAAAAACATAATCGGATTTAATTGTATAATAAAAGATAATATAGAAGAATAATTGCGATTCTAACGAATTGAATTGTACATAAATTTAAATGTAAAAAAATCATTCCAATTAAAATGAATTAGAATAAAATTGTTTTATAAAATGGAGTAAAAAATTAAAATTTACATGGTATCATCTGGATAGGGCATGGAGTCGATCGATCCGCTGTTTGTAAATTTCACAGGTTTGGAAATCGCTGGTTTCACGGAACTGGATGTGTCCGATTCACGGTTCTTTTCGAGGGGTTTGATGTTTTTCGTTGGCGCCATAATATAGTCGGATTGAGGAACGTCTCACTTCTTCAAAGGCTTTTTGTTCAATGAGCGTGCGCTTCGTTATATTTAATTACCATAGAAACGAGGAGACAGTTGAGAAAGATGCAGTGCTCAGCTAGTTTCAAGGCCAATATTATCAGATGTTCGGACGTTTGAGACGGTATGTAAAATCCCATGGCGAACTCCGATCGCATCGATATAATAGGAACCATGAATGCATTCTCGGCCATAGTGTGCTCATTTGTATCTCCGGAAAAAACCCTGAACAAAAAATATTATTTATCGTATCGTCGTATCCACGATTGTCGGAACAGAATTACGAATCAAACGATTGTTTCGAATTACGAAACAATTACGAATTTCGGAAGGAATTGGCAATTTATTTCGAAAAAGTTACGAATTGCCAATTCTTTCTGGAATTCGTAATTTTCTCGAAATGCATTACCAATTGGTTCTGGAATTTGTAATAAAAAATTGATAATTTTTTCCCGAACAATTAGAAAATTCCAGCACGAATTGGTAATAAAAAATTGATAACTTTTTCCCGAACAATCAGAAAATTCCAGCACGAATTGGTAATGTAAATCGAAAAAACTACGAATTCCAGAAAGAATTGGCAATTTATTTCGAAAAAATTACAAATTCCGAAGGATTTGGTGATTTTTTTCGAAACAATTACGAATTTCAAAATAAATGGCATATTCCTTCAGTATTTGTAATCGAAATACATTACAAATTCCAGTACTAGCTGGTAATGTATTTCGAAAAAATTACGAATTCCAAAAGATTCGGAAATTTTATTCGAAACAATTACGAATTCCAGAAGGAATTGGTAAGTTTTTTCGGAATAATTCCAAAATTTGCAATTTATTTCGGAACAATTATGATTTCAAAATAAATTGCATATTCCTTCGGTATTCATAATTATATCAAAATTAATTGCCAATTCTTCCTGAAATTCGTAATTGTTTCCAATAAAATTACCGAATCCTCCGGAATTTGTAATTCTTTTGAAATAAATCGCCAATTCCTTCTGGTATTCGTTAATTTTTTCGAAATACATTACCAATTCGTTCTGGAATTTTGTAATTGTTCGGGAAAAAATGATCAATTTTTTTTTACAAATTCCAGAATGAATTAGTAATGTATTTCGAAAAAATTACGAATTCTAGGAGGAATTTGCAATTTATTTCCAAAAAATTACAAATTCCGATGGATTCGGTAATTTATTACCAAAAAATTACAAATTCCAAAGGATTCAGTAATTTTATTCGAAACAATTGCAAATTCCAGGAAGAATTGGTAATTTTTTTCAAAAAAAGTACAATTAAATACGGACGGAATATGCAATTTATTTCGAAACAATTACAATTTCAAATAGAAAATAGAAAATTTATTTCGACGTAAATTGCAAATTCCTTATGAAATTTTGTAATTGTTTAAAAAAAATTACCAATTGTTCTTGGGATTCGTAATTGTTTTCAAATAAACTTACCGATCGAATTTCTTTGCTTTCTCGATCTTGTGATACTCGTCGAGATCGTTCTGTGCTCCGACGGATCGTAACACGCTCATCTGTCTCTCTTGTCGTCGTAATCGATCAACAGTACAGGCTGTACTGTACGTGCTCTGTACATTATGGCGCTGCAACTTTCGCACCCGCGTGAAATTTTTCTGAAGTTTCCGTCATGCGAGACCTTACTTGTACAATTCGTCCAAGCGGCTGAATTCCTATTCCTTCTCCGGCTGGGGTCTCTGATGCTTCAATGTCGGTCCCTGAAACGAAATCGGCTAAGATCGAGTCCAAGAACAAGCGAGCAAATAAAAGTTAAAAATTAAAAAAAAAACTATACCCAAACCGGAACCCAAATTATCTTTCAGGGTTCATCGGGTGTTGTTGCTCGGGTTGAAAAATTTGTGACGATGATTTCTGAAAAGCGTCATGCTCGTTCGAAATAGTTGCGCGGTTACACGGAGCGTACAACTTGAAAATGAGAATAAAATTTTTCTACCGACTCACCTGTGAACCGAAGTACCACGGTGTCGTACTGATGTATGTACTGCGGTATGTGAGGATTTATGCGTTTTTCCTCCTCATCAACGACCACGGGTGCCGTATCGGCTTTTCTTCCTTCCTCGAGTTTCTAAACTTTTCACCAAGCCTCGCGACTCCTTTTCCTCCACGAAATTTTATTCCTTCCCGGACAACACGAATGTTATGAAGACGTAATTTTTTTGTCTTTTTGGGAACGTCTTTGCGGCATTCCGAAAAGACGTTATCTTGACGTCTTTTCGACATGGTCGCTGCGATGTTCTGACGAGACGTCTTTATAACGTCTCCGTAAAGACGTCTTTACGGCATTCTGAAAAGACGTCTCCTCGACGTCGCAACCCATAATATAATTTTGGCAAATGCCGGTGGCCGCGAAAACTGACCGCCGTACACGTGGCGAGCGGAATTTCGAAGAAATAAAGGCTCAGTCGGTAATACAAAGACGTTCAAACAAATGCAATTGATCCACAAACTTCACTCCAATAGTTTGCATTGGTCATACTGACATTTTCGTTTTATTAAACGACGAAACGTCAATAAATTCGACATTTAAAACAAAATAAATTTGAATATCTGAAGTGCGTGAAAAATATTTCAATCTTCCGGAAAAGCAATTCCAACGGAACGAAGCAGCCGACGTACTTTATACAATGTAAGTTCACAATAAGATTTTATTATATAATATGATCATGATCTCCATCAATTCTGCCATTTTCTTTCACCTCCTCAGATCAATTTGAAAATCGGCTATATTTTGGAACGATTTAAACGTATATGGGCCATTCCACCAAATCCTGTACGCAAATCCGGCCGCTAAATTTTTTATTTTTTTTGTCTTTTTCACATTATTTAGGTGTCAACACAGAGATTTCTTGAGTATAAAAAATCTCCGACTTCAGTTTATAGGGATTATCGTAATTATCAGATTGTGCTTCGAAATTTGGATCAAAAAATTCCTTCAAAAAAATTAAAAACACGGCCTTTGATCGGAAATTTTTGAATTTTTCGAAAATGATGATCATTTTTGTCGAACATGTCATTTAGAGCGTGAAATTCAAAAACTAAAACTTAAAATGTCAATTCCACCATGTCCCCTATCGTTTCTCGAAAATCGATTTTTTTTTCTAAAAATTCGAGGAATTTCCGATGAAAAGTATGTCTAAAAATATTCCGCTCGTTTACCTTCAAGTCACAGTTGCGGTTTGAATAAAATTTGACGGTTTTTGCTTTCTCATAAAGGAAGCTTTGTGTTCGTGAAACAATTTTTTTTCGCGATTTTTATGCCATCATGTTCAAAATGTCCTAAAACATCGAGAAATCATGTTTACAAAAAATGTCCGGATTGATGTGTGTGTGTGTGTGTGTGTGTGTGTGTGTGTGTGTGTGTGTGTATCCCGAGTTTCAGATGTATATAATTAATAACTCGAAAACGCTTCGAGGTATCAAACTAAAATTTGGCACACTTGTCGAGCACGAATTGCTCTTCATTATGAAAAAAATGCTGTTTTAATTATAACGGGTGTTCAGATTTTATCGACTTTTTTTATTTTTGCAAGAATGGCGTAAACGCTCTAACCTCTGCAATTTTCAAGATATTGCGCTCAAGCTTTGTACAGAATTAGTATAGCTATTAAGGTTGTTTGGTATCGAATTTGGCGAAAATCCATCGAGGGATTAAAATTTTATGAAATTTTGAATTTTTTGAAAAATAGCTTAAACGCTCTAACTTGTGCAATTTTCAAAATATTGTACTAAAACTTTGCACAGAGCTTATAGCTATCGAGGTTGTTCGCTATTAAATTTGGCAAAAATCCATCGAGGGATTAAAATTTTATGGAATTTTTAATTTTTTGAAAAATTGCGTAAACGCTCTGACTTCCGCAATTTTTAAGATATTGCACTGAAACTTCACACAGAGCTATTATAGCTACCGAGGATGTTCGTTATTAAATGTGGCGAAAATCGATCGAATGATTAAATTTTTATCAAATTTTTAATTTTTATAAAAGAAGCGTAAACGCCATAACTTTTGAAATTTTTTAGATATTGCAATGAAATTTTGTGAAGAGCCAGTATAGCTTTAATGTTATTCGCTATCAAATTCCGCGAAAATCGATCGAATTTGCACATTGATTACTAATATTTTTCAATAGTTAACAAAGCTTTCTTTATGAGAAAGCCAAATTTGAACGCCATACTGTGTGTTGAAGGAAGCTATGTGAATTATGGATAAAGATGAGGAAGCAATGTGCAAATTTCAATTTGCAGGGTTTTTTGTAATTATTCGTGCATTTCGCTGTTAAGAATAACAATACTGTGACTTGGAGGTTGGAGGTAATCGAGCGGAACATGTTTAGACATTTGGAGTTTTATTTTTTTTAAGGCGACGCTTAAAATGACCAGTTCGACAAAAATGATCATCATTTGCGAAAAATTCAGACAATTTTCGATCGAAAACCGTATTGTTAATTTTTTTTACGACATTTTCGGAACCGTTTAATCAGAGTGGGAAATTTCTAAGCAAAACTCTAAGAATTACGAAAATCCCTAATAACTGAAGTCGGAGATTTTTCGTACAATCTCTTTATTGACACCTAAATAATGTGAAGAACTGATAAAAAAAAACTTGGCGGGCCGGATTTGCGTACAGGATTTGGTGGAATGGCTTATATACTCCTTGTGAATTTGTTTGAATTTTTCAATCCATATTTACAAAAATTAGCGAATTTTTTTCAAGTCGATTAATTTTATAGTGGAAACTTTGAGTCTCAGAAAAAAATGCCTCAAAATAAAAGATGTAGTTTTATGTAAATTTGCTTGGGAAATGCTTAAAATAATATTATTAACTCGATAAAGTTGATATTTCATCAAAAATTTAAGTGATTATTTTTTATTTTGAAACGGCCACTTTTACCTGGTTGAAAAATGCACACAATCTTCGTACATGTGTGTAGATCAGAGTGGCGTCAATGATAGTTCTGGAGGAAACAATAAGTTTACATTTTTAGTGAATCTTTTTTTCTTTCGGAATTTTTATAGATGCAATTCCAGCAATTTTTTTCCGGTATCGACACACGTATCTAAACATTGTGTAGTTTAGAGCCAGATGAAATTGGCCGTTTTTTTTTAACAAAATAATATTGCAAATTTTTTAGGAAAAATCAGCGTTTTCAAGTATATAAAACTATTTTAAGCATTTCCCAAGCAAGCCTACATAAAACTAAAACGTTTACCTTGAAAGATTTTTTTTCTCATACTCAAAGTTTCCGCTATAAGTTAACTTAAAAAAATTTGCTACTTTCTATAAATATGGATTTTAAAACCTGGAAAAATCACAAAGAGTACCTTAAATTGATAACTAAAATACAACCAAGTTACAAACCGATCTGAGGAGGTAAACAAAAAAATGGCTGAATTGATGGAGAATGCCTCATATATAACAACAGTTGCTTTCTAATCTACAATATCGCTAGCATAACTCTGAATTTTGTTGAGTCAATCGAAGCGATATTGTTATATTCGTGTGACAGTCATTTAAAGACGAATTGAAGAGCGATTACCGTTTCCGTTCATGAAATTACAGGTTTGCCTTTAACGCATTGGCCGCGAGCATTGGCTCAATGGGTGTTTGGGTTGGATCGCTGCTCCCCCCCCCCCCCCCCTACAAATTATTGACGGAGCAATTAAACCAGGCACAAAATAAATTAGCCGATATTTTATTGTCAACAACCGAATGATGAATCGAAAAAAGGTGCGTTATGATTATAATATACAAGAATAATGTATGGGTAAAATAAGATTTTGAATAATTTTTTTATCGATTTTGGGCGACCACTATATATATTAGGGTAGACGTTAAATTCTATTCTGGCGAGTGACGCATGGCAACGTTCAGACAATAAATAAATAAAATTTCTCCCAAAATTTTAGATTTTCAAGTTGATATTAACACGTGATGACACTGAAATTTACATCGTTGGAAGTCAACGGAAAATATTTCTATTCATTAATCAAATTCTTTATTTTCAAAATCGTCTCAATTTTTTCATAAGTGTCATTATTAGATCTCAACCGAAGATTGTGCAAATGTCGTAGCACTGCAAATGCGTTTTGGGCTTTAAAAAAAAAGGAATTTCGTTGCATTCCAACCATGCAAATTTCAACGTCACAAATGTACTCCCAAATATTTGACAAAAATTTAGCACGGGTTGAATATTTTCATGTGAAATTAAAAGAAAAAAATTAGTCCAAGATCAGATTTTAAAAGAAAAAATTAGGCCGGTCATACAATTTTGAATTTCAGATTGTAAAAATACATGCTTTTTAGATGCAAAAATTTAAGCTTTTACCGACACGTGTTAATATCAATTTTAAAGTCTAAAACTTTGGGAAAATTTTTATTTATTTATTGTCTAAACGTTACCATCTTCACTTGCCAGAATGAAATTTAACGCCCACCCTTATATACAGGGTGAGGCAATAACTATTAGTCGTCAAAATATTTTCTATCTAGTCAGACTTAGGCAAAAACTTTTCCTACAAAAGTTGCATAGTTCGTAGGGGGTCATCGAATGGTGGCTACGAGGTTCATCTTGGTGGAGGCGCTTCGAAGATTTTAAGGTCACCTCCATTTTTTTAAATGGATCCACTATTTTTTTTCTTCATAATTCCATCGAGGAACTGTAAATAAGTTCACACACCAATTTTCGTCATGATCGATCAAGATTTAGCATAAAAAATCGATAAAATGGAAATTTCAATGTTTTCAGCGTCAAGTCGATTGAAAAAACGGTGCAACCACTTACTTTATAAAAGATGCTCAAAGTGATGGCCACCACTTTCAATGCATGCTTGCACCCTGATTCGCATTGATTGTATGGCCTTGTTAATAATGTCAGTCTGGATTAACGAACAGGCTCTAATTATTCTCTCTCGCATATCTTGCACAGTAGTCGGCACTTCTTTGTACACCATGTCTTTTAAAACCCCCCATAAAAAAAAGTCCAGTGGTGTCAAGTCTGGCGAACGAGCCGGCCAAGGTACACGACCCCCACGCCCAATCCAACGATTGGCAAATTTTTCGTTCAGCTTATTTCTTGCGACCAAAGAAAAATGAGCTGGGCATCCATCATGTTGGTACCACATCGTGCGTCGTGTGTTTAATGGCAGTTCTTCTAATAAAGGTCCCAATTGATTTTCCAGGAAATTGGCGTAAGAATTCCCATTTAGATGTCCATCGATGAAATAAGGACCAATAATTTTGTCGCCAATCATACCACACCATACATTTAACGACCACTGTCTCTGGTGTTCAACCTGTCGCAGCCAATATGGATTTTCTGTCGCCCATAAATGCATATTGTGCAAGTTCACATTCCCGTGGTTGGTAAACGTAGCCTCGTCTGTGAAAAGCACGTTGTCCAAAAACAACCCATCGTTCTCGATTTGACGTACAACCCATTCACAAAAGTGCACGCGATTTATAAAATCCATCCCATGTAACCCTTGATGCAGACTGACATGATACGGATGAAACTTATGTCGATGTAAGATACGGAGTACACTTCGTTGACTTACACCAGACGCTCGTTCAATTTGTCGCGAAGCAACGTGGGGATTATGAGCAATCATTGCCAGGACCCCAATTTCAGTCATTTCATTACTTGCTGGTTTTGAACGCTCTCGACTACGACACTTTAAACTACCGGTTTCTCTAAGTTTATTGTACACATTGATAAATGTGTAATACGAAGGCGGACGACGATCCGGATAACGCTCAGCATACACAGTTGCCGCCTGCCTTGCATTTTTGCGACATTCTCCGTAAATTAACATCATATCAACTTGCTCCAGATAAGGAAACATTTTGCGACGTGGTTAATTCTGTACTGACGGAATTCAATTTTGTCGCAGGACTAATCATTGAAGAGAACACAGTGTTATGAAAATCACTGTTACGAAGAATGTAACAAATCGTAAACAAAGTCAATGTAACCGAAGTCAATGTAAACAAAGTCGCACGATTTACCTCGATAATCTCGCTCGATTGAAACTCGATTAGAGCCTTTTCGTTATCAATGAAAAGGCTGACGTTATTAATGCTAAATCTTGATCGATCATGACGAAAATTGGTGTGTGAACTTATTTACAGTTGCTCGATGGAATTATGAAGAAAAAAAATAGTGGATCCATTTAAAAAAATGGAGGTGACCTTAAAATCTTCGAAGCGCCTCCACCAAGATGAACCTCGTAGCCACCATTCGATGACCCCCTACGAACTATGCAACTTTTGTAGGAAAAGTTTTTGCCTAAGTCTGACTAGATAGAAAATATTTCGACGACTAATAGTTATTGCCTCACCCTGTATAAGACTATTATCTGGTCACATATTTAAATATATTTTTCGTGTTAATCGAATAAGCTATTCTCTCCGTTTCCTGCACTTTTCGGTGCAAACGAGATATTGCCAATTTTTGAAATAAGTACTCTCAGGGAGCTTTTGTCATTTCGTAAAAATCCTATGCATTCTTTTTGTAAAAAATGTCAACACTATAGTTAAGTCTGAATACTAAGAGTTTTTTTTCTTTCAGGTTAGCCTCCACGAATTCGATGATAATATGAATTGAGAACTGAATTGAGAGTTCAATTGAGAATTGAATTGAGAATTGAAAGTTGAATTGGCAATTAAACATTGAATTGAGAATTGAAAATTGAATTGAGAATAGAAAATTGAATTGAGAATTGAAAACTGAATTGAGAATTGAAAATTAAATTGAGAATTGAGAATTGAAAATTGAATTAAGAATTAAAAATTGTATTGAGAATTGGAAATTTAATTGATAATTGAGAATTGATAATTGACAATGAAATTGAGAATTGAGAATTGAACTGAGTATTAAGAATTGAAAACTGAAATGACGATTGTGTATTGAATTGAGAATTAAGTATCGAATCGAATTGAATTATTAAAATGATTATTTGAATTCTGATAGTTCGAAATAATTTGGATTGAACATGATTAATCGTTACTGAATTGAACTGAAAACTGTTTTGAACTTAATTGCCATCGAATTGACGTCATATGCCCATGAAACTTCATATTTATGTTTGAAATTTGAATATATTATTTGAGTAAAAAGCCAAAAAATGCTATGCCATCTATAATTCATTTAACAAATGAGTATGCGATCTTATATATTATTTTCTAAAAATTGATAGCATTTTGAATTTTGCATTCAAATCCTCTCCATAGTACAGTAAGTTGCTCTTTACCGCTATCCATTAAAAAAAAAAAAAAAAAACAACTATGGGACGAAAACGAGTTGTTCCAACACCCGAAGAAGAACAGGAATTACAACGTATTAGAAAAGAAAGGAATGCTGAAAATCAGCGTAGGCGGCGCAATCTAACTAATTCCGTGGCGTCGCATTCCAATAATCGCAACATAGAAATACCGCCTTTGGCAGAGGCAGTACCATATGCCAACAGTCAGTTTGTAACTTTGCACGAAGAAATATCGGTATCAGCGGATCGAACCGTAAACCCAGCAAGACAGTTAGTAATGTCAGGTGATTCCCATAGCCACGATAATAATGACGCATTACACGCTAGGCAACGACAACAATTGTGTCGTCTTCGACGAAGAGCCTTTGAAGAAGCAAACAGGTTACCTGTTGGCTTTACCAACGACGTTGAAGAGCATTACGGTGGTAATATGACTGAATTCTGCATACACTGCAACGCTGCACATTTCGCATCCGAAAAAGTATCCAACAGGCAGAATTCGTTTCACGATTGTTGCAGCCATGAGAAAGTTTACATTGAACCACTACCAACGATACCCAATGAATTGCGTTCTTTGTTCGACGGAACTCACACGAAATCGAAAGAATTTTTTGAGCGCATTCGAAATTACAACGCATCCTTTTCGTTTGCTTCGTTCAATGCTAATTTGATGAATTTCGAAGATAGACGTCCAGGACCGTATTGCTTCAAAATACAGGGTCAAATATACTACCAGGTAAACACATCTTTATACCCGGCACCTAACGAACTCCCATCTTACGGCCAGTTATTCATCGTCGACTCGAACGAAGCCGTTGATTCTCTGCAACGACGTAACACCCATCTCGATCGTGGTATACTTAAAGCAATTGACCGCATTATGCGTGAAAATAATATCTTCGCTCAATCGTATCGAATGATGGGTGAAGAGTTGCAGTCTCAGCGAAATAACCAATTTGAGGATGCACAAGTGCCCGGGGAGTTGCAGTTGCTCTTTACGTTGAAGCCCGGAATGGATCGTCGTAGATTCAACTTCCAACAAAGCAACGAGGTGGCTGTCGTATTTTCCACTACAGCCGATGGGGAAATTCCCGAATCGTACGTCACTTTATTTAACAAGAACGAAAGAAAACTACAACTCGTAAGTACAATGGATCCCAATGTTGAGCCTTGGGTCTACCCACTGTTTTACCCCTTTGGTACTCGAGGCTGGAATCGGAATCTACAACAAACAGGTGAATATTCAAAACGAGTGTCCAGAGAGGCTTATACCAGATATCGAATGGCGATTCGCGAAAACGATCACGAAAATACCATTCTATTGGGACGTCGTCTTTTCCAGCAATGGGTAGTGGATAATTATGTGAAGATCGAGAAAGATCGCATACAATTCATAAAGGATAATCAACAAAAAATACGCGCGGAAACCTATTCTGGATTGGTAGACTATATGAATACTGCAGCTCACAACACGAATGCACGTGTCGAAAGAATCATCATCTTGCCCTCGAGTTTCAGTGGTTCGCCACGAAATATGATGCAACACTATCAGGATGCTATGGGAATCGTTCGAAAATTTGGAAAACCAGATCTTTTCATTACGATGACCTGCAATCCAACCTGGCGTGAGATAAAAGAAAACCTTCTTCCTGGTCAGCAACCATCGGACAGACCGGATCTTACTGCGCGTGTTTTTGACATGAAAAAAAAACATTTGCTCGATTTGATCGTCCATAAAAATTTCTTTGGTGAAACACGAGCATTCGTGTACACAATAGAGTCGCAGAAGCGTGGATTGATGCACATTCACCTGTTGGTGACATTGAAGAACAAATTGTCTACGCCAGAAATGGTTGACAAGTGCATCTCTGCTGAGATTCCCGATCGAGAATTATATCCCAATTTACATCGAATCATTATGGGAAATATGATCCACGGACCTTGTGGAGCATGGTGCGAGGTGAACGGAAAGTGCTCTAAGCGCTTTCCGAAACCATTTAGAGAGGAAACTACAATGGATGCAGACGCTTATCCGTACTATCGTAGAAGAGACAGTGGAGTTCTGTACGAACGTCATGGCGGGCACGTTGTGGACAATAGATGGGTCGTACCGTATTGTCCAACGTTGTCGCTTATTTTCAATTGCCACATTAACGTGGAAATTGTAACGAGTGTCACTGCCCCAAAGTATCTATACAAGTATATTTTTAAAGGACACGATGCAGCAGCCGTTCAGATCACAAAGAGAGAAAACGGCGAAGACGAAGAACGCGTTATTAATTACGATGAAGTGACGGATCACGTTGAAGCTCGCTACGTTGGACCGAACGAGGCAGTTTGGCGTATCTGCGACAAAAAGATGCAAGAGAAAAGCCACCCTGTGATACGACTTCCCATACATCTGCCGAACGAGAACAGCATCGTAATTCCGGCAGACATGAACGATAACGGGATAAGGAATGCCATGAGTCGGGTAAGTATGCTAAATGATTATTTCGCGTTGAACGTTCGTGATGAATCGGCGAGACAGTTCGTGTATCCGGATATCCCGTCCCATTACGTATTTAAAAGGTTAAACGTTGACGGAACAACCGTATCCAGATGGGAAAAACGACAACGTAGACACGACGCATTCGGACGAATGTACTCGGTAAGTCCTGCTCAAATTGAATTGTTTCACCTTCGATTGCTTTTGTTGAAGGTGAAAGGCGCCAAAAGTTTCGAAGACTTGAGGACCGTGAATGGGCAAGTCTGCGAAACGTTTACAGTGACATGTCTGGCACTGGGGCTAATTGAAGATGACGACGAGTGGCGAAGAGCAATCGAAGAAGCGGCCGTTTGGATGATGCCCAGTCTCCTTCGCAAACTGTTTGTCAGAATTTTGATTCATTGCCAACCGATTCATCCGGGGGAACTCTGGGAGCAATTCAAAATCAAATTTTCGGAGGATTACGCCAGACATATGAGCATGCAACGAGCTCTAAGGAAAGCATATTTTCGAATTGCTCGTATGCTTGTAAACGAAGGTTCGAGTCTATCCCAATTTTCGGAAATGGAACAGATAGAAATTGGAAATGAAGGCGACGAGCATGATACTGCACCTGCTCGATTTACCGAAATTGGCACAACACAATATAGACAGCTAAATGAAACCCAGAAAGTGTTTGTTGATGCTGTGGTGAGTGCGATTGACGACGATAATAACGAGAAAACTTCCTTCTACATCGATGGTCCGGGAGGATCCGGCAAAACATTCGCTTACACTACACTGTCGAATCTCGTGAGAGGCAGAGGAAAATGCGTCAGCGCAATGGCATTTACTGGAATCGCAGCGATATTACTTCCCGAGGGTAAGACGGTGCACAAAACATTCGGGCTTCCAGTACCACTATACGAAGATTCCACATCGATCAAAGTGCAATCGAAACAAGGTGAGTATTTAAAAAATGTTGATCTTTTTATTTGGGACGAAGCACCTATGGCTCCACGATATGCGCTGGAAGTCGCCAACCGAACGTTACAAGACATTATGAACAATAACAAACCTTTTGGAGGAAAAGTTATTGTTCTTGGAGGAGATTTTAGACAACTACTTCCGGTCAAATTACGAGGCACGCGTAGCGACACAGTAAATCTGTCAATCAAGTACAGTGCATTGTGGCAATACTTTTCAAAATACGCGTTAACGCAAAATATGAGAGTTTTGCCCAACGAAGTTGAATTCGCTAAATTCTTATTAGACGTTGGTGATGGACTACTCAATGATCAGAACGATAACCTTAGAGTTCCAGACTGTTGCGTGGCACCGGTGGGCCGGGATATAGTGGAAGATACCTACGCACATTTGGTAAGAGCGAGACGATTCAAAGAGGTATCAAAATGTGCGATTCTGTCTGCTCGAAATGTCGACGTTGAAGAAATCAATTGGAGGGTCATGGATTTATTCGACAAATCCACCGAACGAGTCTACACGAGTGTTGACAGTACTGAGAACTGTGGTGACAACGACCAGATCAACGAGACGATCTTGCCCGAGTATTTGAATACATTATCGCCGCCAAGTTTGCCGCCTCACGAACTCCGTCTCAGAAAGTACGGTATTATAATGCTCATTAGGAACTTGAGCATCAACGAAGGCTTGTGCAATGGTACGAGATTACTGATTCTAGAATTAGGACACACGGTTTTGCGCTGCGAGATTCTGTCTGGTGATAAAAGTGGAGACATTGTTTTCTTGCATCGCATAACTCTTTATTGTGAAAATGACTATCCTTTCTCTTTCAAGCGACGTCAGTTTCCCGTAAAGCTCGCTTTTGCTATGACCATTAACAAGTCACAGGGCCAAACGTTTGAAAAAATTGCTGTCGATCTTCGAAGAAACGTCTTTAATCACGGTCAATTGTACGTGGCATTCTCACGAGTTCGTTCTTGGGAAGCTCTAAAAGTCTACTTTGGAGCACAGCGTGACGGAAACATCGTTAAGAATTTTGTGTACAAAGAATTGTATTGGTAAAATAAAAAAAGCAACGAAATTTGAATTGAAATATTGTTAATAGATAGTCTGAACTGTTTCTTAATAAATTGATTACAATAATTAATATTACATTGAAGTTTTAAAAATTCGTCTTCCTCTTTTGAGAAAAATTATTTCTCCAAAAAATTGGAGGAAATTATCAGAGAAAATCACTGCAACCCTGCGAGATTAAAAAATTTATTGTCACTGATTCAATTAAGCTTCATGAGTAACTACAGTACACAAGCTACGCGCATACTACTCAAGTAACGATCGAAGTTACAATAGAACAAAAAGAATCTCGAATCAATTCAGTTTGTTGTGTGATGATCCGACAAAGTAATCGAATACTAAAGCGCTGCAGCGCCACCAGTAAACCGCTCGCGCGCGTAAGCGCGCGTGTAAGACCCTAGTTGAATTAAAATGAGGGAATCACTCCCACAAGATACTATTGCATTTTCATCAATAACTATGTCAATCGTTCTTCAAAGCACAATCATAAAAATAGAAATATCAACAAAACTCAGGTTAGCTATGTGACACATTACATAACCGACAAATTTACAATTAATCAATTGCACTATCACGTATTATCATTCATATCACAGAATTATAACTTAATTAACGAATTACAATAATACATGATTCTTCTCATACAAAACTATAATCATTATAATTACAACATCCATGATATGAAACTTATACAAATCATTATAACTTAAGTATGACACGAAACACATGTATAAAATAATTTATTTCAACTCTGATTTATTTATATTGTAAAAAAAAATTGTAAAACGATCAAAATTTATAGAGTAAATGAAATTCTGAGGAGGATCCGGACCAAGGATCGAAACGTAAAAACAGAAAAACCTCTCTTTCCATCGAGACCTGAAAATTTTCATTGGCCGAATCGAAGTCGATTCCACAACAACACTTATTCATCTACACGGCCGCACAAACTTTGACTGAAGACAGATTTTCCGACATTTCTATTGGTGAATACAGTTGTTTTCGACGTTGGTCTAGTTTCGAGACCCACGGGATGAAAAATCTCAATCGGGTATATTCTTTTCTAGTGCAGCTGACTATTTATAAACATATTTTTTCAGTTTTCTCTCTTGCTGAGGTAACGCGTGCAATCTCCTGCTAAGACTCTATGAATAAAAATATAATTTCCGAGAATTGAGGAAATATAGTTCCTTCGTGAGAAAAGGGCTTATCACGAATACAAAACTGTACAACATTGGTCATCTTTAAAATAAGAGCATGGATACACTCGATTCTCTGCACGTCTCCTTTATATTTGGAGCTCTTTCTGGAAAATGCTTGCACACAGCGGGGAACGGAGCGGGTTCATACCTGTATACATATGCAACGTTAGTGTGTTTGTGTGTTTTATCGGAGCGCTAGGCCCACGCTTGTCTATATATTTGTGAGGAGGGCAGTAGGAATGCTCTGGTTTTGGTGACACTTGTATGCGCACCGGTTTGATGATTTTACGAGTTCCCTCCATACTGAGATATTTGAGGAGCTTGGGGTCTGATATGCACGTGTTTCCGTGAGACATTTTGGATATTCTGAGTTAATCGCACTACGTGTGGGAAAGCGACTATAATTGTTAGCTATTTTGCTTTTACGAACTACGTCATCATGAACTGGTTTTTCCTTAACTATATTAAGACGGTGGCGGAGGGTCTGAATTTAAACGAAACAAAAAAAATTGAAAATACGTCATACGTGATACCTCCCCACTTAGAATTAGTCATCGTCCTCGGTGACTTCAAATTTGTGCACATTTATGAAATTCATTAGAGAAAATGTGTGGAAATAGATAATCTTGTTCCTTTCTCCCTTTTAATCTATTATTCAGGAAGAAGGTTATTTGGTGTCGGGTGGACGAGTTTATAATGGGTAATCGGGTGACGCCTTCCTCTTGTAGGTGTGTTTTCTCTGTCGATGTAGTTTGATTTTTGAATTACTTTTTTAAAATTATTTTTTAAAAATATTTTCAAATATATATCTATATATATATATATATTTTATAGTCATAGAGACCTTTTTTCTCCCACCTACGGTATAATTCCTTTTCCTCTTGATTGGTGAGGAAATGGTATTGTTGGTGGATAATAGAACGGATAAAAATATTCGCGTTCTCTGAATCTTTCCAACAATTTACCGAGGCTCAGAGAGGAGGAGACGAAAATGTCTCATTGCATATATTTTTTTTCAATTATAATTTTTTTTGAATTGTAAATGTATTTTCATATATTTTATATTCTGTCGTTTCTTTTTTTTAATTATAAAAGGAAAAACATAACAACGGAAGGCTCATTGTGCGCCTTCTGAGGGATTCGGTGTATGTAGAGAGGAAAGGAAAAAGTAAAGAAGAAGAGAGAGAGAGAGTGAAGAATGAAAGAAGATAGTAACAATTATAAATAGCCTGAAGGGCTTATGGATACAAGTGTTTTGTGCACTTTGACACATCCAGAATCGATGATTAATCCCTTCTAATTTTAAATGGGCACACTCGAAATTCACACGCACTTAAATTACGGTTAGTTCGTCACGCTACATATTTTTTTAATACTTTTTAACTTGAGATTCGCACACTAAAATTAATGTTAGTTGTCATACTCTTTTTTTTCTTCTCAACGTTTTGTAAAAATTTTTTCCTTTTTTTCACTTAGGCTGGGGTCTTATCATTATGGCACTATTCACAATATGTTCGAAGAAATTTTATTCTTCGACGCCGTTGTCGTTGATGATGGTCTCGGAGCCGGAACCTGCGTGTCATCTGGCAGTTGCCAGAAAAACCCGATTAAGGGCGGGGTAAAGTTAATTCCGCGAAAAAAGGCATGTTTTCAAGATTTTTTTTTTGCGTAACGGATAGTGTTCGTTTATTGAAAAATTTACATATAATAAAGCAACATTTGAACAACATTCTCCTAAATTTGAATTGCAAGATATTCAAAATTGAGCGAGTGAAAATTAAACCCCGGAGGCGTCTCGAAAAAAAGTTGGTCTGCGGTGTACACCATAACTCGCAACAGAATCATCTGAAACGAAAAAATCAAAATAGGTTTGTCAAAGGAGATGTTTCTCGAGGTAATGACGGGAGGATTTTTTTTCGATTTTTCGATTTTTCGTAGCACTTGAGAGCCAAAAACCCGATTTTCAGTTATCGTGTACACGGAATTCAAATATGACAAGTCTCAGAAAAACGGTTTGAAAAACGCAGAAGAGTTTGGTCGCTTAGCGCTCATTGCACATAAGTTTGAGAACACTTCTCGATTGCATAAAAATCTGAGAAAATTCATGCATATTAAAGGTACTCAAAAGATTAATTTTGCATAATAATAATTCCAAAATGTTATCAACAAAATGATGAAAAAAAAATTAGTCAACAAATTTCCCCGCAACCTAATTTTTTTTCGTGATTCGTTCATTTTTCTGAATACGTATGAATTTTTTCAGATTTTTCAATCATCTTTGAATTTTTAGAAATTCAAAATAAAACTCGATAATTTTCTTATACTCACTCAAAGTCGTCGATGCCAGGTCCGTAAAGCAAAAGGCTTCCATCAAGATAGCGCGCCGCGCAGCTGCCGCCCAGGTATCAAACCCGGCATGGAGCAATAGACGCTCAAATACTCATAACTTCGTCAATTTTACTCCGATTGACTTGAATTTTTAACACAATATTCTTGAGATATTATGTATTCATTTAAAAAATTAAAAAAAAATTAAAAAAAAATTTAAATACTTTACCACACCCTTAAACCGTTGACGATTTTGCTGATGTTGAACGCGTACCTGAGCTCGTCCACGGTACGTTCAGCTCGGTCAGTGATATTTGCACTTGAAATGCGGGTCGATTAGGTTTCTCATGCAACGTTCAAGGCTGCTTGGACTATGATGATATTATCCAAGATCCAATTTATCGAGAACTCCCGTCTGGCTATGTCGCGCTGGTGTCAAAGTTCGACTGATGCGAGAATTTTTATTTTTCATTTCTTTGGGTTGTGATGGTCCTGGTGTCTTATCTCGTTGTCTTTTTCGTTGTGGGCGTGTCCTCGAGCGATGTTCCAATCTTCGCCCTTGATAGTTGGCGTGTAACTCTCTCGTGGTGTCAAATTCGGAGACACCAACCTAGTCACGCTGCATATGCGGCGGGCACTAGACAGTTGGGGTTGAATTGCAGGTTCGCTCCAAGGAACGAGTGTGTGTTGGTACATCATATAGAACGTCTTTGAATTGGATGTCGTGATGAGGAGGTTCAGCAGGTTGATAACTGTCGCTCGAATGGTACTCTTCCTCTTTTGTTATGATCTGTGGATTCAGTTTTTTACAGATGGTCCCAATTTGATTCCTTATATCGGCTGTGACGCTGCTTCTCTTTTCGTGTTTAGATATTTCCTTTGAAATGCGGTTTTTGGTGATTCTGAAGACGTTGATGTCACACCGAATTTGAACAGATGTTCAACACTCTCCATTGTTTGATTATGTTGATAGATTTTTGATCTACGAGGTGTTTTTTGCAGATGGTCTCGTTCCGTAGAAATATGTTTTCGATTATTGACGCATAGAAAATGATTTAAAATTGGAGCAGATTGCGATTACTGAATGGACGATTATTTGCACTGAATATGTGACTCTTATTCATTAAATTATTGAAGTTGGAATTATGTAATATATATTGCACATCCGTATGATTGACATGATTGATAATGATTTTAATAATTGCAGAATTTTATTTTGAATGGTTTTTATTTATTATTTAAATTTAGATTTCCTTTTTGTTAATATGATATAGACTGCCAACGAATAATTTTTTTTTAATATTCGATTTGTAATTAATTTATTTCTTTAATTGGCACAATATCTATATTTTTAGTGATTTTTACCGAATTGATCGTTAGATTTAGTTTGAAAAAGAAGCTATTATTATTTTATGGTAATGCAATGATAATAATAAAAATTGAGGTGGATTAGGCTATATTTTGTAATTTTATTCCTTGAATTTTTGACTTGCGACTAAAGCGGATAGCATGCTTGATTTGAAACAACTGGTTATTTCGTAACAAAGTCTCTAATTTCTGAAAATCATGTGTAAGACGAGGTATGAAGAAAAAGAACAGAGAAAAGAACACATTACACTTGAATTTGGTCAAAACGGGTTAGCAATCAAGCGCCTTCCGAAAAAAAAAATTTGTTACTTCACTTTTCTCTCTTTTTTTTGGTCGATGGTAAGCATGTAAAGATTTGAATACATGAGCAAAGTTCTTAAAAAATTGTCGCCTTTCAACGAACTTAAGAGGTGCAACATTTTTGGCACATGCGCCTGGAAGAATCTGTTCACTTTCAAATGAATAAGGTTGGCATTTTTGTGTCAGAGTTCGTGACTAAATTGTTGATTTCGATACCACGGGGGTTTCAGAAGTCTTCCGACCGTTTTGTACTTTTTTAGCAATTACGATTCCGTCAAAAGGACAGTCTTTAACTTCAGTGGATATAGGTATGTTTTTCTTAATTGTCAGTCGACTAGGTTTCGTTATAGGGTCACAAGATTTTGTGTGACGAGTTTTTGACATTGTTAATTTCTTTAAATTTGATAATATGGGTGAAACGTCGTTTTTGAGGAGGTGGCAAAAAGGATGATCAGCGTTTCGATCAAGCTGTCTGCAATAATTTTTCTTGGCTGAATTAAACAATTTAGACATGTGAACTGTCGGTTTATTTTTGCCAATTTGACCTTCACTCAAAATTGCTTTGTTTACGTTCTTTGAATTTTTAGTTAAAAAGCTGGATTTTGAATTCTTGATGTCGAAAGAAATCCTGTTTTGTAAAGAGCTTTTGTTGATTTGATTGGGGCTTCCACCCTGGTGCAAGATTTTATGACAAAAGTGTTTCAGTTGTTCTTGTCGGAAGTCTCGATGGGAGTATCACGAATTTGGGATAGTTTTTCAGTGTAGTTTCCGAAGGGAATTGGAGTAACTGGTTCAGAACTTAAAGTAAAAGTATTGTAGTAAAATGATATGGAAAATCTATGCCTGCTATACCGTATGCGAGAATAGCTATATTATTTTCCATTGAAACTTGAAATCTCTGGGGTTTTTCGAAAAGCGTTAGTTCCGTAGATTCTACAGTAGAAAATGTTCAGGTGTAATTCCAAATATTGTCATGGCTTCATGAGTTGCGATGACGCAGTTTTGTTTCAAAGCTTGAATTTTTAGTATATTAAAATCGGTACGTGTGTCTACGACAAAATGTCTGTAACCGTTTTAAAGTTGTGGGGCGTGCAATTTTATAATTAACGGTTTTCGCTGTTCTCCTGTCCTTCTAATGAATTCTTTATTATCAGGAAATGTTTGCGGATATATCGACTTCGTTTCACTCGATTTTTCACGAGAGTATCTGTCGAATTCTTTGAATGTGTTTCGGTACGTGACGTACGGAGGATGAAGTTCAAAATGATATGGATAAAAAGCATTCATCGGAGATATACGCGGCATTGGTGGGTAAAATCCACGCGTAGGATAAAAATTGAAAGGTTCATGATTATGAAAATGTCTGTGTGGTCGATTTCTATTGAACAAGTGGCGAGAGTAATTGCCTGAATAACTTCTGTTGTTTGGCAATGTATTTGTACAGTCTCGAAATATTCTATGACAATTGGAATTTTTATTATTGGAGTTTTCGTAACCTACAACGTCTCTGAATGAAACGCAACGGAATTTATTTTTACGAAATCTTCGACTTTGATTCGATTGAGCCAAATAAGATAAATTTGAATTATGAGCATTTGCACCTTGCATGTCTCTTTCAATGCGCTGTACAAGTTTAAATGCATCTTCGAAAGATTGTGGATCTTTTATCCTGATAGCATATAACAGATAGTCTGATAATCCCTTTTTAAATGATTTAAAAACTATTCCATCGAGCATAGGCAACATTTGGTTTGTCTGTGTCTCAGTAAATTTATCGTTCAGAGCGGCTATTGCACTCGTTCTTAATTGTTTAATTTTGGTATAATAGTCTAAGACTGTGTCGTGTCGTTTTAATTTGACTGTTTGTATTTTTGCACAATAATATGAATCTGATTTTGTAGGTGCAGAATATTCTTTTATAACATTTGTCAAATCTTCGATTGAATTAATAACTTTATCAGCGACGGCATCGCGTGCTGTTTTTTGTAATTTTGACATGACTGCTTTGAAGAAGCAATCTCGTGAACCTTCGGTAATGAATGTGTAACCAATTTTAACATTTTGAATAAAAGATTCGATTAGCATATTTTCACCAGTAAAATTTGGTCCATGAAGCAGTGCTTGTTAGAGCGCTATGCATTCGCCCATGTTGATAAGTAGGGCATCAGTTATATGTTGATGATGGGTAAGATTTTGAATTTCTTGATCGTTAGCAATTTTAAATAGCAATTTATTTATTTATTCATTTTAATTCTCTTTTCGAATAATTTTTGATTATTTATTTTATTTTCGACAGTTTAGTTTTTTTTGTGTCTCAAAAGTTGAATGTGAATTCGATTATTATTATTGAAGTTTTTTTTTTTACATGTATATTGTCTCTTTTTTTTCAAATCAATTTTATTTTTTTATTTTTGCAAAATCACCAGTCAATAAAACATTCAGCGTATCCCACCGCTGTCACCAAAAATTTTATCTTTAACGTCCGGAGACGTTAAGATAATCGACCCTAAGCGTCTATTTATCGCGACAAATGTAACAACAAATAATCGAAAGTGAGGACGTTCGCTGAAAGATCTCCGGAGACCTTGTTTTATCAACTGGTAATTAAATTTAGATTCACTTGTTCGTTGCAGAGTTCTTTTTCACACCCAGGATTATGCCTTTTGAATTGGATTGATCGTTGATTAGAGATGACACTTGGTTTAAATTAACACTTGGTTATTTAGTTCAACGTCGATGCGTTTAATTATTATTTTAAATACACACAGTTTACAATTTCGATAATACGATTTTGAATAATGAGTCGACGTGGTAACATACTTTGCGGACAATTTCGAACACCAACTTTAAATATTAAATAATGATAATAAAAGGTTCGCTCATGACGATATCAATTCCGAGGCTAGATACGCGATCGCGGATACACTAGGATAGTCCTTCTACTCACCCTCTCGCGAAGGTTCGGAGCGTGACGACTCAACGCCATCGAAGACTAAACGAAGACTAATCTTGAATTTGTCGCTGCGCAAGAGTTTTTAAAGGGTCTGTTTATTCAGCGAGAGATGAATTCTACAAATTTGGGCATACAGATTTTCCTACATTTTTATTAGTAAATACAGTTGTTTCCGACGTTGGTCTAGTTTTGAGACCCACGGGACGAAAAATCTTAATCGGATATAGGGTGAATACGCCTATGAATGGACGGTTAAGCAATTCGAACACTTCAATCAACCGTACATCTTTGATTACTCTCTTTATTCTTATGCATTACATGGATATTAGATTCGTTAGGATTTATGCTTTCTAATAATATTATTACAAATCAAATTCAATTCTGGAAAAACGTTTTATTATGGATTAGAAATCAAAATAGACAAAATCCCAATGAATGAACGCTAGTGCTAATGATTAGACGATACGAAGCCAATAAATGGACGGCAAAAACGGAGTAGAATTAACGCGTTAATGAATGTGCGCTTTGGAAACTTGAGTAAATAAATCAGCTATTTAAACGATTATTTATAAATTTGTAACAGTTATCTCGGATAGCGTAATAATTACTAAGGTTATTCAGTTTTGTGCCTCGAGCGTGTTACGACTCCCGTATCTGGTTGTAGTCGTTGCGATTTTTTCTCAGATAAGTTCTTTTCTCGTAACTTTTTTCTTTCTTCCTGCAAAATAACCACAATCAATTGTTCAAAATTTGACACAATTTTTTTCAAATGCTCATAAGTTTCTTAAAACCGGAGATATCAAAACACCCCCAAAAACACCAAAAATGGTGTGCAAAAATAGGAGACAAGTACATTTACGAAAGTATCTCTAGTTTCGTCTTCTTACAAAATGTTGTGAAATAAATAGACATGAAACTCACAGAACGCATTGCCAAGCAAATGTAGTTTCCCAATCTAACCTTAACTTTGCAATCAAAATTTTGAGGGTGGAGTTGGAATAAAAAAATTCGGAAAATCTTGACGATAAAAATTCGAAAAATAGCGGAATCAAGTGAAAATTGTCAACAAAGAGAAATTACCAATAAAAAAAAAGAAACAAAAAAATAAAAAGTACTTGGCGAGTTTGTTTTTAACGGAGGATGAGTCAAAACGGTTTTTCAGCCAAAAAGTGAACACCAGAATGTCAGTGTAAGCTCAGTAAAAAAACTCACCAAGTACTTTTTATTTTTTAGATTCTATTTTTGTATTGATAATTTCTCTTTGTTGACAAGTTTCACTTGATTACACTATTCTTCAAATTTTTACCGTTAACATTTTCCGAATTTTTTTATTCCAACCACCCCGAAAATCTTGATTGCAAAGTTAAGGTATTGTGGTTAATTTTTTGTTTCAGTTTTATTCAAAATTCTCTGGACTGTATCTTTCACTTCGTTTGGGTGCAAAGGAAATCCAAGTTTCGCCTTAGCCAGGATCCATTGCACTATACGATCTTCACCTTCAACAGTCAAGTACGGATCGCGTCCCATTTTCGATCGCATTGGTACATTTTCTTTAATTTTCATATGCAACGTACTTTTAGGGATACCAAACTCCTTTGATGCCTTGCCCAACGTGAAGCCTTTTTTTTGCACGGCATCAACAGCCAATTTGAGTTGGCTGTCATCATAAACGAATCATTGATATTTTTTTTTCAACGATTTTTTTTTTCGTTCCCACGTATTTTCGATTTTTTCGGTCTGGTGAAGCTTCTCGCCATCTACACACAAAACGATATAAATGTACCTGACGTCAAAATTATTTATTTATTTATTATCTAGTGCTATAAATTCAAATGCCTTTCTCTCATTGTACATGCATGTTATGTATTTACTTTTCTGTGTTTCATTAATCGATAAATCCGGTTCTTTGTTTACTTACGTCATCTATAAGTTACGCTAAATAATACTTGTCATAAGTTATCCTAATAAATTCCTCCTTTAGAAATCGTGCATTCATTGGTTACGAACGATAAATATGGTATGGCAATGTATGGATGATCGTCCATTCACTGGTTTTTATGATATATGTACATCCCAATGCTTGGACACGAGTTTTGAAAACTTTATGTATCTCAAATTTAATTTCTAAGTCACAAAAGAGAATCTCCACACGCTATATTACTTAATTGAAACGATATTTATGCTTAATGTAATAAAATAACCCTATAAAGTCTTATTTCGGAAGAGTAAATTTTGTACGTACCTTAATGTTTGGTAGAGCTTACCGCGTTGACTGAGAACACGTCGGAACGATCGTATTTTTTTTCGTGTTTGTAAACATATAGACAAAAAAAAAATGCGTGAGAGCCACCTCTGGCAGAATAAGAAAACTAAAAATAAAAGTCCCGTCGGTATGTTACCGACCGATTGCTTAAGAAATGAATATATATGCGTCTTCGTCCATTCATTGGTAGGCGTCCAGCCATTGGCGTATTCTTTTCCAGTGCAGCTGACTATTTATAAATATATTTTTTTTTTAGTTTTCTCTCTTGCTGAGGTAACACGTGCAATCTCCTGCTAAGATTCTATGAATAAAAATATAATTTTCGAGAATCGAGGAAATATAGTTCCTTCATGAGAAAAGAACTTATCACGAATACAAAACTGTACAACATTGATCATCTTTAAAATAAGAGCATGGATGCACTCGATTCTTTGCACGTCTCCTTTATATTTGGAGCTCTTTCTGGAAAATGCTTGCACACAGCGGAAATTGGTCGAAAAATAATATGAATTTTCAGAAAAATTATTAATTGGTTCGAAAATATTCTTAATTACCCGAATAATCGTCAATTGATCGAAAAATAATGTCAATTTTTCAGAAAAATGGGTAATTGGTTTGAAAATATTCTCAATTACCCGAATAATCGTCAATTGATCGAAAAATAGTGTCGATTTTTGAGAAAAATGGGTAATTGGTTTGAAAATATTCTCAATTACCCGAATAATCGTCAATTGGTCAAAAAATAATGTCGATTTTTCAGAAAAATGGTTAATTGGTCTGAAAATATTCTGAATTACCCGAGTAATCGTCAATTGGTCGAAAATAATGAAATACCAAGTAATTAACTTCTCGCTTTCTGAGATGTCCAGGTTGACCGCTGCGTATTTTTCGCAGTCCAGCTTGACAGCTTCGTAGATGTTGGCGTCCAGGTCGACCGTTACGTAGTTTTTCGTGTCCAGGTCGACCGCTGCGTAGTTTTCGGCGTCCAGGTCGACCGCTACGCAGTTTTCGGTGTCCAGGTCGACAGCTTCGTAGTTGTCGGTGTCCAGGTCGACCTTTGCGTAGTTTTCGGTGTCCAGGTCGACAGCTTCGTGATTTTTTGTGTCCAGGTCGACAGCTTCGTAGTTGTCAGTGTCCAGGTCGACCGCGGCGTAGTTTTCGGTGTCCAGGTCGACCGCTGCGTAGTTGTCGGCGTCCAGGTCGACCGCTACGCAGTTTTCGGTGTCCAGGTCGACAGCTTCGTAGTTTTCGGTGTCGAGGTCGACAGCTTCGTAGTTGTCGGTGTCCAGGTTGACCTCCGCGTAGTTTTCGGTGTCCAGGTCGACAGCTTCGTGATTTTCTGTGTCCAGGTCGACAGCTTTGTAGTTGTCGATGTCCAGGTCGACCGCTGCGTAGTTTTCGGTGTCCAGGTCGACCGCTGCGTAGTTGTTGGCGTCCAGGTCGACCGCTACGTAGTTTTCGGTATCCAGGTCGAAAGCTTCGTAGTTGTCGGTGTCCAGGTCGACCGCTGCGTAGTTGTCGGCGTCCAGGTCGACCGCTACGTAGTTTTCAGTCTCCAGGTCGACAGCTTCGTAGTTGTCGGTGTGCAGATCGACCGCTGCGTAGTTTTCGGTATCCAGGTTGGGCGCTCCGTAGTTTTCGGTGTCCAGGTTGACCACTGCGTAGTTTTTGGTGTCTAGGTCGACTGCTGCGTAGTTGTCGGCGTCCAGGTCGACCGCTACGTAGTTTTTGGTGTCTAGGTCGACAGCTTCGTAGTTGTCGGCATACGATGATGATAATGTAAAAGAGCGATGATTGTGTAAAATGATTCAAATGATTAAATGTAAAAGGTGCAAATGATTAAATGTATTAAATGATGATGATAATGTAAAATTATGATGATTATGTAATGTGGTGATGATGATGATGATGATAATGATGATGATGATGATGATGATGATGATGATGATGATGATGATGATGATGATGATGATGATGATGATGATGATGATGATGATGATGATGTAGATGTTTACGCGACACAATCTTATCGAAAATACTGGTATATACAAGTATATTCAGGTATATACAGGTATATTGATATTTTACATCTAACGGAAGAAATTTTGAATTCGCGAGAATTTTTAAAGAAAAAATTCTCTCTGATTAAATTTTTTTTCGAGTTCCTTCAAGTTTGATATCAAATTTGGTATCAAGTTTTTATAACGTCCTAAATGATAAAAAAAGTTTCATCCCAAATTTGTTATTCTCAAGAAACTATTGAATTAGAAGAGGCATTTTTTAATTTTTCTTCTGATGAAAGATATCTGTAAGGAAAGAGGATTTTAAAAGAAAGAAAGACAAGAAAAAAGAAAGAATTTTTTTAATGATATTGATATTAAATTTGATATCCAATTTCATATCAATTCAATAAAAATAATGCTTTCTTTCTTTCTTTCTTTTTTTAATAATTCTCTCTAATTAAATCATTTCTCCAGAAAAAAAAATTTCATTTTTCTTCTAATTGAAGAAATTTGTAATTAGAAAGAATTCCTCCCGAGAGAAAGAAGATTTCTCAATAAATTGATGTCGAATTGGATATCAAGTCGATTAAAAAAATTGATTAGAACAGAAATAAGAAATTTCTCTTCCAAATAGATAATTTCTCAAAAATAATAAATTTTTGATGAAATTTAATATCAACTCGATAAAATTTTTAATTAGAGAAAATTTGAAATAAAAGAAAGAACGAAAGAAGAATTTTAATGAAATTGATATCAAATTTGATATCAATTCCATAAAACTCATTCTTTCGATCTTTCTTTCTTTTTTAATTCACTCTAATTAAAAATTTGATCAAGTTGATATCATATTCCATCAAAAATCTATTCTTTTAGAGAAATTATTTAATTAGAGAGAATTTTTTAAAAAAGAAAGCACGAAAGAAGAATTTTTCTAAAATTGATATGAATTCCTCTTTCTTTCTTCCTTTAGAAATTCCCTCTAATTAAATGATTTCTCGAAAAGAATAAAATTTTAATAAAATTTGATAGGAAGTTGTTATCAAAGTTGATATCAGCTTCATATCAAACTTGATATTGATAACTTATTCTATGATGAGTCATTCTTTTTGAAAAATTATTTAATTAGAAGGGACATTTTTAATTTCTCTGCTAATTAAATAATTTCTCAAAAATAATCAATTTTTCATGAAATATGATATCAACTCGATCAAACTTTTAATTGAAGAGAATTTGTGAAAAAAAGGAACAAAAGAAGTATTTTTGTAAAATAGATATCAATTTTTCTTTCTTTCCTTCTTTAGAAATTCCCTCGAATTAAATAATTTCTCAGAAAGAATAAATTTTTCATGAAATTTGATAAGTTATTCTATGATAAGTTATTCTTTTTGAAAAAATATTCAATTAGAAGAGAAATTTTCAATTCGAATGAATTTCTGCAGAAAGAAAGGAGAATTCTTATTAAATTGATATCAAATCGGGTATCAAGTTGATATCGAATTTGATATCAATTTCATGAAAATTCTTGTTTGTTGTTTTCTTTTTTGAAAAATTCTCTCCAATTAAAAATTTGATGAAGTTAAATCCAAATTTCATCGATAATTTATTATTTTTGAGAAATTATCTAATTAGAAGACAAATTAAAAATTTCGCGTCTAATAAACTTGATATCCAATTTGATATGAACTAAATGAAATTCTTTGTTTTTTCTGTAGAAATTCTTTCTAATTACATAATTTTTCAAAAAGAATAACTCATCATAGAGCTTATCACAAATAATGAAAAATTTATTCTTTTTGAGAAACTATTTTATTAGAGAGAATTTCTAAAGGAAAAAAAAGAAATTTTTATTAAATTCATATCAAGTGGATATCAAATTTGATATAAAGCTGATATCAAATTTAATATCAAAATGAATATCTATTTTATGAGAAATTTTCTTCCTTTTTTTCTTTTTTCAAAAATTCGCTTTAATCGATGATTTGATGGAATCCTTTTTTCGTTCTTTTCTTTTTTCAAATTGTCTCTAATTTGAAATTTGATCAAGTTCATATCAAATTTTATCAAAAATTTATTATTTTTGAGAAATTATCTGATTAGAAGAGAATTTTTTCATTTCTCTTATAATCCACTTTTTAATCGACTTGATATTCAATTGAATATGAATTTAATAATTATTCGTCTTTCTTTCTGTAGAAGTTATTTCTAATTAAGTATTTGATCTAAACGAATAACTTATCACAGAAAAACTTATCAATATTAAATTTGATATCAACTTCGTATCAATCTTCGTTGAAAATTTATTCTTTTTAAGACATGATTAAATTAGACAGAATTTCTAAATAAAGGAAAAAGAAATTATATTAAACTGACATCAAGTTTATGTTATCAAGTTTATGTTGAACTGATGTCAAGTTTATGATATCAAAACTACGTAGCGGTCGACCTGGACACCAAAAATTACGCGGCGGTCGACCTGGACACCGACAACTACGGAGATGTCGACCTGGATACCGAAAACTACGTAGCGGTCGACCGTGTGGTTTCATTTTTTTACCCCAGAACCTCGATCCGTGTCACTAGTGATCTTTTCGCGATATCGTCAGATATACTGAAAGACTAATTTTTTCAGTAAAAAAAAGTGGCCTTTTTTGAATAAAAAAATAATCATTCTATTTTTTGGTAAAAAATCTGCGTTATCGGAACGTAAAAACTATTTCAAATGTTCCGCTCGAATGCTAACACAAAACTACAACTTTATGTGCAGACATTTTTTTTCAATTACTTCAAATTTCCGAGATATATTCATTTGGAAAGAAAACGGCGATTTTTAAAATTTTTAATTCAAAAATGTGAAGAAATTCACAATCAGTAGCACTTCAATATAACTAATTATGGGGCACATCTGAGATGGTCGAAAAAAAGTGGCTGAGTTGACAGAGAATCCCTCATGTATAGATATAGCGCTCTTTAACTCGACTGACCGCGACACGTTGCTTGGATGGGTGCCAATATATTTCAGTGTACAATGAAGACCGCAATAAAATTCAAGAAAAAGATTCAATTCAAGAAAGACATTCCGCGTCGTTAATGTACGAAATTCAGAAAACTATGTTTTATATTGCAAAAACTCGTAGCAATGACACGCGCGCAGCTAAGCGCAGCCATTTTCGATGTTTTCCATTCAATAATACATCCATCTACAACATGTGATAGGTCAGCTCGTGGAACACTGTGGAACTTATCAACTTTTCTCTACGTTTTTAGAATTTTCACTTGTAATTTTCTGTGAATTTTCGTACGAATGATTCATTTATTATTATCGCATGAACTATTATTATGAATTTTCAGTTACACAATGATTTTCTACTCGCTTCCAGCTGTTGATTCCATTCGAAAAAATTCGAATCGGTCATATTGTAAAGTTTTGGCGTCCTGTTCAATACAGCGTTGAAATGGTCATTTACTGCACGACGCGTCGAGCTCGCTCGATGGCTCCCTTTTAACTGCCGTACAAAAGTAGATATAAGGGCTGGGGCCGGCTGATGCCAAGAATTTGACCTTCGGACTCTTCCCTCACCTAACCCACGACTAAAAATTACCGAAACTTAAACTTTATTTTACGACTTTTGGCCAGCTTTTTGGGATTTGGCCCCACTGTGTGTCCGTGGCGCCTAAAATTTCACCTGGAAGAAAAAATCTATCGGCATTTTTTCGGATCAATCCATGCATCAATTCAACTTCGTCTTTGTCCAAGTGGTTCAAGCGGAGCAATTCTATTAATTTTCCGAAACGTTCCTTTTCTGGTATTTTACCCGTTATCGCAAAAAGACCAAAATTCATATCGAGATTTTTCTTCATTTCTTCCCAAATTTTCTTTCTTCTTTCACACAAACATTTATGATTTTCTTTTTGTTTATCTTGATGTCCTTGAAATGACAATATCGCGTTTTCGCAATAAGCTTTTTCTTTCGAAATTTTTCCAAGTTCCGGAATCAGATGTCGATTCTTTACAATTTTTGGTTGGACATTTCCTCTTACGCCTTCGGATTCTGAATCTGACTCGATATCCATTTCTCGATGGAGATTTATATCGCTTATCGAAATAGAACTGGAATTTTCTTCAGGAATAGAGATGTGAATTTCATTAACGATTTTTGCTTTATCCTCAATATCTTTATTCATAAAATTCTCTACCTTTGAGCACGGGATGTGGATTTCAGGATTACTAGATGAATTTTCTGAATTTACTTTTTCCATTTCCAAATGAGGTTGGATAGGATTACCAAAAATGTCATGATTATCAAAGTTCCCATGATCCTCGAAATCTTCAAAACTCGTTTTCTTTTTCGATTGAATGAAGTTTTCGAATTCCTCTACATAATTTTCTCTCAATTTATCAACTAAATTTTTTTCTTTTAAGCAATGAACTTTTTCAACGACAAGATTATCCTCTTTTTTATTAACAAAACTCTTCGAAACTTGAATAGGATTCTTCTTCTCAATGAAATTTTTACCAAGATTCTCGAAACTCTTACTCATAGAATCTTTTTTCTTCATAGAATTCTCTTTTTGACGTAAATTCTTAAAATTCTGAGCCATGATGTTTTTACTGAATTCGGATTTCTTTGAATCTACCTGAATTACTCTCTTTATTTTAACGCTCTGGTTTTTCAAATTGTGGGTATTTATCTCTTGATCTTGAATTTTTATCTCTTTTTGACAATTTCGAGATTTTTCGGGGAACCTTCCCCCTTCGATTTTATTTACCTTCGAATCAATTTCCCCGTTAGTTATTCTGATATAAGGAATAGTTCCAACAGCGGTCTCTATGGATGTGTCAGCTTTTCCCTGAACGTCAACGTGCTGTGACACGAGTATTTGCTGCGTTTTCTTATTCTCTCCTTTCGACAAAGAGAGCGGAGCAGGCAACAGGGTTACCACCGGTATTTCGATCTCGATTATATGATCTCTGTGATTGGTTACGTAAATATATTCATTTCCTCTCTTATTTCGGACTAATCCTTGTTGACGTCAATCGAGCTAGCACGACCACATTGCCAAATCGAAGTTAAACTTATGGAATATTGATGGGCTAATTTGAGGCTAACGTAATGCTTTAATGCCAAATTTAATGCTCCTTTTAAAAAAAAACCTGTGTTGTTGCTAGCTTGATATCAAGGTTGATTCTCTGTTTCCATAGGTAGACATATCATTCGCGTTTCTTAAATTCAGGTTATTCTTAAGCTCTCAAACACGTTTGAAAAAAATGTTGGGCACTGTTCATTTCGCGGAAAACCGAATTTTTAAAAAGGTGTTGCTAGGTTGTAGTTGAGAGAAGCTGCGCTACTTTTCTGTTTCTATAGTTAGGCGGATCGTTCGGGTCCCCAAATTCGAGACTATTTTGAGGCTCTTGAATACCGTTGGGGAAAAATTGTAAGCTCATCTTGTTTCGAAGAAAATTGAAATTTCAACGTGGTGGTGCTAGCTTGAAAAGAACAGAAATTGGCGCTACTTTTTTGTTTCTATAGGTAGACGTATCGTTCAGGTCCCCGAATTTAAGGCTATTTTTAGGCTCTCTAATACTGCTGAGAAAAAATTTGAAGCTCTCCCCGTTTCGAAGAAAACCGAATTTTTAACGTGGTGCTGCCAGATTGAAATTAACAAAAATTAGCGCTACGTTTTTGTTTCTATAGGTGGACGTATCATTCGAGTCCCTGAATTTCATGATGAGGCATCCACGTTTAAGCCCGACAAGGTTTTCAACGGCTTGCCTAAGGTTAGCCATATTGTAAATAGGCCTGGCAGCCTTGGCATTGTCCTGTCGGGGCCCAACCTGGCGGTATAAGGGCAATTCCTGACAGGGCAGCCATGTCCAAGCCCGACGAGGTCCCGACTTGATTCCGACTTGAGTCAGGGCTTCCCGAGAATTTTCACGCACGGGAAATCGAATTTTCGTCGCGGTGCTGCTAGCTTGAAGAGAACAGAAATTAGCGCTATCTTTTTGTTCCCATAATTAGACGTATCATTCGGGTCCCTGAATTTTAGACTATTTTTGAGCTCTCGAATACTATTGGGGAAAATTTAAAGTTCTTCCCGTTGCGAAGAAAATCGAACTTTTCACGTGGTGCTGCTAGCTCGAAGATAACAGAAATTAGTGCTACTTTTTTCCCATAGTTAGACGCATCGTTCGGGTCCCTGAATTGAAGGCTACTTTTAAGCTCTTGAATACAGTTGGGACAAACTTTGAAGCTCTCCCTGTTTCGAAGAAAAACGAATTTTAATTGTGCCTCTAGCTTGAAGATAACAGCAATTAGCGCTAGTTTTTTGTTTTCGAAGTTAGACGTATCATTCGGTTCCCTGAATTTCAGGCTATTCTTAGGCTCTCGAATACCGTTGGGAATTTCAATTTTGTTCAAAATGAGATGAGCTTATAATTTTTTCACAACGATATTCGAGAGCCTAAAAATAGCCTTGAATTCAGGAGCTCGAACGACTCGTCTAACTATAGAAATAGAAAAGTAGCGCAACTTCTCTCAACTTCAACCTAGCGAGACCATCTTGAAAGTTCGATTTTCTTCAAAACGAACAGCGCCCAAAATATTTTTCCAACGTATTTAAGAGCCTGAAAATAGCCTGAAATTGAGAAACCCGAACGTCTACCTATGGAAACAAAAGGGTAGCGCTAATTTCTGTTAACTCCAAACTAGCAGCACCACGTTGAAAATTCGATTTTCTTCGAAGCGCAATAAGTGTTACGTCAAAAATGGGAGTTTTCGCGAACTATTAATAATTTTTGACGTATGATGTGTTGAATTTGATTGAGACTCTCTAGTCGTGGAAAAATTTCGGTACTACTCCTGGAATCAACCTCGAACACATCTGCCCCTGTTTTTGAGTCTAACCTTTCGGAAAATTACTCGGGAAATAGGCTTGGAATCACTGTTAAATTTTCAATTGCGTAAGGTATCTACTGAGATTTGAACTCGGGGTTTCGATATAATTTACTATTGGCTTTACCCCGAGGACCACTGTCGTTACTTTGATTCATTGGGTGAGGAGGAAGGGGTGATTGGAGGAAGATCAATTAGAATTTGTTTGTAAATAGTTATCGGATGTTTAAGGATTTCAGTGGAAATAATTTTGGGTTTTGGAGTCTCTCTAGGTATTTCTGTTTCTGCCGGCATTGCCCGTACTCCGTGATAATTTGATTCAGATCTTTGAACAGGGTTTAACCTTTTTGGTCACGGATTCGAATATATCGCGTCGAGTTCACGTAATTGATACCTCCGTCCGGCTCTGCGTGTTCTTTTCTTTTTGCGCGGTACTGGAGGGTTGACTCTCATGGAATTTAAGGGAAGAGTATCCAGGGTGAATTTCCGGATGAGCGCGCAACCTGACGCAACTCTAGTCCCAACCAGATCTCCGCCAAAGAAAAAGAAGGAGTACGAATATTTGGTGAGCGTGCAACCTGACGCAACACTTGTCCCAACCAAATTTCGCACTAGGATAGGTAAACGAATACTTGGTGAGCGTGCAACCTGACGCAACTCTTGTCCCAACCAAGTTTCGCACGGAGGGGAGGACTACGAAAGCTTGGTGAGCGTGCAACCTGACGCAACTCTAGTCCCAACCAAGTTCTCGCACGGGGGAAGAAAATAAGTAAAGAACACGAATCCTCGGATGAAGACGTAAATTTACACAACCGTACTGAGTCTTGAGATCGAATGTGTTAAACGAATAATAGAGAGAGTGGGAGGGTTTTTACGTTGAATTTAGTCGTTGGGGAAGAGAAATTCCTTGGATTAAACTTGTTTAACTGTTTAAACCTTTAATGAAATACCGAAAAGGAAAAAAACTCAATTAAACTTTATTCTGTGACTATTGATGAGTCACTGGCTCGCGAGAGTCTCAAAATTGATCAATTTGTTATCTAATCCTTCCCTAAATTTTAAATTTTTTTCCTCCTTTGTCGCGAATCTCCAATTCTCGAATGACACGATTTCAGCAATGGAAAGGGAAGAGGGGTCGAAAGGCCTTTGTTAAACTTCACGCGGATGAATTTTCCTCCTTCAAATTATCTCAAAGAAATGGTTTAATTCAAGTTTTGAAACTTGACTCAGTAATGCCGCAAGAACAATCTAGATTCAAGATTCACTTGGATAATATTGAAACTTCTTCTTTTAAATTATTTTAATGAAATTGTTTTAAATAAAGCCTTTTATCGACAATTAAATCACCAACGCCGCAGGGGTAATATGAATTTAGGATCACTTGGATCGAGATTCCAAAAATAGAGATTCTCCAAAAATAATCAACTAACCGGTTTTTAATTGAATTTAATCGATTAATTCTGTCCAAATTTATGTTATTCACTGTGTTCAATTTTTCCCGAACTATTCCTCACAATTTCACGAGAGGAAGATGAGGTTGTAATAAAACTTCACTTACTGGCTGAGACGTTCTCCAAACGGAAAGGATGACAGCATTTGTAGACGCACCGGCGACTCAGACGGAAACGGTGAAGTTGAATCGGCAGTAGATCAAGGGCGTGGCAGGTTGGCGATGAAGTCAAAGAATTTGTCGATGCACAGAGTTTAATTTTAAAGATCCAAAATTTTATTCAAATTTTTGTAAAAAGAAAGAAATGGTTAACAAAGATTCAGTCTTAAATTTCGTTATTCATTTAACAATAACCGCGACTCAGAATTCAAGATTTAAAATTCTGAACCGAAAAAAACTATCTTCCTTCGAAAATCGAGTGAAATTCCAAGTCCAAAAACGAATTGATTTGGAAAATTCCAGAATCAAGAACGTCTTTGTCGAAAAATTTCGCAAGTTCAGCCCAAGAATGGATCCGATGAGTACGATGGGTCTCGTAGTTTCCACGTCGGAAAAAAGTCGAAGAAGTCTGCCGAGAGCCCTTTTTCCGGCCCTTATATACCCGTGATCCAGGCTAACCCGTTCGATTAAAGTGGGGATTGATGATAAAGACAGAGGATGCATTTTTCTGACGCGATGCATTTTCCTCTTCTATCTCGTGAGCTTCCCTTTGAAAATTCGGGTCATAGCGAGGGCGCCAGCGTAGATCACAGGGTGGGCCCTATGCGTGTGGCTGTATCGCGGCGCATGTGGCTGTATTGCGGCGCGCGTGGCTGTACCGCGGCACGTGTACCCCCACACATGCACACGCTTATGCCACACGCTTCCTATATTCTTATTCCGTATATAATATTTCATTCTTATGAACAATAGTAATTCTAATATTATAGGTGTTTTTCCTTGATTATTTTATCTTGGATAAAGTTCTTATATTTTCTCTTATAGTTATCGTATTGCGCAATTGTTAAAATTACTTTTCTTTCTTATATCCTATCGTTTGTTTAATTATTAATAAATATAAAATTGTTGTTTTTGAATTGAACGTCGAAACAGTAAATTAAATATTTTGTGTGATATTTTTGCGGATTAAAATTACAATCTGAATTGTTATAAATAATTTTGTTCGTGATTTTTTCTGTAGATTTTGAATTGTTAATGTTCAAAGAATTTATGATTAAGATTAGTCCTGCGTTTGAACCTTCGTTTTTTCTTAATTTTCAGACTTTTATAATTTTTTTCCTTTGGGGTGTGGTCGCATAGGCTTCTTGTATGAGTCCACGAGAAAAAGGGGAGGTAGGGAGCTACGGCGCATGACTAGAAAAACTCAACTCTTATTCGCGTCCTCTTTTTCCTACGAGAGAGAGACGGGGGATTCATTGGGTAGATAAAAAGGGTAAGGCTAGGATAGAAGGTGGAGAGTGGGGAGGCATTCGAACGGCCTCCGGGTAGCAACGAGAGCCGAGCTCCTCGCCTTGCCGCGCAACCTCCGTGGATCGTCGAAAGAGGGGAGAGGATTATGTAAAAGAGCTTTGCCTCTGCTCATGGACTTCGGGGCGTATTGCTTTCCCTCTTTCTTCTAGATTTTAACATGGTAAAATAATATTTCGAGTTTTGAGTTATTTGAGTTGACTAATTTAAATTTTTAGATTGTTTTCCCCTGGAGTTCGATTATTGAATTAAATGAATTCGATGCATGATTTTATCTTGTAATTCTAAGTTTGTCTAAATGGTTACTTCCTCGAAATATTATTTAGCATTGCGTAATGATTTTCCCATTTGGAAGGAATGATTTTGAATGAGTATTTCCCATCCTGGAATGTTCTCGCACGTATATTCCTACACATACTCGCACACAGTATATTTTTAAGTGCGTGTGTGTGCGTGCGCCGATACCTGTTTCCCGTGAAGTGTACAGAATTGGGTCTTAAGGACGGTTCTGGGTTTTCCGCGCCTTGCGACATGAGTGAGAGAGAGAGAGAAGGTCAAAGACCGGCGAACCTGGGCATAGGCCCCTTTAAAATCTATTCTCGCTTCCCTTCTTGTATTTTCGTGGGGTCATTGCCCTCTTGGGAACGATTAATGGTTTCCTTTCCGTTTTGCTATGATCTTCTCCCTTGTCAATACTCATTGTTCTTAGTTGACTTAATATTTATTTTGGATCTCGTTCTTAATTATAATGTTTATTATCTATTTTGATTGAGAGAGTTATAGATATATTTTCAACGATTTCATTTGTTCAGTTAACAATTATTCAGTCTCTTTTGTTTATTGAAGTATTATTTGGTTTCATTTATTTATCTCATTCTGTTCTTTTTTTAAATTCCAATGCGAATTTCTCCCGCATGTTCGTTACTTAAATAAATTTTAACTATTGTTTCAAAGTTCTATATTGGTATGAGATGGGAAAATCCATCGTTATTTAGAGCCATTCCGTTCGTTCTTATTTTGAATCTATTATTAATACACGCAAATATACTCATATACATATACGTATGTGTGAGAGAAGAGGAACGCAACGTTCTCTTGTATGCTTGTTCTTCGAGCGGGTGTAATCAGCGCCCCTCGTTGGTCTTACGGCAGAGAAAAAGACTATGTGCCTTTTCTCTTCTTTTTCCAATGGTAAGAGCATTTTCAGATCCAAGGATCTATCTCCTGGATCGATAGGCCGGTGGAGGGTATGTCAGTTAGGAAAGCGATGTTAGTATGCCTGACCCACCAGATGGGGTGACGAGCATATGGCTTTTCCTGCAGGGATCTTTGACCCTGGTTTTCCTTCTATACTACCCGATTTTACCGATGGCCTTTTCCTTGAGATTTTCAGTTGGTAAAGTGAATTTCTAACTTTATCATTGAGTTGAACGGAATAACGTAGGAAACGACAAATTTTCCTCTCACAGATCTTCGAGTTTATTGTTCTATAGGAGGGTATTTTTATAAAGAATAAAGTTCGATGGACGTTACGTCAGGACGTAACATTCAGGGAAACGAATGATACGCCTAACTATGGAAACAAAAATGTAATGCCAATTTCTACCTTCAAGCTAGCAGCACCACGTTCAAAATCCAATTTTTTCAAGCTTTAAATTTTTTCCGAACGGTATTTAAGAGCCCAAAAATAGCCTTAAATTCAAGGACCCGAACGACGCCTCTAACTATGGAAAAAAAAGTAGCGATGATTTCTAATATCTCCAGGGTAGCAGCACCACGTTAAAAGATGGATTTAATTCAAAACGGGAAGAGAGTTGAATTTTTTCCAATAATATTCGAGAGCCTAAAAATAGTCTGAAATTCTGAGACCCGAATGATACGTCTACCTATAGAAACAAAAAAGTAGTGCTAATTTTTGTTAATTTCAAGCTGAGAATCTTTTAAAGAGTCTTGCGAAGAATCTTGGAAAGAGTCTTGTGAAGAATCTTTCCAAGAATCTCGAAAAGAGTCACGTATTGGATCCGAAACAAGACTCTTTCCAATATTCTTGGAAATATTCTTTACAAGATTCTTGGAAAGACTATTTGCAAGACTTGAAAATCTTTTGAAGATTGTTTCAAAGATACTTTTCACGATTCTGAGAATCTATTCACGATTCTGAGAATCTTTACACGATTCTGAGAATCTTTTCACGATTCTGAAAATCTTTACAGGATTCTTTGGAAGAATTTTTAAACGATTCTTTAAAAGGATTAGGTTTTTTCGAAATCTCACGAAAAACTAAAAACTGACCAATTCGAGTCAATTTTCAAAAAAGAAGGAATTTGAGAAAATCGAGAAACTTTAATTGGAAGAAAGATAGAAAATCGAAAATAAAGATGACCCTCATGGCCAAAGTCCGTCTTAACACGGCGTTAAATCTTGGAAAGATCAATTGGAAGAATCTTAGAAAGATTCATTCAAAGAATCTTGGAAAGATTCATTCAAAGAATCTTGGAAAGATTAAGGTAAACAGCCCAGTTACTGACCCTGTCCCAGATAGTGACCCTAACGGCACCATTTTGATTGCCATAAATACAGTTTTTGTCGAATAATAATCCAATTACCGGCTAATTGAAGAGAATTTTTCACTTTTCATTATTGGAGAGAGGGACCTTTCTAAAGAAGATATTAAAAATAGAAATAGACCGGTGAATTGAAATCGGTACACGTAGGGTTCACAAACGAAGATGGGGCTCATGTACAGGGTCAGTAACCCGGACAGCAGAGAAGCATTATTAAAACAATGATTTTATTAATAAATCTTGATTATTTCACTTTCATAACCGGTGAATTTCCTTTGGCGGGCTTTGATGCACACGTTGAAACCATTAGTTTCTGGTTTAGCTATATCACACATGAATAAATAGTCGAAATCCGACGCTGCCGCGCTAGAAGGGTCAGTAACTGGGCCGTTTACCTTAATTGGAAAATTGTTGGAGACTGATTGTGAAGAATCTTGTACAAGCTGATCGCTTGGGAGAATCGCAGAAGCAATTTTGTTCTTTCCAAGATTCTGTATATGAATCATCTTTATTTTGGATTTTCTATCTTTTTCCTAAATAAAGTTTTCCGGTTTTCCCAAATTTCTTCTTTTTCGAAAATTGACTCGAATTCGTTAGTTTTTAGTTTTTCGTGAGATTCTGCAAAAACCTCATTCTTTTAAAGAATCTTTTAAAGATTCTTCCAAAAAATCCTTGAAACATTCTTTCAAAGATTTTTTTCTACGCTAGACTCTTTCTAAGACCCTTTCCAAGATCTCGTAAATAATCTTTCCAACAATCTTTTCTGCAACGATTTGAAGAATCTTGCAAAAAATCTTTACACGATTTTCTTCTCCGAGGTAAATAGTCTTTCCAAGGATCCAATACGTGACTCTTTTCAACATTCTTGGAAAGATTCTTTTTTTTCTACGCGGGTTATTAAAAATTCGGTTTTCTGCGAAATAAACAAAGCTCGACATTTTTTCCCAACTTCCTTGAGAGCTTAAAAATGACCTGAATTTAAGGAACCTGACCGATACGTCTAAATATGGAAACAAAGAAGTAGCGCGCATTTCTGTTGACTCCAAGCTAGCAGCATCAGGTTAAAAAATCAATTTTCTTCGAAACGGGGAGATCTAAAAATTGTTTTCTGACGGTATTCGAGAGCCAAAAAATAGCTTTAAATTCAGTGACCCGAATGATACGTCTAATTATTAAAACAAAAAAGTAGCGCCAATTTCTGTTCTCTTCAAGCTAGCAGCAACACGTTAAAAATCCGAATTTGTCCGCAACGGGGAGAGCTTTAGAGTTGTTCCCAACAGTATTCGAGAGCCTTGAAGTAGATCAAAATCCAGAGACCCGAATGATACATCTACCTATAGAAACAAAAAAGTAGCGCTAATTTTTGTTAAATTCAAGCTAGCACTACCACGTTAAAATCTCGATTTTCTTCGAAACGAGATGAGCTTATAATTTTTTCATCGCGGTATTCAAGAGCCTAAAAATAGCCTTGAATTCGAGGACTCGAACAACCCATCTAACATAGTTAGATGGGTTGTATAATCTGGCAGCACCATATTAAAAATTCAATTTTTGGCGAAACGAACAGCACCCGAACTTCTTTCCCAACGGTATTCGAGAGCCGAAGAATAGCCTGAAATTCAGGGAACCGAATGATACGTCTAACTATGAATTAAAGTAGCGCTAATTGCTGTTATCTTTAAGCTAGAGGCACGTTTAAAATTCATTTTTCTTCGAAACAGGGAGAGCTTCAAATTTTGTCCCAACGGTATTTAAGAGCCTAAAAGTAGCCTTTAATTCAGGGACCCGCACGATGCGTCTAACTATGGGAAAAAAGTGGCACTAATTTCTGTTATCTTCGAGCTAGCAGCACCACGTGAAAAGTTCGATTTTCTTCGCAACGGGAAGAACTTTAAATTTTTCACAATAGTATTCGAGAGCTCAAAAATAGTCTAAAATTCAGGGACCCGAATGATACGTCTAATTATAGGAACAAAAAGATAGCGCTAATTTCTGTTCTCTTCAAGCTAGCAGCACCGCGACGAAAATTCGATTTCCCGTGCGTGAAAATTCTAGGGAAGCCCTGACTCAAGTCGGGACCTCGTCAGGCTTGGACGTGGATGCCCTGTCAGAAATTGCCATTATACTGCCAGGTTAGGCCACGACAGGGCAATGCCAAGGTTGCCAGGCCCATTTACAATATGACTAACCTTAGGCAAGCCGTTGAGGGGCTTGTCGGGCTTAAACGTGGATGCCTTATCATAAATTGACATAACACCGCCAGATTTGGCCCTGACATGGCAGTGCCAAGGTTTCCAGGCATACTTACAATATGGCTGACTTAAGGCAACCCGTTGAGGACCTTGTCAGGCTTAAATCTGGATGCCCTGTCATGAATTGCCATAACACCGCCAGGTTGGGCCGCGACAGGGCAATGGCAAGGTTGCCAGGCTAACTTACAATATAGCCGACCTAAGGCAACCCGTTGAGGACCTTATCGGGCTTCGATCGGGCAACCCATACTTAAAGGAGTCGGTATAATTACAACAGGACCAAATCGGGCCCAAATAGGGCGAAAGTATCGGAGCCCTTATTATTCCAAACATGGCACTGACGAGGCAACCCTTTGAGGGCCTAATCGGGCTTCACGGGGAGCTAGTTTTGAGACTCGCCATGAGATGTCGCATATAGCATGCGCTCTCTCGCATACGGAATATGCAAATAGTATGCTCATATAGCCGAAGTGGGGGCACGAGTTGTATTCGGCACCGCAGAGGCAGGCCTCTCAGGAAGTCATGCCTCGAGGGAAGTCATACCCGCAAGATTTCTACATAGAAATCTTCTGCTTTATACAATTTTTTTGTAAAAATTCTCTTGGAGAATTATTAATAATATATTATTAATAATTATTAATAATAATGCATTATTATGATCTATAATAATAATTAATAATAATGTATTATTATAATATATAATAATAATATTGTTATTATTATTAAAATAATTCAATTTTACAATCTACACGTATAGTGATACTACGTACGGACTAGAGCCCTGATAGGGCTTGACCATGGACTCGTCGTGGATTCGACATGGCACACGTGAGGCAGTTGTAAAGACCCTCATTTCGCAACCTTCTAAGGCCCTTGTCGAAAAAGCGTGACCATCTATTCAGGGGCCCTATTGGGCTTCCAGTCAAGGGCCCGAAGTAAGTTAGGGAAAACCGATCGGGGCCTAGTCGGGACCTCAATCAAATTCACGTACGGGTTTCTTCGAAATGAGGAGAGCTGTAAATTTTTTCCCAACGGTATTCCAGAGCCCAAAAATAGCCTTAAATTCAGGGACCCGAATGATACACTTACCTATAGAAACAAAAAAATCCCGCCAATTTTTGTTAAATTCGAGCTAGCACCACCACGTTGAAATTTCGATTTTCTTCGAAACAAGATAAGCTTATAATTTTTTCATAGCGGTATTCGAGAGCCAAAAGATAGCCTTGAATTCAGGGACTTGAACAACTCGTATAACTATAGAAACAGAAAAGTAGCGCAACTTCTCTCAACTTCAACCTGGCAGCACCATATTGAAAATTCGATTTTTTGCGAAACGAACAGTGCCCAAAAATTCTTTCCCAGCGGTATTCAAGAGCCTTAAAATAGTCTAAAATTCAGGGACCTGGAGGATGCGTCTAACTATGGAAAGAAAAAATTAGCGATAATTTCTGATATCTCCAAGCTAGCAGTACCACGTTAAAAGTTCGATTTTCTTCGAATCAGGGAGAGCTTCAAATTTTTTCCCAACGGTATTCGAGAGCTCAAAAATAGCCTCAAGTTCAGGGACTCGAACGATGCATCTACCTATGGAAACAAAAAAGTAGTGCTAATTTGAATAGACTTTATCGGTGTACATGGGTTCATTGATAAAGTTCATTTAAATGAACAAAAAGATATTTAAAAAAATAAAAATGAAAAAAGTTAAAAAAAAATTGAAAAAGTACGAAAAATAAACGAAAATGGGGGCTTTAGAAAATATCTATAGATAGTCTCAGCCCTGTTAATGCACAGAGAAATTTGAAACGGGAAGAATTTAAAAATATTTCCCAGCGGTATTCAAGAGCCTTAAAATAGCCTAAAATTCCGAGATCTGAACGATGCATCTAACTATGGAAAGAAAAAACTAGCGCTAATTTCTGTTATCTTCAAGCTAGCAGCACCACGTTAAAAGTTTGATTTTCTCGAAACGGGGAGAGCTTTAAATTTTTTCCCAACGGTATTCGAGAACTTAAAAATAGCCTCAAATTCAGGGACTCGAACGATACGTCTAACTATGGAAACAGAATAATATCGCGAGCTTCTCTTAATTTCGAGCTAGCAACACCAGATAAAACATTCCATTTTCTTCGAAACAGAACAAACCCAAAATTTTTCCTAACGGTATTCGATGCAAACTTCAATGCCATCGTCTAATTGTGTAAAAAAAATAATGTTTTGATTGAATGTTTGATTGTTTTGGTGGCTTCGATTCGGCCAGTGAATTCCAAGGTCTCGACAGAATAAGTTTTTCAAGTAATTTTTACGTTTCGATCCTAAATTAATTTCGACACCCTCTCGCTACTCAAAATTTCAGACGCCAGTTAGTCTCTCTCGATCGTTCGGAGATATAATACTCGAAATGTAGAAAAATAAAGGAACTAGGTTCTCCGTTTGTGCTTGGATATTACAAAAATATGAATTTGACTGGTAAATAAAACATTCATCAATGATTACACAAACTCTCTATAAAACAACTGTTAACAAATTTACCACATATCAAAATAACTTTTTGCTCACAGATATGAGAGATCACAAAAGAACGATCTTCTCTTTCATCAATCAAACTCTATGAACAGAATTTCCTAACAATTCTCGTTCACAAATAGCACTATTGTTTTTCCATCAATAAATATTTAAAAAAAACTATTCTCCAACCACACACTGAAAACTATGAAAATCAAACGAACTGAGGTTAGTTATATCTGACATATTACACAACCTAAAAATCTATGACACGATAATAAATTATGAACACATAATAAAACACCCATAATACCAAAATTCTTCTTCTACAAAATTATGTAAAACATTTATAGAGCAAATAAATATTCTGAAGAGGGTTCGAATCAAGGATCGAAACGTAAAAATTACTTGAAAAACTTATTCCGTTGAGACCTTGGAATTCACTGGCCGAATCGAAGCTGATTCAATCAAAACATTATTTGATCAACACGGCCACATACCATCTCTACTGCTATGTAAAAAAAAAGGTGCGCTAGCTGTTCTCAACATCCAGCTAGCACCACCATGGTTGAAATTCGATTTTCTTTAAAACTGGAAGAGCCAAACACATTTCTCCAACGGTATTCATAAGTTCATTAAAAGTAAATAATTTTCATGTAGTTTATCATCGGCACCCAGCAACACATTTTTGGGTTAAATGAATCTACTGAAAATTTAGAGAGATATTCGAAAAGGTATATATGGGGCGTTCCGAGTTTTCGAAATTTTTCCGTCGTATTCAGATTAAACATAAAAAGGGCAATTTTTGAATGTAATGCCATTTTTCCGTAGAATTCAAGTCTCAAAACAGATATTTTTATTGTAGTTGAAGAATAGGATGAGAATCGTTTTTTATAAATTTATTAATAATTTTTTTCAACTTATTTTCCCAAAATGAACTTTTGATAACCGTTTTTGTAGCAAAATAAAAGAAAAATGAAGTTTGTCCTGGAAAAACTCAATTGTCTTCTTAGTTTAAGTATAAAACGACTAAAATAAGTTTTTAATGAAAAAAAAAATTCTTTTCCCTATAGCGTCGACCAATTCAATTGATTCTAGTCTCATTTTTGAGCCTCTAATAAGCCTAAAATTATGCCCTTGTTCATTCTTCGATTCGGAATGCCCTTCATTCTGTTCGAACGATGTGCTGCTGCCAGCTTGATATCAAGCTAGCAACACCACAGATTGTTTTTTTTTTAAAGGAGCATTAAAGTCGGCATTAGAGCATTGAATTAGACTCGAATTAAACTCCAATTCGGCAATGTTGTCGTGCTAGCTTGATTGACGTCTTCCAAACGATCTCATAATCTGTTTTGGCAAAATTATCACGGAAATATTTAGATGATAAAACCCCTTATTGCTTCATAGGAAATTCGCTAGGAACGATATGAAAAATCGCACCTATTCCGAGAGTCATAACTTCTACGAATCCTTTCGTTCGAACTACGTTTTCAGTCATTCCTCTTAAATTCAAAATTAGATCTTGACAAATTGGCGTTTCTGAATATAAACAGTTTTCTTTTAAAATATTTTTACTCGCTTCTGTATTTAGCATTAATATGATTTTTCCTGAATGCCCTCCTCGAAGTAAGATTGTCGGTGGAATCACATCATCTGCTAGTCTCGTGAGAGAAACATCTTTCACTCTTGGCTGAATTCTTGCGCAATATTCATCATTAGGGTTAGGAGAGTCCCCGTAAAGGCCCCCGCCAGGGCACCCGTTCCCGGCTGGCCCTTCGCGTTTCCCTGATTGAAACTTAGCGTTGGACAATTTTTAGGCACGTGTTTCCATCCTTGACATTCATAACATTGAATCGTGGGCATTTGAACTTAATGGTGTCCCTGATTGGCAACAAACGCTTGCCTTTCGGTATTACACAGCATCTGATAACAGGTATCCGGATTCTGCCCTGCTCGACCACAATGATGACACGGATTCAGGAAACATTTTTCAACGAGACGCCCTCTTTTCCCGCATTTTTGACAAATTGTCAATTCTTGACCATTTGTTATACTGAATCTAGAATAACATCTATCCGCAGTATGACCAGGCTTCAAACATATTTGGCATATGAACGTGGCCACAGGCTGTTTCACAGGACCAACGGACGAGCAGTTTTTGGCTACACGACCCATTAACCCACACAGCTGGACACGATCGAGAGCTGAGGCATAGCGGCGCCCTGACCCATTTTACACCGATTTGTAGTGTGTCCGAGCTTTTTCTCAGATTTTTCGGATATTTTAGGTTTTACTGAATTGATTTTCCATACGCGCTTTATATCAGCTAACTGTCGTTCGATGGCTTTGGCTTTTGGGACCGCATCACTTAGGGATCGTTCGACGCTCAGTCACGCTTCTATTTCAGGCAATAAACCACGGGTCATCACTTTTCTCACCATTTCGTCGATTTTTCCTATTTCCTCGTCAGATACTGGGCCGTTGGCAGAAGAAGATTGTAATATTTTGTCGGCAAAATAACGGATTCTATCTACGCTTCCGTTCAATTTTTGGTACTTGTTTCCTTATTCTGCAATCAATTGGTAAACGTCTCACGGGGGATCATACGTTTCACGGAGGTACCCTAGCAATTCCTGGAACCGTCCCGAGGAACCATAAAGGAACTTAGGTTCCTTTTCGCATTTTTGCGACTGTCCCGGGGAACCATGAGGAACCAATTAGGAAGAAATACTGGAGGAACTACGAAAGGAATTGAAGGAACCATGGAAGGCATCCGGTTTCAAAAAGCGCAGAAATGAACTCAAACCCATTTTAGTTGTACAAATTTAATTATACGAAAAAAACATAAAAAACAGACCGAATAAGTTCCTCAAGGTTCCTCGGGACGGTTGAAAAAATGCGTAAAGGAACTGTGTTCCTTTTTTGGTTCCTTTACGGTTAATGTCCTCTTAAAGGAACGGTTGTAGGACTTGCCAGGATAATCAAGAAAATCTTCGATAGTTGCAAAAGCAGTTTTTGGAATTTTGTTTCAAATTGTGAAAGGTAATTTTATTTTTACGAGTTTTAATAATTGGACCTACTAACGAGGCTGCTACTCCGACACCGGATAGATATTGTCCGAGCGATTCGCGTTTTGCGTCGAATTCCGGGATAACATCCATCGCCTCTCTTAAAGAGCTCAGCGCAGCTGGAGTTAAAACTGCCATGATTTGAGGGTCAAGTGAATTATCAAGATTTTTCCCAGATTCCAAATCGATGAGATTAACGCGAGGAGATTTAATCACGTGCAATTTTATAGGCGTTCGATAACTATCAGTGGATTGAACAATATTTAAAAATGGTTCGAAGGTCCGATTTTTCGCAGATTTTGACGATGACGCTACTTTTTCATTTTCTGATTTGAGGGATGAATTTATTATTCGCTCAGCGAGTTTAGATTTTGATCTTACGTCATTTGAATTTCTGGATCCATCTGAAATTTCCAAATTTTCTTGTGCTTGTATTATTAATTTCGGTAATTTATTTTCCGCATCTTTGATCGATTGATTTAGTTGTTTTTCATACGCGTCTTTTCCCTCATGGTCAGTGAGTTCTGAAGAATTATCTATGAAACCCGATTTTTCTTTGAATTTTTCAATTTTTTCTGTACTTTCGAGAGAATTTACACGCGATAAGTTGAATGCGACTGTGTCTTTTCTGGACTTTCGCTCGTTCGAATAGAATTTAACAACGGAATCGTCTAAGAATGTTTTTGAACATGTTTCCCAATTCATATGAGTCGAAAAGGTTGACAGAGGACATGAGGCGGACAAACGGACTAACCCTGGTCTACATTGAATGAGGGGGCGAAATACAAAGAGTATTGACTATGGCAAAATCACATTTTCATGCACAGGTTACCACGAGAGGAAAAAAAATGCATGCGCAAACAAATGCAATAAAACATAATATATATTTTCCGAGAAAACACACTCTCGGTATCCCGGATGAGCCCCCAATTTGTTACGTCCCAATCGGCGAGTTTTCCATCTCGGTCAAGAAGGGGCAAACCCTTCCTTTATACGTTTTTCGGAAGAACTGTGTTATGTTGGACAGGTGGCCTTTTCAAGCCTAACCTTTCGGAAAATTGCTCAGGATGGTTTAAAAGTGTATTTTAATTAATCGGCTTCGTGAGGTAATATAATCCCTAATTATAGTTGAAAAGTAAAATGATTTCTGGGAATGAAAATTTATCAGTTAAAAGCTATTACCTCAACCATGAATGATTACGCGCACGACCGATTTATAAATGTTGGCGAACATTTCGCAGCTTAAATTATAATGAAAAATAAAAGCAGATATGAATTGAAAAGTTTTAAGAGTTATATCAGACCTATGATAAATTATTAACGACCATTGCTGATGGCAGATACGTAAAGGTCAATCTGAGAAGTCTAAATGTTGCTCTGAGAGGTTTCACATCAGCAGTCACCGGCCGGTATGGCAGCCGGTACCGGTGACTGTGTATTTCGGGTCTCAAGGCTTGTGTGTAATTCTAGGGAATCACCTTCGTGGTTCATCACGGACTGGCAAAGTAGCCTGTGTCAGTCGATCTCACCCGCCAGAACCTTCGTATTTGTTTATGAATGTTTTTCGTGTAACTCTAGGGGCCTTTTGATTACAGCCGTTGGCCGGTATGTGAGCCTGTACCAACACCTGACTCACCATGGGCCTAGAGTTTGTGAATGTAACGATTTAATTGTGATAAATGATTTGCAATCAAGATTCGTACATTTGAAATTCTGAATTTGTACGTTAACACGACATTACACTTAAATAAAGGACACCCTGTATACGACGCGAAAGGTGCAGCGTGAATAAAACATAATGGGTATCGAGAAAAATACAAACGACGACTTTAAATCGCGCACCACAAAATTAAAACAAGTTAAAACGAATGGAATTTATTTTTGACGTTATCTCCCGAATCAAAAGTCAATTGTGGATTCCTTCTCGTGGAATGTCGAGAAAATTTTTTCTCGCAATTCGAATTTTGCATTCTCAAAGACATTTTTATTCAATTACCTTTTTGGTGAGTATTTAAAGAAAATTGAATCGGAGATGATGGTGAAAATAAGCGACTGCTGGATAAATAATCATGAGCGATAAGTAAAGAAGACCAGGGTGAACAGAATCAACCAGACGACGTATGAATGAGCAAAATTGGCAGTACGCAGGATTTGGACGGTGATGAAAATGTCGAAACGCACCACAATAAAGTTTTTCAAATAAATTTGAATATGTGTGTGTATGTATTTTCGTTGCTCAATATTATTTTGGTATCACAAAAAATTTCACAGAATTCACAAAATATTGTACTATCGCTAGTAGTGAATATGTAGAAGACCGTAGGCGGAATAATAATGTGTTAATAAGTCATGCTCAATGTTTATTTATGATTAAAATGAAGTCAGAATAATATTGGAAAATCATTTTTAAATCAAAACTACGCGTAAAAGTTGAATTTTAATTTTAGAAAAAATTTGCACTGTTAAGAGTTGATCAAAATCTTTCAAAGATTGAATTTAATAAATTTTGATGACAAGTGTCGTGGACGATGTTAGTCCGTGAAGTTTTTTTATAATGAATGAACTAATTAGGCATTGCGCCTCGCGCTTTTATACTCTGGACCGGCTTAGTTGTAAGAAGGGGCAAATTGTCCCTTGACTCTTAAGACGATGCGTGCCTTAGAGCTCCTTACCACCTGGCTGGTCATTCTAATTTTCTAATCACTAATCGTTAATTAAACTTAAATTTATCTTAAATTTCACTCGTACTTGCATACTTTTACAATCCATATTCTTTAAAATAATTCTCAATTTTTATTTTGCGGTTTTACGCGAATTTTCTATGTGCAGAGTCAAGAAGTCTCTTTCTATCATCTTCCTTTTCTCTTACCCCTGTCCTCACTTGCGCTTTCGCTGCGCTCAGACCCCACCACGGAGAATTCGACCATCCCTCTCATTCTTTTTCGCTCTTGTATGCTCTCTTATACTTTCTCGCTCTACAGTACTTCGGATTGGTAGGGGGAGAGCAGTAGCCGTGTGGGTCGAGCGCGGGTTCGCAAGTTGCGGACCCGGGTTCGATCCCGGCGACACCGCTGAAAAAATGTATCGGGTTTTTTCAAGTGTTTTCGGCTGTATCCCCGGTGGTTTGGACACCACCTTAAATAAGTTTGTCCTAATACCTCATTGCGATGGGTGGGAGTCGTCACACGGTTTCGGGGGTGGCATCCGCGCGCTCCTTATCACGCGGATGTCTATCTCTTGACCGAGTGAACGGCCGACTCACCAGATCGCAATGGAGGAGGTAGCTGCCTAACCAACCATTAGTAGTCGTGTGAGAGCCTTCTCGCATTGCTATCAAGGGAATTAGGTAGGCTCCTGGCTGTATCGGAGGTCTTCTGCAGTTTCCCTCCACCCTCGGCAAAATTGCGATACAGCTCGGAGTTGAGGTGTAATAGGTTCGGGACTGCAGCCCGACCTGAAATTGTTGATGTGAGTGGCACAGGCCTTCTAAAGAGGGCGAGCCATACTAGGCTAAAAAAAAAAACTTCGGATTGGTTTGATTTTTGACCATGGCAGGCTCTCTCTCGCTCCCATGACAATTTTCATATTTTCTCACCCTTTCTCTGCTCTACTGTACTGTATTTTCTCTACTCTTTCAAACATCTCCTATCGCCTTCTCACAAGAAAGAGTCTTCGAATTGGTAATTCATTAATTGCAAATTATTTAAGTGAATTTCTATCTCTGGTTTACTATATCGTTAAATTTAGTAATTTTCTTTAACAATTTGTTCTGATCAATTTTGATGAATATGACATGTTTCATGATTTATAATTGTAATTTGCGCGTTGGTTAAACTGATTTTAACTAATTTCTGGTTATTGAAATGTCTTACTAACATTGATCTTGTAAATATTTCAACGTTCTATAATTTGCGATGTTAATTTGTTTAAACAATATAAATGAACATCTCCAAAATTATCTGGTAAATTAATTATTTCAATATCGTATGATTGTTCACTTGAGAATAATTCATCTACCATGCTTTTCAATTTTGACATTCTTTTCGCAATGTACGTGATAATTAATTTATTTTAGTTTTTAAAATGGTTTTCCTGAGATTGAATTTGTTTGATATTTAAAAGAAAATTTGAACTCGAATTTTTGAGTTTTTGGAAAAAGTCTATCTTGGTTTAAACTATTAGAAACTGTTTTGGTTTCATTACAAATGGAATAATCCTATTTTTGTTTTAAGTCTCTAATATTATTTTTGCTTATTCATATTTTCTTTTTTAGTGACTTTCTTATTGTTAACCCTAAAATAAATCATTCATTCATACACACGCTACTTATAATTTAGCATAATTCGCACGCCTGCATTAAGTTGAAATTTCTCTTGAGCTTAATAACTTCAAATCTTGAGCAATGCTTGGTGAATATCTTTTTTTTGTGCCCATATATGTCGTGCGCCCCTGCAATCACTCATCGTGTGAGAGAGAACGAATCGACTCAAGGGGGTAACGGGCCCCGTGCCGTCCGCGGGATAGGAGGAAATTTCCTCGGACCCTTGAACAAAGACTCTCTTTTCCAGCGTCATCTCAATTTTCTCTCGCATGGTCATAATTTTTTGGCTTGATAAATTTATTACGTCCGGATGTTTGCAATATGCCGATAGCGTTCGACTAAAAATCCTCCGACAGAGTGATGAAAAGATTTTTTTATACATAACATATTGGGTTGCATTGAAGTGTCTAATAATTTTTTCTCTCTGTACGCAGGATGACTAATTTTGCTATGGGCCACGTGTGTGACCTTTTCAAGAGACAGTGGTGTACTTTTCTCTTGTCTTTTTTCCCATATTTTCTTTTTGCATTTTTTTTACCCTAATATACTATTGCAACGTCTGTCTTTCGTTAAAATCTTCAAGCGTCAAAATTCTATTTTCTCAAGAAAAACTGTTCCCTTACGTTATCACGTGTTAAAATAATTTCAATTTTTGTCGCATGACCTGACCCAGGCAATATTTTCCATGCTCGATTCTAATATTGAATTTACGTTATCGTCCTATTTCGCGAACTTTTGGGATCTCAGGCTGATTATGCCAATTAAATGAAAAGGAAGAACCACCGATCGTACATACTAATATGATTCCTTGCCATCTCTCATATGACGGCGACGGTATAGCTGCACTTTAGTATGCGTGAGGATCCTAGCATTGCGCTAGGCTGGTGGGAGTGCTACGCGCTCTCAAAGATTCCAACATTCGAGTGTCGCTTGGCCCCACAAAGGCCCCTATCGATATTTTTCGCAGAGTCCCATATCTTCAGCGGATGTTTTGTCCCACCGATGATGAAGACTGTTTTATTTAGGCGTCATAATAATACGCTCGAAAATCTCCTCGGAGGTCCGAGTTGGTGCGTGACTAACTAGGCGACGACGTTGTCCTCATGGCTCGTAATTTGAGAGGCAGAAAATTGGTGTGAATATGGCCACACCGTAAGAATAGGCTCTTGTCTCGACCGCGTTCTTTTTCCTTACGTATTTTCCTCGAGAATTACCCGATATGGTAAAACTCAAGAACGAAGAGCAATCTCAAAAGTCGCAGGACGTAACAGTCCATTTAATCCTGACGTTGAGCTCGTTGAGGTTCTCCTTGTGCCATCTGGCCCAGAAATCTTGTCAGATTTTCTGTAAATGTTGCCACCGAGAGAGACGATTTGTCGACGTTTAGCTGTAGTCCGGAGTGGGCGGGCTCGTTAATGCATCACCGATAAGGAAGTGACCAGGAGTAAGAGCTAATAGATCGTTGGTATCGGTAGAAAGAGGAGTTAGTGAATGGCTTCGACTCAATAGTCAGTGTATTGAATTCTTCGAACATGAACAATTTATCAGCAATCACTCACTTAAGAACATCTCGCGTAGAGAACGATGGGGCCCGACAAGCTAAGCGGATCGAAGATTTTAGTAATTTCTGAAAAAATCTTGCGCTTGGTGATAGGTGCTTCAATATTTATCGGCTTGGCCGCGTATTTGATAATGTCTTCATTGGCGTTCCAAAAGATTCCCAGATTTTTCAACGTTGGCTCTTTGTCGAGCTGAAGACAGTGGATCTTCTTTGGGAAGATCCTCCAGTATATGCATGTCGTTCGATGCCAATTGTCGTAAATGTAAGCCTCCGAGCTTCAGTAGTTCGATAATTTCCGTACGTAATTCTCGCACCTCCTCGATTGTTGACGCGCCCGTTTACAGATCATCAACGTACATATCGCATTTGAGACTCCTTGCAGCTGCTGGATATTTATGCCCCTCATCATCTGCCAATTGATGCAGACAACGAATCGCCAAGAAAGGAGCTGAAGCTACCGCGAGACGTTTTTTTGGAGCAATGTTAAAGGTTTCCCGCTGGATTTATTCCGCCGGCACGGGGTCTAAAGTGTGCGGTATAGTTGAAAAAGTTAACGTTTATTTGAATCTATTGTGAATTGATTCGATAGTGATGGTGACAACATGGTTCGTTGTCATTGCCATTGCGTTTAATGCCCCCACAGGAATGAAAAATTTTTGCTTCGGCAATCGTAGTGCCGTGGCTCATTTTTCCGTGATGAAATTAACCGTAGAACACGTATCCAATAACGCGTGACATCGAATTCGTTGGCGTGTACAATCATAGATGTTGTCACGTCCCTTTTTTCGCGTTAAATCTTATTTCACAAAAGCGAACGTTGACTCGCACTCCCCTGCTGACGCTCTCGCCAGCGCATTCCCGAGGCTTGCGTATCGCGCTCACCCCATGTATCGCAATCACCTAAATCGTGATCTCTCCATGTGTCGCAAATCACGATCAGCAACTTTTCGGTCGATAGCACCTTTTGGTCAACTTGGGCCAGCTCGTGCATTGCCACCAAGGACATGCACGCGCCATTTCCAAAAAGCCGAATTGCAAAAATCCTCGTTCGACTCGCCAACGTTCTGAGGACCGTTGACAAGTCGAATCAGTACCTTGCTAGCCACCGTCAGGTGAATCAAGGAGTAATACTCCGGCCTTCAGCCAGTCGCTGCGGCTTAATTCCCGCGTCGCCATATAAGATGCATACACCCCCTCGTATGTCATCTAAGGACGTTACACAGGGGTGCTTGCGTAGACGCGTAAGTCTCGGGTCGATATCAATGTTTGTCCGTCCTAAAAGATCGTGCCTATGACTCCATGGTCGTAGTAAAATAAGTAACTCAAAGTCATCCAATAAATCACCTTTCGCGGCCATGATCTCACGATCATGGCGAATCATCAAACCAGCGAAACATCAGCTATAAAAATCCCTCGTTACCGAGGTAGAACAACATAACAACCGAAACATAAAACAAAGAATCAACAAATAACTATACGTAACCAAATATCTACATCTATTTCCTCAACTTCGCGGATCTCCCGGCCATCGTGAGTAAGTGCTTATATTATGCATCTTCGCGCGCTCACTGCATAGAGACTCTAGTATGATTATAGACTCATAAGTGTATTGGTAAGATCAACGTCCCGAGCGCGGCTCGGGATCCTCGCTCCGTCTGTACGGGACATAAACACACACACACACACACACACACACACACATCGCAGCGCGCGATAGCCCGGAGCCCCGGCCGTCTACAAACGTTAGTCAGCAGTTTTGTACTCGAGAGACGTCGCATGTATTGTAAGCGCCGTCTTTTTCTCTCAATCCTATTTCAAATATTCTTTCGATATAATAAATTCTCCGCTATATGATTAATTCCTATAAAACTTGTATATTATTGTCGAGACCCTCACCCATTTCAGCAGTGGCCGGGCCCGTATGGGACGGTGTAGAGGCGCCCAAATCTACTAATCGAATGCTTAACTTCCATCTTTCTAACGCATTTTGATTTACAATAATTATATTTACTCTTGAAGCGTACCTTTCGGTACATAATAAGTTTTGGTGGCAGCGGTGGGATGCCTGCCTTTACCATGCAGACGATTTTTATGTTAATAAATCGACATTACACATAATAATTTTGTATCTCGGCGACATTCTAGGTATAAATAGTATGAATCTAGGACATTTAGGATGGGAATCGAACAGTTCCGGGACATTCCAGATGGGAATCGTCCAGTTTCAGAACATTTAATATAAATACTCTACTACAAAAATATGTACATGAAACTCTGATTTCCGAAACATTTCGAATAAAATTCTACCAGGTAACGCATGGGAGTTCTGCAAACGATTTTTATGTTAATAAATCGATTTGTAGGATATTTATAGATGCATAAGCTTGCTCTATCAGACACGGGAGTGGGGGTTATTTCGACGATTTTTCGTCAATCACTGAGAAATCGTTTGATTAGTATCGTATGAGGGAGTAGAACATAAGTCAGTCTACTTACTCCTTACTCTTAACCCTTGTCTCATTTATTCATTCAATAAACAATTCTAAATTTAATTCCGTACCTTTATCGGGTATCGTTAATCAAAAGCATACTTTCAAATCATTCTTAATCGAAACTGCACAGTTCCAAATATTAACCCTCAAAAAACTATTATTACCGCAGCTCCCGTGCATTTGATTCAAATGAAAGAAGCTAGGAATAATAAAACAAGTGCTCTGTTGCATTGTAAGATTTATTCATTGTGTAAAGCTTAACATTATACAGGATCAATGATTAAATCTTACAATGCGAAAAATCACTCGTTCTATTATTCCCGACCTATCTCATTTTCAACTAATGCCTGAATTCTGAAAAACCACATACGCTTCCGATATTTTGTATCAGACTCGTATATTCCCCAGACGTTTGAAATGATCATCGTATATCCCCGGAACATTGCATATAAAAATCGTGTAGTTCTGGGACATTTTAGGTATAAACAGTTTAAGTCTGGGACATCAAAAATGGAAACCGTACAGTTCCGGGACATTTCAGATAGAAATCGTACAGTTCCGGAACACATTTGATAATTACTTCTGCTACCAGAAATTGTACAATTTCGCTTTTTCAAGATATTCTGAATGAAAATCTACCAGATAACGATTGGATGTCGCAGTTAGGATTTTTATCTCGAAATTTCGATATGTTCGATACTCATGAAAGTATAAGCTTCTTTAATCCGATACTGAAGTGGTTGTTCGTTTCACGAACTCACGTCAATCACTAGGCGATCGTTAATAAATTTCGTGTATTTAGAACATAAGCTAGCATATCAGTCCACTTACTTCATGCACTTAACTCTTGTCTATTTAATTCATTCAAACAAGTGCAATAAATTTAATTTAGAATAAATTTCATTCATTGTAAATTGACTCCGGTCGATGCATCGAGTCTCGAGTATCGAAAGCATACTTCCAGGTCTCTTCTGATTGACACTGCATAGTTTCAAATTTTAAGCTACAAAAACCATAAGTACTGCAACTGTAGTGCGATCGTTCTAAACCACAGAAGTCATTAATAATGCAGCCAATAAATTTTTGCATTGTAAGATTTACTTACTGAGAAAGGTCAAGCATCGTACAAGCTCAATGTCTAAATTTCACAATGCGAACAATCTCGCGTTTCATTATTCCTCGCCTTTCTCATTAAAAATAAATGCAAGAATTCCAAAAAAAGTGACAAATTCTATACATTTCTCTACTCTCATGATATTCCAAATCGGAGTCATGTATTTCCTACATGATATTGATGATCATGGTATATCCGAGAGACATTACACATAATAATTTTGTATCTCGGCGACATTCTAGGTATAAATAGTATGAATCTAGGACATTTAGGATGGGAATCGAACAGTTCTGGGACATTCCAGATGGGAATCGTCCAGTTCCGGAACATTTAATATAAATACTTTACTACAAAAATATGTACATGAAACTCTGATTTCCGAAATATTTCGAATAAAATTCTACCAGGTAACGCATGGGAGTCCTGCAAACGATTTTTATGTTAATAAATTGATTTGTAGGATATTTATAGATGCATAAGCTTGCTCTATCAGACACGGGAGTGGGGGTTATTTCGACGATTTTTCGTCAATCACTGAGAAATCGTTTGATTAGTATCGTATGAGTGAGTAGAACATAAGTCAGTCTACTTACTCCTTACTCTTAACCCTTGTCTCATTTATTCATTCAATAAACAATTCTAAATTTAATTCCGTACCTTCATCGGGTATCGTTAATCAAAAGCATACTTCCAGATCATTCTTAATCGAAACTGCACAGTTCCAAATATTAACCCTTACAAAATTATTATTACCGCAGCTTCCGTGCATTTGATTCAAATGAAAGAAGCCAGGAATAATAAAACAAGTGCTCTGTTGCATTGTAAGATTTATTCATTGGGTAAAGCTTAACATTATACAGGATCAATGATTAAATCTTACAATGCGAAAAATCACTCGTTCTATTATTCCCCACCCATCTCATTTTCAACTAATGCCTGAATTCTGAAAAACCACATACGCTTCCGATATTTTGTATCAGACTCGTATATTCCCCAGACGTTTGAGATGATCATCGTATATCCCCGGAACATTGCATATAAAAATCGTGTAGTTCTGGGACATTTTAGGTATAAACAGTTTAAGTCTGGGACATCAAAAATGGAAACCGTACAGTTCCGGGACATTTCAGATAGAAATCGTACAGTTCCGGAACACATTTGATAATTACTTCTGCTACCAAAAATTGTACAATTTTTCATTTTTAAGATATTCCGAATGAAAATCTACCAGATAACGAATGGATGTCGCAGTTAGGATTTTTATCTCGAAATTTCGATATGTTTGATACTCATGAAAGTATAAGCTTCTCCAATCCGATACTGAAGTGGTTGTTCGTTTCACGAACTCACGTCAATCACTAGGCGATGCAAGTGCTTCATGCACTCAACTCTTGTCTGTTTAATTCATTCAAACAAGTGCAATTAATTTAATTTAGATAACATTTCATTTATTGTAAATTGACTTCGGTCGATGCATCGAGTCTCGAGTATCGAAAGCATACTTCCAGGTCTCTTCTGATTGACACTGCATAGTTTTAAATTTTAAGCTACAAAAACCATAAGTTCTGCAACTGTCGTGCAATTGTTCTACATAAAAGAAGCCAACAATAATGGAACAAATAAATTTTTGCATTGTAAGATTTATTTATTGAGAAAAATCAAGCATCGTACAAGCTCAATGTCTAAATCTTACAATGCGAACAATCTCCCGTTTCATTATTATTGGCCTTCCTTATTACAAATAAATGCAAGAATTATAAAAAAGGTGACGAATCCTTTATATTCCTCTTCGCTTGTGATATTTTTAATCGCAGTCGTATATTTCTTAGATCATCGTATATTCGCGAGACATTACAGATAACAATTGTGTATCTTGGCGACATTATAGGTATAAATAGCTTATATCCGGGCCATTTAGGATGGAAATCGAACAGTTCTGGGACATTTCAGATGGTAATCGACTAGTTCCGGTACATTCTAGATAAGTACTCTTCTGCAAGAATTTGTACATGAAATCCTATCATGAGAAAAATCACTCGTTCTATTATTCCCGGCCGTTCTCGTTTTAAACTATTTCCTGAATTCTAAAAATCCACATACGCTTATGATATTCTGTATCGGAGTCGTATATTTCTTAGACGTTTATGATGATCTCGAATATTCCTAGAACATGGCATATATCAATCGTGTAGTTCTGTGACCTTCTAGGTAACAACAGTATAGATCCGGGACATTAAGTATGGGAACTGTACAGTTCTGGGACATTTCAGTTAGTAATCGTGCAGTTCCGGAACATATTTGATAAACACTTCTGCTACAAGAAAATGTTGTACATTTACTATATTTCATGGTATTCCGAATGGAAATCTTCTAAATGCTGAATGGATGTCGCAACTAGCATTTTTATCTTAAAATTTCGATATGTTCGATATTCATAAAAAGATTAGCTTCTTTAACCTGAACAGTAGTGGTAGTTCGTTTTACGAACTTGGGTCAATCACTAGGAGAACGTTAATAAATTTCGTATAAGTAGAACAGAAGCCAGCATATCAGTTCACTTCTTTATTACACTAAACTCCTGTCTATCTCATTTATTCAATAATTTCCAATACATTGAATAGAGAATAAATTTCATTTATTCTAAATTGATCTCGGTCGATGCATCGGGTCTTGTATATCGAAAGTATATTTCCAGGTCTTTTGCGATTGCAACTGCATAGTGTCTTTCGTTTATCCTCAATATTGATGATGATATTTTTTGGATACGTTGAATATTTCCAGGCCTCATGTATCTATAATACTATGTATATATAATGTGGAGTTCAAGGACTTCATATATTTTAATATGAAAAATAGATACTTCCGGGGCTTTTCATTGATGATGATATTTTTGGGGTACATTGAATAGTTCCAGGCCTCACGTATATATAATGTAGAGTTCAAGGACATCTATAGTTCAATATGGAAAATAGATACTTTCGGGACTTAAGACCTTGTACAAGGCTAAACAAACCATTTTTCAAATTTTCCGTTTTTTCGTCAAACGTATATCGAAATAGATAGTATATATAGCATCTACATGTTTTTTATTATCAATATATACTTTAAAAAATCAAACTTTAATTTGGACCCGGAATAATGCGATTGACATATATATATATGTGTGTGTATTCATCTGTGTGCGTATAAGTACAGAAATATGTGCAAAAAAGGTTTCAGGGTAAAAACTACTCATCCAATAATTACTTTTGCTAAATCAAGAAAAGTCAAACAAATATAAGTCATATGTCGAGCAACTAATCAATAAAAATATAATTGCAAAATGAAACCTTGCACTGTACTCTGAATTACGAACTCATCCGATAGATAATTTAATGTTAAATCCAATAATCAAACCCAAAGAGAAACAAGTAAAAACTTATATTATTAAATGGAAATAATTCCAAATTCGAAATAATATTTCCCTGTGTTAAAATCTAAAGGAAAGAAAGAAGCCAAACGCTCAGAGGCAAGACCCAGTTACATAGGGCCCCCACCCCTCTTTCGATGTTCCACAGGGTTTGCGCGGCGGAACTGGAGACTTGGCTCTAGTCGCTACCCGGAGATCACTCGAATCTCTCCCCACTCCAACCCCTCGTTCTAGCCACCCTCCTTTTTCACCCACCCTGATATTTCACCTATCTCTTTCTTGGAGGAAAAGAAGGCACGAGGGGACTTGAGATTTCTTTAGTCATGCGCCGTAGTCATCCACCCTCCCCTCTTTTCTAGTCGACTCATACGAGGAGGCTTATGCGACCACACCCTAAAAAAAATGTAATATGGAAAACCAAGGAAAAACGATCTTTCAGACTCAGGTTCAATTTTTTTAGCGAGAATGTTTAAACATTGTCACCTTAGAAATTATTAAATCGTCTAACCATTTATTTATAATAATATAAATTTAAGTTTAACACGCAAAAATATCGCATAAAAACACTTATAAATAATTTAAGATCGCTACTTCATAAATTTTATTTTTAAATAGAAATGGCATAATTAAAAGTAGTTAACAAACAATAGAACGAAAAAAAAGAACAACCAATTTAACAAAACGCATAAAATATTAACTACAAAGGAAAAGAGACTTTATAAATGATAGAATAAGCGCGTAAAAATATTTATAATGTTAAAATTATTGTTACTATAAGGAATTAACATTGCCTACGAATTAGGAATGTAAAAAGCGTGGGGCACATGCATATGCCTTTATATGTTATCAGGGATACCGACACACGCATAGGACCCACTCAGCAATCTACGCTAGCGCCCTCACCGCGCCCCAATCTCTAAGGGAAGCTCGCGAAAGCGGGGAATAGATTTCATAGGGGAAAATGCATCTTCTATCTTGCTCACACCATCCCCACCAAAATCGATCGGGGTGGCGTGGATCGCTGGGTATATAAAGCGCGGAAAAAGCGCTCTCGACAGACTTCTTTGATTTTTTCCGACTTGGAAACTTCTAAATTCATCGTCCACTCCGAAACCATTCTTGAGTTGAACTTGTGAAATTTTCGACATGACGTTCTTGGTTCGGGATTTTTCCGAAACAATTTGCTTTTGGACTTAGAATTTTTCACTCGATTTTTCGAGGGAAGTTGGTTTTTTTTTCTGTTTGGAATTTTAAGTCTTGAATTTCTGAATCGAAATAGAATCGACTTTTCATTTTATTCTCGAATTTCGAATCGACTCTTTGAATGTCGGAAAAGACTTTGGATCTCGTTTTATTCTATTTCATTTTACTTTGCTTAGTTATTATCTTCTTTTTAATAATTTTTATTTATTTCACTTTGACGACTGCAATCCACGAATTGTTGGAAAAAGTACAAATAAATAAATCGCGAAATTTTAAGACTGATCTTATTGTGCAAACCATTCTTTTATTCTTTTAATAATTTAAAAATAAAAATTGGATCTCGAAAAAATAAAATCTGTGCATCAACATTTTCTTTGATTTCGTCATCTACCTGCCACGCCCTTGAGCACTCGCCGATCTCCTCATCGTTTTACGTCCGGATCGTCACCGGTTATCAATGGTATCACCCTTCCCATCAGGAGAGCATCTGACTTTGTAAGTGAAGCTCTATTTATTTTTATAAAATCATTTTCGTGATTGTGCAACGTTTTATCTCCGGAAAATTATAATTCAGTGAGCCTCATCTATTCGGATGGAAATTAATAAATTTCAATAAACCTTTGTCGTTTATTGGAGAAAGGCCCAATTTTACTCAAGTGAATCTTTACCTTTGATTATTCTCATGGCGTTGGCGACATAACTCTTTAAACAAAAAAATTCGATTTTTTATTAATTTATTAAATGACGTGGATCAAGGAAATTTATTTAGGAATATTGACAATAAATTATACGGCTCGTTTTTCCCCTATTTATTTTATTAATGCGAACGCCGGTATCTATTCATTCTTACATTCGATTCAGTGCAAAGGTCCGCGGTAGTAATAAACCAGTGACGCGTCATAAAACCACGGAACGAGGTTTATCTGAGTTTTCTTTTCTTCCGGAATTTTATCAAGAATTTAAACAATAAAATAAGTTGAATCCAAGGAATTTTCCTTGTCCCAACGATTAAATTCGAAAAAAGGTAAGAACCCTCTCTCTCTCTCTCTCTCTCTCTCTTTTCCTCTATTATTTGTTTAATTCATTTGATCGCAAGATTCAGTGCGGTTGTGTAAATCTGTACTTCATCCGAGGATTCGTGTTCTTTACTTTATTTCCCCCCCGTGCGGAAACTTGGTTGGGACTAGAATTGCGTCAGGTTGCACGCCCACCAAGTATTCGTTTACCTATCCTTGTGCGGAAATTTGGTTGGGACTAGAGTTGCGTCAGGTTGCACGCTCACCAAATATTCGTATTCCTTCTTTTCCCTCGGCGGAGATCTGGTTGGGACTAGAGTTGCGTCAGGTTGCACGCCCACCCAGTATTCGTTTACCTATCCTTGTGCGGAAATTTGGTTGGGACTAGAGTTGCGTCAGGTTGCACGCTCACCAAATATTCGTATTCCTTCTTTTCCTCGGCAGAGATCTGGTTGGGACTAGAGTTGCGTCAGGTTGCACGCCCGCCAGGTATTCGTTTACCTATCCTTGTGCGAAATTTGGTTGGGACAAGGGTTGCGTCAGGTTGCACGCTCACCAAATATTCGTATTCCTTCTTTTTTCCTCGGCGGAGATCCGGTTGGGACTAGAGTTGCGTCAGGTTGCACGCTCATCCGGAAATTCACCCTGGATACTCTTCCCTTAAATTCCATGAGAGTCAACCCCCCAGTACCGCGCAAAAAGCAAAGAACACGCAGAGCCGGACGAAGGTATCAATTACGTAAACTCGACGCGATATATTCGAATCCGTGGCCAAAAAGGTTAAACCCTGTTCAAAGATTGGGATCAAATTATCACGGAGTACGGGCATTGCCTACAGAAACAGAAATAACTAGAGAGACTCCAAAACCCAAAATTATTTCCACTGAAATCCTTAAACATCCAGTAATTATTTACAAATTAAAGCCGATTGATCTTCCCCCAATCACCCCGTCATTTGATAAAAGTAACGATCAGGATCTCCGTGGCAAAGTTAATAATAAATTATATCGTAGCGAAAGATCTGAAAATTCAATAGACCTCGACGCGATGAAAAGTTAAACGGTGATTCCAAGCCCATTTCCCGAGTAACTTTCCGAGAGGTTAGACTCAAAAACAGGGGCAGACGTGTTCGAGATTGTTTCCAGGAGTAGTACTGAAATTTATTTTCCACGACTAGAGAGTCTCAATCAAATGCAGCACGTCATACGTCGAAAATCATTAATAGTTCGTGAAAACTCCCATTTTTGACGTAACACTATGCCAGAGCATATAAAAGGACCGACAAAATCATCCGCGGGCACTCTACTATGAAAACTTATCAAGTTTGAGTCACGCTCCGAGCTTCGCTCGATCCTTCGTATCAAAAGTCCTCATCGGCATTTACTGCGATTTACTGCGATTAACTGCGATATTCTGCGATTTACTGCGTTTACTGGCGTTTACTGTGTTAGACCGTATTCTGTGTGAAGCCCCCACATTGCGTTGGGAAGTTGGATTACAGAAAAAGGATAGCTACGTTTGCTCCGTGCATTTTTTTTTTATCAAAGCTTTGAACATCCGAAAAATTATTAAATCAATCAATTTAATAAATTTCGTTTTTGCAAAGCACGTTGAGCCGGTCAGGGAGGTTAGCCTGTAGGCGAGTTTCCTTGGAGAAACGTTATTCAAACTATAATTTGAGTGTTAAGCTCCATCACGGTGCATTTAGCGACCGTGGTGAATAAATTCATTTTCGTACAAAAAGAACATAAATTCACGGCTTCAATTTAATTGCCGTAGAGCCGCATAATTTCCGTTCGAGGAATAAATTCCTTATTATATTCGAAATTGAGTGTTAAGCTCGACGTAGGCTCATCCCGCATCTTACGCGAATACTTTAAATCATTAATTCAAAGAAAATCATCAGCCACGATTTTAATATCGTCAGCGTGCTGTTCGAAGAATTTAAATTCTTATCATAAAGATCTTTAATGCAAGCGATATTCGCAATATTATATCGAAATTAAAATAGGTGAGAGAAACCTTCTGTCTCTCTCACCCATCGTTCTTGGCATTGTATTCGAAAGCAAATTATCCCTTACACACACAAGCGTAAGCGTGCGATATACACACACCAACACAAGCGTGCGATACACACAGACACACTAACACGCACGCTGTCTTTTCTCACACACACGAAGATCTTCGTTACATAAATCCTGATATTCATGCCAATCCCTTCAAATTCAACCATAGTCCTTCCTAGGGCCCTCCTGATTCTAGTCGAGTCCTAGGAAATATTAATTTTGCACCTTTCACGGCATTGACCGATTCTTTTAAGTAAATACCCTTTTTACAATTCAGACTCGCTTTCACGAGTACCGATATTAAATTTGCCCTCGCTTCTCGAGATTGGACCTTTTGTCATTTTATAACAATGTCTCGCTTCACGAGCGTTGCTAGAAAAGACCATAATTACTCATTGAGTCCCGATGATGAGAGGTGTGACTTCCTAAGCGTGCCGTAACGCGCTGCATGGAAGATTTCACCAAATCTGAGGGATCTTCAAAATAAATTTAATTCGAATTGAATGATCAAAATCCTCTCAGGCGTGAATATTCGAAAAACATCATTTATATCACGTTGCACACGCACACACACACACACACACACACACACACACACACACACACACACACACACACGAACAAGCGTTCTCTTACCGATATTCTCAGGGCGTCGAGAACCAAAACAAATATCTTCATCTCTCTCTCGCAAGGCCAAGGCCAAGCGAGAAAAATAAAAACCACGTGAATTTTGAGAGAGAAGTAAAATCAAATTTTATTTCAGAATATTTCCGATCGCCTCAAATTCACGGAACGTTTCAGTATTTCAGACTAATACACAAAATTAGATTATTATTATTTTTTGGAATCTCCGATTGAAAAAAAAAATTGCAAAAGAAATGAAAAACCTCTTTTGCGCGTTGTTTCATAATTATTCTATTTGGATAACACAGGAAAATGTTTTTTTGGACATTGAAAATATTTTCCTCGGCTTCAAGTCAGTGTACCAAAATGAGCGATACATATTCCTGCAGAGAATTAAACGCTCTAAAGAAAACGTTTCTGATGATTTTTCGATAAACTCATTTCTTGAAAAGTTATTCACGGTCTGATATATATATACATTAGACTGTGAATATATGTGTACTACTGCTGGTAATTTCTTTAAAAATTAGATAATATATGTTTATGCAATTCAAACTTCTTATTGAAGGAAGATTTCGCGATATTTAATAATAATTTTCAACATTTTTCCGGAAACTAAATAAAAAAGTGAAATTTACTCTAAATTGAATTTAAATTTTAGATTACTTTTGAAGGATTTTTTTGAAAAATCTTGAGACCTTCTTTGAAGAGCATTCCATTCCATAAAAATATATGTATCACACATTTTGGTACATAGTCTTGAAGCTGAGGTATAAAATTTCGAAATTCGAATTTTTTTCCTGTATTATTTTGATGGAAAATTGAAATACACGATGAGAGACCTCAAAATATTAATATTAAGAGCTCTGCGTATATATATAATATATGAGCAGAGCTCATCTCAATATTAATATTTTGAGATCGCTCATCAGGAATTTCCATGTAAATAATACGGGGAAAAAAATGTTTAAGCTTTGAAATGACATTCCTCGACTTCAAGTACCTGCACCAACATCTTCGATACATATTCTTATAGGGAATGGAACGCTTTACAAAAAAGGCCTCTCAAGATTTTTTGAAAAACTCACTCCTTCGAAAGTTATGCAAAGTTAAAATTAAATTTAGAGTAAGTTTCCCTTTTATTTAGTTTCCGGAAATATGTTGAAATTCATTACTAAATATCGTGAAATCTTTCTTGAAAAAAAAGTTTGAATTGCATTATCGTAAATAACCTATTTTTTAAACAAATGTCCAACAGTAATGCACACAAAGTCAAGGTAAAAAATTGCAAAGTTTGAATTTGTTTGTTCTGTGTCATTTAAATCTAAAATGTAAATTCGCTACGACAGACTTCCAAATATATCAACATTCGGAGCTCTGCTTTCAACAGGCATCTTCATCACTTCCACGAAAGTATTTAATCGATGATTTGAAAAAAAAATCTAATTTTGTGAATCAGTCAAATATACGTATACAGAGAGATATATATAGGTATACTGAGTCAATAGGATCTCCCGTCGGAATTCATTGAACGTGTTGATCATCGAGGATCGAATGCGCATGGGCTCGATGGAGTATAACTTCTCGAGGAGTAAAACACCTCGAGAGTCGAGTGGTTTCGATCCTTACCTCAATTTTACTGTCCGTACGGTCATCGCTACAATGTCTATACCTATATATTCTCTCACGGGATGTACAGGAATAAGCGTCGATAAATATGTATATCGATATAGAGAGAGAGATATAGAGCAGGAGAGCGAGACAAAGATATATATATAGATATACTGAGTCTGAGGATCGAAACCTTTCACGAGGCGAGACGTTTCGATCCGTACCTGAATTTTGCTCTCCGTTTGGTCATCGTTACTATGCTTTCAAAAAATGAGACTATTTTTTTAAATTCGCAATCTCCAATTAATTACCTTCAGGGGAGTAAAAAAAGATGCCTGTTAAAAGCACAGTTCTCAATATTAATATTTAGAGGTCTCTCGTCGCAAATTTATTTTTTATATTTAAATGACACAGGAAAAAAATGTCAAACGTCGAAATTTTTTACCTCGGTTTCAAGTCAATATACCAAAACGAGCGATGCATGTTCTTGTAGGGAATTATACGCTCTACAGAAAACGTTCCTCATGATTTTTCGATAAACACTCTCCTTCAAAAGTTATTCACGGTCTAATATGTATGGATATTAGACTGTAAATATGTGCTAACTACTGTTAATCATTTCTTTGAAAATTAGGTTATTTATGATAATGCAATTTAAACTTTATTTTAAAGAAAGATTTCACGATATTTAGTAATGAACTCAAACATTTTTCCGAAAACTAAAAATAAAAGGGAAATTGACTCTAAATTTAATTTTAACTTTGAACAATTTTTGAAGGAGTGAGTTTCTTCAAAAATTTCTAAACATTTTCAAACAAATTTTCCAAATATTTTAAGTTTTATTTTCTTTTATAAATTTGAGCATTGTTTGCGATAAAAATGTAAAAAAAGCTAAAAAAAAATATTTTCTCATTTTAATGGTGATAACGAAGTGTTAAGGGGCAATAAACAAGATTCTTCACTTTTTTTCAAAAATTTGATTGCTTGAAACTTGAAACGAAAAAAAAAATTCGATAGATCAAAGTCAAATTTTACAGGGTCTTTTCGGGTATGTTGAGCTGTAAAGGTCACGCTCAACATTAGTCGTTTTATCAATATTTTAAATTTTGCCGTTGATTTTGTAAAAAAAACAATAAAAAGCCTTTTTTCTCCAGTTTTTTCCAAATTCGTGGTAAGAATGGAAAAATTGTTTTTTTCGAAAAACTATCGACAATTTTTTCAGAGCATTAATTTGAGTTTGTGAGACGCTCCTTCTGATTGCTGTGCGATCATTGCTTGCTGAGATATCAATGGTTGAACACGAAAGGACCTCTTTTCATTAAAAGTCGAATATCTCAGCGAAAAATGGTCACAGCGAGGACTCAACAAAAAGCAAATTGAAGTTAAATAAAGAAGCCATTCGTAAGCATGTAATAGTTTAGCTGGCAAATTTTTTTCCAGTAACTGTACACAAAAAAAGATTGGTTTGTCTCACTATTTCTTAGAATTGCGTAAAACCCATCGCTTCGAAATTTTTTTGGCTGGAAGATCTCAAAACTAGAAACTTGAAGCTTCAAAATACTTTTTCGAGACCTCGATTGGACAATTTTTTACTAAGATACAGCATCGTTAAAAACCACTAAAAAATTGGGAATTTTTTTTATCCCCTAATTTTTTTCTGTAACGTATTTATAAATACACACAAATATATATATATATATATATATATATATATATATATATATATATATACCGGGTGTCCCATTTTAATCTTACAGTTGATTTATTTCGAAAAATATTGATCCGATCAAAAATTGAGTGGAATGAAACTTTTAGGGTTCAGAGGGGGACGTTTAAGAAAATTTTTTGTCTTGGTCCAAAATTTAAAGGGGCGGTGTTAAGATGACCAAAAGGTTTTTCAAACAATGAAAACATGATTTTTTATCACCAAAAAATATGTTAAGTCAAAACTAACAACTTTTGTTAGAAAATTTTTTTTATTCAGTCCATGAGAGATCACCATTAGTAGTATTGGTACCCGTCTGGCGCCCCTCACTCCTATCCCCACTCCTTCCCCCACTATGCGGCTTCCCCCGCCACTCCTTTTTTTCCCCACCACATCCGGGTGGCCGAGGAAAAAGCGATGAGGTGAGGATGATAGCGGGGGAGGGTGAGGACAAGGGGGTGCCACGCGAGTACCAATTTTGTGGTGATAATGATAATAATCTGATAATAATAATAATGATAGTAAAAATTGGGAACTACTTACATCTGGAAGCCCATGTCATATTCCTCGAAGTTGACGCAGCAACGACACACACGCGCGCGCGGGCCCGCTCTCATAATCATAATAATAATAATAATAATTATTATTATTATTGAGAATAACTCATGGTTGTTGGATTTTCTACTGACAATTCAGCAATTCTTATCTTGATGGTCACACACACACACACACACACACACACACAGACACCCATTTCCTTCACAAGTCACGCTGGATGGTCAAGGACCATTTATTGCTGACACTGCAAACTTTTTATATTACACGGAATTTGGATGAGTGGAGCTGTGCATTACCGATTTACGCTGCCACAAATCGGTGACTACAAAATAAAAGTATTTTTAAATGTTTAGTTATTATCGAATAATATAATATAACCTTTTTTAAATTTCGATAAGTTTTTTATCGACGCATACAACATCCATTGCGTACGTGTTCGAAAATCTTAGGTTATTGAATCTACCGCTTCCGAACGGGCACTCTTCTTCACTTTCCGAAGTTTCTACCTTTTTCCTATAAACGAATCTTTTGCGTTGCGTTAATTGATGTATTTTTGCACAAAAATTCTTTGAGCACATTTTAAAATTTTGAAACAAAATTTTGTTCCCCAATTTTGATGTGTTTAGAGAAAATTCAACTTCACTTCCGAAATTCATCGTTATTCGACTCGACAAGTTTTAAAATGCAGCGATGTTATGGAAACTTCTGAATTTTTCATTATTTTTTACCGTACGATATATTGTTTGAAATTATAAAAAATTATAACTTTGAAAAATACATAATTTTTCACTGAAAACACGCGCAGCGGAGCAATTCGCGAACTTCGGTGACTGGATAAGGACTGCAGCTGTTGTTCAAAGTTAAGACCTCCTAACAATACCGAAAAAGACAATGATGGTACGTCGATATGAAACTTTGTCAGCATTTTTACCCCGGTGGATATCCGATTGCAATTTTTAGCAAAAATGCTATTCTCTCTGCACCGGCTCGCCAGCATTCTAAGCTTCAAGCGCGACACTCCATCTATTCCAGAAAATAAGATAGAGCTCATTCTTCATATGTGTAACGTTGCGAAATTTTTTTTTGCGAAAGATTTAACGTGTCCAGATACACACACACACACACGTGTTGTGTGTGTGCACAGACCCACACACACACAGATACACAACAAAGACACACGAACACAAACATACACACAGAAAAGCACGTTCAAACACAAAGGCTGTAGGAACGCAAAAGAACTGCTTATCTCAGCATCATATTCGATATCATTACTCTATGTGATTGCATAGTTTTAATAATCACCTTTGATCGCAAAAAAATATGACTACGTTTATAACGTACTCGAAAAAAATTGCTAACAATCGTTCATTCCCATTCACCGCTTCAGATTATTTTTATCGTCAATGTTATCATCAACCTCACAATACATTTACAGCATTATTTACGGAAGTACAAACCAACCTAATGATTTAAACGTTTTGTAGAGATAATTTCAAAAATTGGATTTTCATTGTAGTTTTTGCGTGATTTTTTAGAAGCATGAAATCAAATATTTTTGGTCAAAGATCCATTGATATTCACTGTTTTATTTGTTCTCATTATTTTCAAACGCCATTCAAATTGAAAAACGTTTTGTCATGATATTTCGATATTTAGATATTTCAAAGCTATGACAATTAAATTCTTTGAGAAAAATGTAATATTTTGTTCTGTTCCAGGATTAACGCATATAAGTGATATATCAATATATGTGTCATTCCATACCATTTCGACCTGGGCCTGACCCTTGACCTCTCGGATTTGGCTCGCGATTTTTTATATGATTGTTTTCACTTTGAAAGGTACCCAGTTTTTTTCTAGATTTTTCAGATTTAATTTGAATTTATCTATATTTGAATTTATCTATATTTCATTAAACGATTTTATTGATCGACACAATTTAAACATTTGAAAAAATTCTGAAAAATCGTGTGTCAGATATCAAAATTTTCGAGCTTAGAGCCGGAGTGGGGAGATTTTTCCTTCTTACTATTTTCAAGCTTTTTCGGAAAAAAAACGTTCAAAAAAATAGAAGCGAAAGTTATTTTACTCTGAATGGTTGCTGAAACTTTTTCATATGTAATATCGGATTTTTGAAAAAAATTTCAGATTTTTCCCAAGAGATTTTTTCTTCTTGATTTTGCTAATATAAATGATTCCAAAAAACTGAATATTTTTTTGAAAAATCCCATATGATATATGAAAATGTTCCAGCAACCATCCATAGTAAACTCACTCACGATTCTAATTTTTTTTAAATTATTGTAATAAAATCGTTTAAAAAATTGTAGAATATTCAAATTAAATCTGAAAAACCTCGAAAAAAAACTGGGTGCCTTTCAAAGTGAGAACAATCATATCAAAAATCGCGAGCCAAATTCGAGAGGTCAGGCCCAGGTCAAAATGGTATGGAATGACACATATATATATTCTATGGATGCCATAAAAATTACAAAAACGTTTATTTTTGGAAAAATTTATAATTTTTTCTCACCAAAGGCCTAAGAATATTGATGTAATTTTTTTTTCATCATCTGTCGATGACACAAATTTCTTGAAAAATCATCACGACGAAATCAGCTGTTCCAAAACTATAACAGTTAAATTTGTTTCGAATAATTGAATATTCCTCTGAACGAGGGACCATGGAAATGAGGGTTACTCATTTTTTCTCATCTTCTGCGAATAACGAAGAAGTTATATATTATTTGGAAGGGCCCTCGTACAGAAAAATATTAAATCATTCAGAAAAATCTTAATTGTCTTATTTTTGGAACATCTGATTTCTTCATGATAAATTTTCACGAAAATTCTATGTCATCGATACGCTCGGAAAAAAATCGATTATATTAATATTTTCGGCCCATGGTCAGAAATAAATATTAAAACTTCCCGAAAATGTAAATTGTCATGATTTTAAGGGGGTGACATTTCTCAATTATATATGCATATCTATGTAATTAACACATCATCCAAGTATATATCACTAACAACCATGTGGCCACGTACAGAAAAAATCTAAATTTTTGTACCGTTGAAACATATTGCTCCTTCAAAACAAAACTTTTTTTAAATTTTCACGTCGTCTACAGATTGTCAAAAAATTAAAGAAATCATTATTAATAACATCATGTAACTAACAATTTTTCTTACAAGCCAGCTCATTTATTTGATTTCTTTTTTAAATTATTTCTTATGGCTTTGCATAAAATTTCTGTTACATTTGCAGAAATATGAGAACAGTAAGTAATCCTCATATCGACGGTTCTAGAAAAATATGAAATCTACACCAAAATTAAAGTTATCGTAACTATGAAATATCCGATTTCTTCATGATATACTTCATCCGACATCGCCGTGTCAATCCTTCTCATGGAATTTGCATATCATCTACAAGAATATCAAGATCGATAAGGAGACCTCAATCGAAAAATATTTGCTTCCTATTCTTTTTAGAAATTGGAATGGAACCGCTCGAAACAATTTCAATTTTTATTGTAGTTCATGATAACTCTGATTTTTATCATGATAAAACTTTACACGAATTTCTAAATATAATCGAGAGATTACAAGAAAATATAAAAGACATTAATGTCAAGGGATTCTCGGTCGGAAAAATATTTTATTTCTATTGTTGTCAAAAAAAATCAGGCTTTGAGTCTCATCATTGTTAGTCTCGTAGAATTAAACCATTATTTTTTATAACTCATTTTTCAAGTCATAAAATCAAACTATTATATATGATTTTTTTTCCGATGATACAGCATTGAGGGGCTTTACTCTCCTGCCCGGTGTACAAATGATTTCAGTGGGGGTCTGCCTTCACGTGATTCCGTAAATGATTTTAGTGATTGCAACCCAACATGATTTCAAAGATTCATACATAGTTTTCCTGATTTCGCAGATAATTGAAGTTTCGAACGTTCGGTTGAACGAAAAATCTATAAATGTATTTGTTTAACGAAAATATTGGGAGAACTATGTAAATTACTTTGTTAATAATAACTTCAGATATTGAACAACGTTTCAAAAAGTATTTCCAAAGTGTAAACAAGCCTCAAAAAAACTTCTGTAAAATGATAAGTTTGTCGATTTTTTCGTTCGAAACTTTCAATTCATGATTTCATTGACTTCATTTAATTCGAATCATGATTGCAAAATACGAGTAATTACAGAGAATTCGCTTTTATATCTGAAAAATAATTGGAGAAACAATGAGAGGAAGGGCGCGGGCCAAGGGCCGATTTGAGATCTTGAAAATAACGCTTACATTCAACAACAACAAAAATTTATTTTCTGATAAATAACTTTTTCAATACCCGCTAAACTCTGTCGACAAAATACGTATGACTGAATTCCTTTACCACTGACTCACCCTTTGCCATACTTGCGACTTCATGTCAGGCAAAAAGTGTGCCGCGGAGAATGTTACATCCTGGAATAATCCGTATCATTCCTCATCCGCATTCTGTCCCTATTTTTACAGATTGCAGCATAAATTTTGTCCGTTAAGGAAGCACACATCTGTGTTAAGTGATTGGGTGTTTACTGCTAAAGTTAGAAATAAAAAATATCAATTGCTCATTGGCACTCTTTACATTTTCAGACGACAAGTGTTTGTCTCCGCTCCCGAAAAAATACAACTTAAAACTTTTTTATCACTGTAGTCAATTTCTGCTAGTTGCTTCTATTGGTATATGCAAAATAACGGAGTAGATGGGCTAAAGGTTCATGAAACTTTGTATGTTATTTGTTATATCATATATATACGTACAAAAAAAATAGTACTGTATTATTCTCATTAAAATATATATATATGAAATCGTCAAAATTTGAAAAAAATGTCGCGCGATTTAGAATGCTTTTATACCGTTATATATTGCTCCTTTTTTGCATGATCTGCGCATTTATCGTATAATTTTTAGGATTTCACGATAACGAAACTTGGTGCATTATTCGCATATCCGTAAGACGATTTGCCGTTTTTCGAAATTTGTACGAGCAATTTCCTATGAGCTGATCGGACGCGTCATTTTATCACCCTACGATAACGAGTTCCGCTCATTATTCGCATTCTCGTATAATGATTTAACCTTTTCATAAGTTTTGGACATGCGTTTTTTCTATAAGCTGATGGGACGGGTCCAACTGGCTGTAACTGGCTACGTTTGGCTGTAAGCTCATTGGACGCAATCACATCGTTTTGGATGCTCCAATGATATCAAAAGTTTACACATTATTCTCATATCGATGCACTGATACAGCTTTATCAAATATTCTGATTTCATAAAAGGCTCGTCAATCACACTATATCTACGTCGCTCCTATTATTCGAGATTTCTCCAACTGTCTCATCATTTTTATGATCCTGTTGTAACAAAACCTCGAACATTATTCACACATTCTTATGATGATGTAACTTCCCCAGATATTTTGGACGAGGGTTTTTCATTGCGCTAATTGGACGGTAATCTTCTAAAAACTCATTGGTTGCTTCACTTTTTATGATCAGATGATAACGAAATTCCACACATTATTCGCATTTCCCCGTGACGATTCAACCTTTTCAGAAAATTTGGACACGCCTTTTTCCACAAGCAGAATGATTCATCATCATTAAGATCCTAAAAATATTATAACAAAATCTAGCATATTATTCGCATATCCTTACGATAATTTAATCTCCCCAGATATTTTAATCAAGGGGTTTTTCGATGAGCTGATTGGACAAGCGTTTTTCTAGAAGCTGGTTGGACGCTTGATTTTCAGGAATCCCATGATAACAAATCTTGCACATTATTCTCATATCCGCATGAACATTCAACCTTGCTACATATTTTGGTTGCGTCATTTTTCTGTAAGCTAATTGGAAGCGAAAATGAACCCTATGCGAGAATTCGCGAGCTTGCACGCAAATATACCCATTGCAGGAAAACAATTTACTGCATATTTTTTGGCTAAAAATCGATTTATTTTTCAAAAGCGCACCATTTCTAAAAAATTTAATTGAAGAATTAAAATCACTACGTAGTTTCATAGCCGAAAGCATGTAGATTATGTAATATTTTGGTTTTTCGTTCCAGGTCTTTTACTGTATTAAAAATTTGTTTTAATGAAAACTTTTCTTATAAACGCTTTACTGGTTAGTTTTTGGCAAAAAATCGATGCATTTTTTTCAAAAGTTTACCATTTCTGCAAAATTTGCTTTAAAAAACAATCTTCATGTAGTTCCATTGTCGATATTACATAGATTAGGAATTTGTTTTAGTTTTTTTATCCAGATCGTAAGTTTTACTACAAAGTCTGGCCTCCCATCAAAGAGTTTAGGAAATGAAGCGACTTCAAAGACTGGCTCTGTCCCCGCTATTTTGTGTCAAAGTGATAGTAACATTTTTTTTAATGCGTCAATACATTACATTTTATTCATTCTTTATACCCTCAGCGAATATTTTTTAATTCATCACAAATTATTCTTATCAGTTTATGTAATTGTGTGAAAAATCTCAGCTTTTTACATGCGAAACTTCTTTTTCATCAGGATCATGATATAGCGTGATATATCACCGACCCAACTCATGTCGCCCCGTTTTCTATTCATTGCACTCGCGGATTTTCAAACTTATGTCGCCCCATTTTCTGTTTATTGCACTCGCGGATTTTCAAACCGGGCGACATAAGTTTGAACATCCGCGAGTGCAATAAATAGAAAACGGGGCGACATAAGTTGGGTCGGTCATATATCACGCTATATCATGATCCTGATGAAAAAGAAGTTTCGCATGTAAAAAGCTGAGATTTTTCACACAATTACATAAACTGATAAGAATAATTTGTGATAAATTAAAAAATATTCGCTGAGGGTATAAAGAATGAATAAAATGTAATGTATATTGAAGCATGAAAAAAATGTTACTATCACTTTGACACAAAATAGCGGGGACAAAGCCAATCTCTGAAGTCGCTTCATTTCCTAAACTCTTTGATGGGAAGCCAGACTTTGTAGTAAAACTTACGATCTGGATAAAAAACTAAAACAAATTCCTAATCTATGTAATATCGACAATGAAACTACATGAAGGTTGTTTTTTAAAGCAAATTTTGCAGAAATGGTGAACTTTTGAAAAAAATGCATCGATTTTTGGCCAAAAACTAACCAGTAAAGCGTTTATAAAAAAAGTTTTCATTAAAACAAATTTTTAATACAGTAAAAGACCTGGAACGAAAAACCGAAATATTACATAATCTACATGCTATCGGCTATGAAACTACGTAGTGATTTTTATTCTTTGATTAAATTTTTTAGAAATGGTGCGCTTTTGAAAAATAAATCGATTTTTAGCCAAAAAATATGCAGTAAATTGTTTTCCTGCAATGGGTATATTTGCGTGCAAACTCGCGAATTTTCGCATAGGGTTCATTTTCGCTTCCAATTAGCTTACAGAAAAACGACGCAACCAAAATATGTAGTAAGGTTGAATGTTCATGCGGATATGAGAATAATGTGGAAGATTTGTTATCATGGGATCACTGAAAATCTAGCGTCCAACCAGCTTCTAGAAAAACGCTTGTCCAATCAGCTCATCGAAAAACCCCTCGACTAAAATATCTGGGGAGATTAAATTATCGTAAGGATATGCGAATAATATGCTAGATTTTGTTATAATATTTTTAGGATTTCAATAATGATGAATCATTCTGCTTGTGGAAAAAGGCGTGTCCAAATTTTCGGAAAAGGTTGAATCATCACACGGAAATGCGAATAATGTGTGGAATTTCGTTATCATATGATCATGAAAAGTGAAGCAACCAATGAGTTTTTAGAAGATTACCGTCCAATTAGCGCAATGAAAAACCCTCGTACAAAATATCTGGGGAAGTTACATCATCATAAGAATGTGTGAATAATGTTCGAGGCTTTGTTACAACAGGATCATAAAAATGATGAGACAGTTGGAGAAATCTCGAATAATAGGAGCGACGTAGATATAGTGTGATTGACGAGCCTTTTATGAAATCAGAATATTTGAAAAAGCTGTATCAGTGCATCGATATGAGAAAAATGTGTAAACTTTTGATATCATTGGAGCATCCAAAACGATGTGATTGCGTCCAATGAGCTTACAGCCAAACGTACGTCCAGTTGGACCCGTCCCATCAGCTTATAGAAAAAACGCATGTCCAAAACTTATGAAAAGGTTAAATCATTATACGAGAATGCGAATAATGAGCGGAACTCGTTATCATAGGGTGATAAAATGACGCGTCCGATCAGCTCATAGAAAATTGCTCGTACAAATTTCGAAAAACGGCAAATCGTCTTACGGATATGCGAATAATGCACCAAGTTTCGTTATCATGAAATCGTAAAAATTATACGATAAATGCGCAGATCATGCAAAAAAGGAGCGATATATAACGGTATAAAAGCATTCTAAATCGCGCGACATTTTTTTCTAATTTTGACGATTTCATATATATATATTTTAATGAGAATAATACAGTACTATTTTTTACGTACGTATATATATGATATAACAAATAACACACAAAGTTTCATGAACCTTTAGCACATCTACTCCGTTATTTTGCATATACCAATAGAAGCAACTAGCAGAAATTGACTACAGTGATAAAAAAGTTTTAAGTTGTATTTTTTCGGGAGCGGAGACAAACACTTGTCGTCTGAAAATGTAAAGAGTGCCAATGAGCAATTGATATTTTTTATTTGTAACTTTAGCAGTAAACACCCAATCACTCAACACAGATGTGTGCTTCCTTAGCGGACAAAATTTATGCTGCAATCTGTAAAAATAGGGACAGAATGCGGATGAGGAATGATACGGATTATTCCAGGATGTAACATTTTCCGCGGCACACGTTATGCCTGACATGAAGTCGCAAGTATGGCAAAGGGTGGGTCAGTGGTAAAGGAATTCAGTCATACGTATTTTGTCGACAGAGTTTAGTGGGTATTGGAAAAGTTATTTATCAGAAAATAAATTTTTGTTGTTGTTGAATGTAAGCGTTATTTTCAAGATCTCAAATCGGCCCTTGGCCCGCGCCCTTCATCTCATTGTTTCTCCAATTATTTTTCAGATATAAAAGCGAATTCTCTGTAATTACTCGTATTTTGCAATCATGATTCGAATTAAATTAAGTCAATGAAATCATGAATTGAAAGTTTCGAACGAAAAAATCGACAAACTTATCATTTTACAGAAGTTTTTTTGAGGCTTGTTTACACTTTGGAAATACTTTTTGAAACGTTGTTCAATATCTGAAGTTATTATTAACAAAGTAATTTACATAGTTAACTACATAGGAAAATTACATAGGAAAACTATGTATGAATCTTTGAAATCATGTTGGATGCAATCACTAAAATCATACACGAAATCACGTGAAGGCGGACCCTCACTGAAATCATTTGTACACCGGGCAGGAGAGTAAAGCCCCTCAATGCTGTATCATCGGAAAAAAAATCATATATAATAGTTTGATTTTATGACTTGAAAAATGAGTTATAAAAAATAATGGTTTAATTCTACGAGACTAACAATGATGAGACTCAGAGCCTGATTTTTTTGACAACAATAGAAATAAAATATTTTTCCGACCGAGAATCCCTTGACATTATATTTTCTTATAATCTCTCGATTATATTTAGAAATTCGTGTAAAGTTTTATCATGATAAAAATCAGAGTTATCATGAACTACAATAAAAATTGAAATTGTTTCGAGCGGTTCCATTCCAATTTCTAAGAAGAATAGGAAGCAAATATTTTTCGATTGAGGTCTCCTTATCGATCTTGATATTCTTGTAGATGATATGCAAATTCCATGAGAAGGATTGACACGGCGATGTCGGATGAAGTATATCATGAAGGAATCGGATATTTCATAGTTACGATTACTTTAATTTTGGTGTAGATTTCATATTTTTCTAGAACCGTCGATATGAGAATTACTTACTGTTCTCATATTTTTGCAAATGTAACAGAAATTCTATGCAAAGCCATAAGAAATAATTTTAAAAAAAAATCAAATAAATGAGCTGGCTTTTTCATGATATATTTTTTCAAGGATTTTCATGTAATCTACGGATTGTAAGAAAAATTGTTAGTTACATGATGTTATTAATAATGATTTCTCTTATTTTTTGACAATCTGTAGACGACGTGAAAATTAAAAAAAAGTTTTGTTTTAAAGGAGCAATATGTTTCAACGGTACAAAAATTTAGATTTTTTCTGTACGTGGCCACATGGTTGTTAGTGATATATACTTGGATGATGTGTTAATTACATAGATATGCATATATAATTGAGAAATGTAACCCCCTCAAAATCATGATAATTTACATTTTCGGGAAGTTTTAATATTTATTTCTGACCATAGGCCCGAAAATATAAATATAATCGATTTTTTCCCGAGCGTATCGATGACATAGAATTTTCGTGAAAATTTATCATGAAGAAATCAGATGTTCCAAAAATAAGACAATAAAGATTTTTCTGAATGATTTAATATTTTTCTGTACGAGGGCCCTTCCAAATAATATATAACTCTACGTTATTCGCAGAAGATGAGAAAAAATGAGTAACCCTTATTTCCATGGTCCCTCGTTCAGAGGAATATTCAATTATTCGAAACAAATTTAACTGTTATAGTTTTGGAACATCTTATTTCGTCGTGATGATTTTTCAAGAAATTTGTGTCATCGACAGATGATGAAAAAAAAAATTACATCAATATTCTTAGGCCTTCGGTGAGGAAAAATTATAAATTTTTCCAAACATAAACGTTTTTGTAATTTTTATGGCATCCATAGAATATATATATGTGTCATTCCATACCATTTTGACCTGGGCCTGACCCCTCGAATTTGGCCCGCGATTTTTGATATGATTGTTCTCACTTTGAAAGGCACCCAGTTTTTTTCGAGGTTTTTCAGCTTCAATTTGAATATTCTACAATTTGTTAAACGATTTTATTACAATAATTTAAAAAAATTAGAAGCGTGAGTGAGTTTACTATGGATGGTTGCTGGAACATTTTCATATATCATATGGGATTTTTCAAAAAAAAATTCAGTTTTTTGGAATCATTTATATTAGCAAAATCAAGAAGAAAAAATCTCTTGCGAAAAATCTGAAATTTTTTTCAAAAATCCGATATTATATATGAAAATGTTTCAGCAACCATTCATAGTAAAATAACTTCCGCTTCTATTTTTTTGAACGTTTTTTTTCCGAAAAAGCTTAAAAATAGTAAGAAGGAAAAATCTCCCCACTCCGGCTCTAAGCTCTAAAATTTTGATATCTGACACACGATTTTTCAGAATTTTTTCAAATGTTTAAATTGTGTCGATCAATAAAATCGTTTAATGAAATATGGAAGATTCAAATTAAATCTGAAAAATCTAGAAAAAAACTGGGTACCTTTCAAAGTGAGAACAATCATATAAAATATCGCGAGCCAAATCCGAGAGGTCAAGGGTCAGACCCAGGTCGAAATGGTATGGAAGGACACATATATTGATATATCACTTATATGCGTTAATCCTGGAACAGGACAAAATATTAAATTTTTCTCAAAGAATTTATTTGTCATAGCTTTGAAATATCTAAATATCGAAATATCATGACAAAACTTTTTTTAATTTGAATGGCGTTTGAAAATAATGAGAACAAATAAAACAGTGAATATCAATGGGTCTTTGACCAAAAATATTTGATTTCATGCTTCTAAAAAATCACGCAAAAACTACAATAAAAATCCAATGTTTGAAATTATCTCTACAAAACGTTTAAATCATTAGGTTGGTTTGTACTTCCGTAAATAATGCTGTAAATATATTGTGAGGTTGATGATAACATTGACGATAAAAATAATCTGAAGCGGTGAATGGAAATGAACGATTGTTAGCAATTTTTTTCGAGTATGTTATAAACGTAGTCATATTTTTTTGCGATCAAAGGTGATTATTAAAACTATGCAATCACATAGAGTAATGATATCGAATATGATGCTGAGATAAGCAGTTCTTTTGCGTTCCTACATCCTTTGTATTTGAACGTGCTTTTCTGTGTGTATGTTTGTGTTCGTGTGTCTTTGTTGTGTATCTGTGTGTGTGTGGGTCTGTGCACACACACCACGTGTATGTGTGTGTATATGAACACGTTAAATCTCTCGCAAAAAAAAATTTCGCAACGTTACACATATGAAGAATGAGCTCTATCTTATTTTCTGGAATAGATGGAGTGTCGCACTTGAAGCTCAGAATGCTGGTGAGCCGCTGCAGAGAGAATAGCATTTTTGCTAAAAGTTGCAATCGGATATCCAGCGGGGTAAAAATGCTGACAAAGTTTCATACCGACGTACCGTCATTGTCTTTTTTGGTATTGTTATGAGGTCTCAACTTTGAACAACAGCCGCAGTCCTTATCCAGTCACCGAAGTTCGCGGATGGCTCCACTGCGCGCGTTTTCAGTGAAAAATTATGTATTTTTTAAAGTTATAATTTTTTATAATTTCAAACAATATATCGTACGGTAAAAAATAATGAAAAATTCAGAAGTTTCCATAACATCGTTGCATTTTAAAACTTGTGGAGGTGAATAACGATGAATTTCGGAAGTGAAGTTGAATTTTCTCTAAACACATCAAAATTGGGGAACAAAATTTTGTTTCAAAATTTCAAAATGTGCTCAAAGAATTTTTGTGCAAAAATACATCAATTGACGCAACGCAAAAGATTCGTTTATCGAGAAAAGGTAGAAACTTCGGAAAGTGAAGAAGAGTGCTCGTTCGGAAGCGGTAGATTCAATAACCCAAGATTTTCGAACATGTACGCAATGGATGTTGTATGCGTCGTTAAAAAATTTATCGAAATTTAAAAAAGGTTGTATTATATTATTCGATAATAACTAAACATTTAAAAATACTCTTATTTTGTAGTCACCGATTTGTGGCAGCGAAACTTGGTAATGCACAGCTCCACTCATCCAAATTTCGTGTAATATAAAAAGTTTGCAGTGTCAGCAATAAATAGTCCTTGACCATTCAGCGTGGCCAGTGAAGGAAATGGGTGTCTGTGTGTGTGTGTGTATGTGTTACCATCGAGATAAGATTTGCTGAATTGTCAGTAGTAAATCCAACAACCATGAGTTATTCTTAATAATAATAATAATTATTATTATTAATTAATAATAATATTAATGATAATAATAATTATCATTATTATTATGATTATGAGAGCGGGACCGCGCGCGCGTGTGTGTCGTTGCTGCGTCAACTTCGAGGAATATGACATGGGCTTCCAGATGTAAGTAGTTCCCAATTTTCACTATCATTATTATTATTATCAGATCATCATCATTATCACTACAAAATTTGTACTCGTGTGGCACCTCCTTGTCCTCACCCTCCCCCGCCATCATTCTCACCTCATCGCTTTTCCCTCGGCCACCTGGATGTGGTGGGGGAAAAGTGGAGTGGTGGGGGAAGCCGCATAGTGGGGGAAGGAGTGGGGATAAGAGTGGGGGGCGCCAGACGGGTACCAATACTACCACCATTTTTTACTATTTCAGTATTATCCGGGATAACCATGATGGCGGAATGGTGGAATGGTGAAATGGTGGAATCTTCGAACACCTTTAAGAAAATTTCAGGAAACACTCACGAGGAGGATTTAGAAGACCTCCCCGGCTTCGTCATTATGCTGCATAACGCTGAAATAGTCAAAAATGGTGATCTAGTCTAAAATATCCGGGCTATAAAAAAAATATTCCTACAAAAGATGTTAGATTTGATGTGGAAAATTTTTTGATAAAAAAAAATCATGTTTCCATTTAAAAAAAACATGCCAGCCATCTTAACAGCACCATCTTGAATTTTGGACCAAAACAAAAACTTTTTTTGAACGTCACCCTCTGAACCCTAAAAGTTTCATCCCACTCAATTTTTTATCGAAGCAGTATTTTTCAAGATAATTCAGCTGTAAGATTAAGATGGGACACCCTCTATTATGGGCTGTATCAAAAAAATGTCCCCAGAAAAGATGTTAGATTTAATCTGAAAAAAATTTTGGTTAAAAAAAATCATGTTTCCATTTAAAAAAAACATGTCAGCCATCTTGACGCCGCCATTTTTAATTTTGGACCAAAACAAAAAAAATTTTAAACGTCCTCCTCTGGACCCTTAAAGTTTCATTTCACTCAATTTTTGATCGGAGCAATATTTTCCGAAATAAATCAACTGTAATATTAAAATGGGACACCCGGTATATATATATAAATTTATATATATTAGGGTGGTCCTCATTTAGGCTATGTTGTTTTTTCTTTTGACGATAGTGCTTAATCGGTTTTAAATAAATAAATAAAACTGCATACCAAATTTCAGCTCGATATCTCAATTTTAACCTGGCCCTCACGGCAGTCAAAGTTTTAAAGGGGAAATACGTGTATTTTATACGGTCAATGATTTTTACATTTTTTCAACTTAGTTAATATGGATTTAAAAATTTAAAACTTAGCACATATATTGCTCATAGTATAAGGTATATTTGTAGTGTTTCATCAGATTTTTCATCCTCGATTTTCGAAGTTTTGACGGGGAAATACGTGTATTTTATACGGTCAATGATTTTTACATTTTTTCAACTTAGTTAATATGGATTTGACAATTCAAAACTTGGCACATATATTGCTCATAGTATAAGGTATATTTCTAGTGTTTTATCAGATTTTTCATCCTCGATTTTAGACATACCCTCCCGCTTAAAAGTTTGGACACATTTGTCGAATTTCGCACCACACTAAAAGTTTGATTGCGGAGTCAATAATGAAGATAGCTATATTTTCCAAGTGGCGTTTGAAAGAAGACATATTAACCTTCATTTTACTCTTTTAGAAATGTCTCTATGATCTTTTTTGAGCCCAGTACGCACTTTTGAATATGAACATTGGCCCGGTACGCACTTTTGAACATGGCCATTTGCCATGTTCAAAAGTGCGTACCGGGCTAAAAAAAAATCGTAGAGAAATTTCTAAGAAAAAAAAATGAAGGTTAATATGTCCTCTTTCAAACGCCGCTTGGGAAATGTAGCTATCTTTATTATTGACTTCGCAATCAAACTTTTAGTGTGGTGCGAAATTCGACAAATGTGTCCAAACTTTTTAGCGGGAGGGTATGTCGAAAATCGAAGATGAAAAATCTGATAAAATACTACAAATATACCTCATACTATGAGCAATATATGTGCCAAGTTTTAAATTTTCAAATCAATATTAACTAAGTTGAAAAAATGTTAAAATCATTGACCGTATAAAATACACGTATTTCCTCTTTAAAACTTTGACTGCCGTGGGGGACAGGTTAAAATTGAGATATCAAGCTGAAATTTGGTATGAGTTTCTATTTATTTATTTGAAACTGATTCAGCACTATCGTCAAAAGAAAAAACAACATAGCCTAAATTAGGCCCACCCTAATATATATATATGTGTACGCCCGTTCATTCCTGTGCGCTCCGTTTTCATCTATATAGGTAGGTATATGCATAGTCGCGATGACCGTGCGGAGAGCCAAACTCAGGTAAAGATCGAAACCCTTTCGCTTGGCGATTGGTTTTGCTCCTCGAGGAGTTATACTCCGTCGAGATCGTAGGGATCCGATCCTCAAAGAGTTTTTATCTGTTCGAGAACGCCGGGATTCAATCGTTGAACGATTCAAACTGCCCGATCTTTTCGACTCGACGCTCGTTCCAGGAGGGGATCGTCTCCCGAGTTTCACTCGCCGTTCTTTCGAAGAGCTTTATATTGCGGGGGTATTAACTCGCCAACGAGTTATATAGCTACCTGCCCGGTACGAGTATGCTCACTGAACGAGTAAGACTCGCAAGAATCGGAGATTTCACCTGTTCTTCGGGTGATTCGGGAGCTCGTGATTCGCTCGCAATCCCTGTTCTCTAATTATTTATATTTTACACATACACGGGGTATTGTCGTTATCGACGATCCATATATCATCTACAGGAGTTGACCGATTTTTTTGCAATCCTGGTTGCCACGAGCTGCTCCTTTGAATGGTCTCAGTTGGACAGCTATTCGACAATGGAGTTCACCCTTTTCTGGGGTGTCCCGGAATTCGGGATTCGCACGTCCTGACTCCATCGTCTCGCACCCGGCCAATTCTTAACCGATTGTATTCTAACTAGTCTCATTTGAAAGGTAATAAAATTTACTTGAATGTACTTTTTTGAATTTTCGAAATCAGTCATAAATTTGCCAAAATCGAGAAAAAACTGTCTGTCCAACTTTAACTGTCGAGAACTGTATAATGTATTTAATAATTTCCTCCAGAACTGTTAATCCGTCGAAACATATCTACGCAATAAACCACACGAGTTATGGAATCGAAACTTTGCGTGGAATCGCCAACTTTGTGGCGCGCTCAAAATCGTAATTTGTGTTCGAAAAAATAACAAAAAAAGTTCATTGTAGGTCATCATCATGCTCTACAAGTTTTAGTACAGGCATATTTTCGATGTTTTATGAGAAGAGAAAAAAACAGGGAAAAAAGTTTGAATCTCTCAATTTCAAACTTTCCAATCTGGTATCTCAACAACGATCAAGAAGAAGTGGAAAATTTATATGACCCAAATTGTAACGCATAATAAAAAAAAAGCAACAAAAAAGTTTACCATCACAATTCACTTATCATAACGGAGAGCCGAGTTATCGCAAAAAAATAAAAGTTACCCTTTTTTCAAGATGGCGGTGAAAGTAAATAGGAAATCTTGATCAACAATTTCAAGTTAAGCTTTTCTAAGCCCCCCCCCCCAGACAACATAAAAAAATCAGCCTTCTGGGCTCATTTGCATTTTGAAATGTATATAATGACTGGACTAATGCGCCATTTTGAATTTCAGAATTTCCAGTTCAGACTTCAATCAGCGACGTCAAGCATCCCCGAGTACTAACAATAAGCCTCATCCAGATTGAATAATTTCCGCATTCTGGACGGTCATATATCAGGCACCATATTGAATTTCAGAATTTGTATCACACTACCTCCACTGTAATGCCTAACGAGTAACACTGATCAGTTCGTTAAGTTTTTAACAAATATTTCACTTCAATACCGGAAAGATTGCAAAATCTTAATATTACCGATGCTATCCGGTGTTATTCGACATTATCCGATATGACCCGTTATTGATTGTAAGAAGAATCGGCTTCGATTCGGCCAATAATTCTTGATGGTTGCGGAATTATTTTTTCTCAAATATTTTACGTTTCGATCCTCTGTTTAGGATACTCTTCAGAAATTTATTTGCTCCATAAACATTTTATACTTTGTTAACAAACTGAATAAATAATAGTGTAGTAGTGAACCGAATAAATGTACACTACATCAATTATTTATTCAGCTTGTTAACACGGTATCAAATGTTTATAGAACCAATAAATTTCTGAAGAGGATCCTAAACATAGGATCGAAACGTAAAACATTTGAGAAAAAATCATTCCGCAACTATCCGGAATTATTAGCCAAATCAAAACCGGATCTTTTCATAATCAATTCAATCTACACGACCGCTCAACGAATCAACACGACCTGTTATTACCCAATATTACCATATATTACCCAATGCTTTCCGTAATTACCAGATACTTCTCGATATTTCCCAATATAATCCGATATTACCGGACGAAACCCGTTATTACCCGAGTTTACCCGTTTTCAGCCGAGTATTCAAGTAGAAAGGTATCCGTTATTACCTGAATAGTTATGGGTTACTCGGGTATCCGGATACCAAACGTCGTATCAGTGGAACTCCTATAATCCGGATGCCTGGACCTGGATTAGTTCTAGCTCTAGTTAAAGTATGCGGCAAAGAGATTGTTAAAGGAATTTCGACATCCCCTCAACTGCTTAGGGACGGTGTAGGTCATTATGATCAAGTGAAGAGGAATGTAAACTGGAAGCCATTGCAATGCCAAACGACAAACATTAATAAATCTACTATTACCATTACTATTACTATGACTACTATATTTTTCCCATTTTTTAACTTAATTTTTTTTCGACCGTCCCTCCTTCCCGAAATGCTGTTTCAGCCTTCGATAAATTTGACTATGCGGAAAAAGGTTACTAACGCCGTGTCTAACAAATTCATAAGTTTTGTCCTTCAATTGATCATCGCTTTTTAAAGATATTATACCAAATTATTCCTTTCAGGAATCTTAATTTGAAACTAAAATACCCAAATTTTCAAAGATTAATACGAAAGAAAATGATTGGTGAAAAATGAATTACGTCATGGTGTGTACATATTGATTTGAAATGACAGTACTCTGGAGCTCCGGTTTAGCGGTATTACCAACAAAGTTCAGAACACTATATCTCTATATATGCACTCCGGCATAACGGTTGTGCTCGTTACACCGGGGCTCTGGTGTATTTGTCGTGACCCAGTGATAGAGCTGTAAAATTTCATTAATAACGAAGACAAAAAATATCCGGTGTATATTTCTTGATATTTTGCATTCAATTTTTATTAATCGCTATTGATACAAATAATCTCTTGAATGATTCCAGTAATTTGTCGTTCGGTTTCAACTGTTAACGCATGACAATATATTCCATTTTATATGTTCAAACAATTTTGCCAGTGGGATGCAATTCACAATAAATAGGAAAAAGTCTGTCTGAAAATTTTGACTCTGAATTTTTTCGCCGTCGCATTGATCTGTCAATAAATGGAATAAAGCAGTAGCAGTTCCATTATCATTAAGAACACATTTATAATATAATATGGTCATGAGCCTAATCCAATGGCTATTTTTAACCAGCAATAATTATAAGAATAATCAATATGGCTATTACTATTTTGCTTCAGGGGTACACAGTGATGCTGACAGACAGACAGTTGCAAAGAGTTCTTCGCAACGGTCAAACACCAAATTCGTTATGCCCAACGATGCGACTCAGCAACAGGTGCGTACCAACCAGGGTCTGCCAGGACCTACGACATCTCTCAGTGATTCTATAAAGAAAGGCCTGTTGAAGTCCATGAGCAGCACAGCGACCAGCCAGGAAAAACAGGGAGAGTGTCTCAGCATTAATACATCTGGTGTCACCAACAGAGCACCTTCACCAATACCAGAAGAACCGCGAGAGGATGAGGCGAATAAGTCATCAAAACAATACAAGGCCAGTGCTGACAATATCGAGCAAAAAACTAATAACGGAAGAAATAGTGATCAGAATAAAAACATGCATGAGGAAGCTAGCAAGGGGTCCGCTACTCCAGATGTAAGCGACCAAGACAAGAAGAAAAATAATGACGTAAAGGAGAATAAAAAGCCGCAACAAGAACAACTTCAGAAGACCATCAAAAAGGAGGAAGAGGCTCCTGTCAGCACTACTAAACTTCGAGGGAAATCTAAAGCCACCGGACAGATGATGGGGGGATGGATTTGAATACTTGCATATTATAACATGTTGATTTTCTCATTGTGGAATAGAAATATTCGTGAAAAATACGCATTATTACAATACAATAAAGCTAATATATTTACACTGTAATATATAGAATAAATAGCGCGTGATAGCGTTAATCATATTTCTGTTGTTTTGTTAAGCCTAACATTTTAACTCGATTGATTTTTTATTTTTACATGTATAAGAGACTATGAGCTCCATAAGATGTTACCTCACATAAAAAATTAAGCTCATTTTTTATAGAGCTGATACCCCTTTACACGCACGTTAGAGAAGCGCGATTCTTCAATCCGCTGTATTAACATGAACTCTGGGCTGTGTAGTGAAGTGCTACAGAAAGGGAAGTTGGATGCGGTTGCATGGGGACCTGGTTACTAACCCAGACCAGGCCTTCAGAGGGAACTGGCTATTAACCCTGTAACAGGCATAAGTCTTTACACGGGGGAAATGCAAAAAAAAATTGCTGAATCTAAAATGACAATTATAGTATAGAATTACAATTATACAAAATCACATCATCATGACGTAAATGAACTCACGACAATCATTTTCGAATCGCAGTGGCATCCACTCCAGCTGCAAGCAGAGTATCCAGACAAGCAAGGTCCCGATGGCCTCAAGAGCTTTGGGCGCTTTGGGCGCTTCCGCGACTTCAATCGCAAAGACTTCAAGGCCACGGAAAATTTATAATAATTAACATCAATGAGAAATGACTTTATTAATATCAATAAATATAGCACAATTCAAATGACAAAAACGACGATACAACAATTTCTGATGCGATACGACCATGTAATGAGTGGTCGAAAATATCACGTTGCAAAATATTTTGCTGCTATGGCCGGAACTGCAGCATGTGTTAAAAAACCAAGAGGTCAAGCAACTTAGAGTATGTTTGCGTTCAGCGACAGTAAAGAAAAGTAAAAAGCTTAAGGAAATCTGTATATTAAGCACGAAGGTTCCTTATAAGGTATTCCCGCTCAACGGGACCCCCTTTTAGGCCGACCTATTTCGATTTTCTTGGACCTATTCCCTAGCTCATGTTGACCCTAAAACTCAAAGTCAATATTTTGTTCACGAAAAACTTCACCTCGTTAAGAGGTATCTAATTCTCGTCGAAACGACGAGTTAGGGATGAACCTTTCAATATCAAGCCGTCAAAATATATATGAAAAATGTCCAATTTTCGTTTAGTTTGGAGGGATAAAATTTGAAACTAAAGCATAATTAAAAAGGCAGTCGGTATAACTAGAAAGACTTGGTCTGGCAAACAGCACGCCTGCTGTTCTGTGAAAACGAGGCTTCAGATGGCGAGGTTTGTGATTAACGACTTTGAGATTAACAATAGTTGTTGTCACCTACATATTTCAGAGTCATATCGTGCTTGTGTGAGTGTGCACGAGTTGCTTAAATATATTCATTAGGGGGAGACCATTAGCGTTACCCGGAATACAGCACGGGGAGGTTGTCTGCCTGATATACCTTGGCCCTGAAAAGAGCCGTTGTGTTTTTGTTGTGCTTAGCCATTTTGTCGTTTTGTTGTGCTTAGTCGTCTCCTACTTCAATATGACGTGGTTGTTGATGGCGGCGGCGTCGAGGAACCCAGAGAATCGAACCATCATGACCAATTGCTCGAAGCATTCTAGCTTATTCTCTAGCTTCCACATGCTGGCCACCATTATGCAAGCACGCTTGCAACCTCCAAGTTTATTCTAACCCTAGTAAGAATTTCTCGATTTCGCATCAACCTGGCAACTCCCTCATCGATTCGGCGTCTCAGATCTACCGGCGTCCTAATCGCTCGACCTTCTCTGTAGACGATAGCCTGCAGTACTCCCTAGAAAAAAAAGTCAAAGGGATTTAGCTCTGGAGAACGTGGTGCCCAGAGATGCGGAGCAAGCCGACGACCGAGCCAACGCGATCCAAACATTTCGTTTAAGAAAGCACGGACTTCGAGACCAAAATGAGGTGTTGCTCCGTCGTGGATGAAAAAAAATGCGATGGCGAGCATGTCGTGGAATCATGTCCTTAAAGCGTGGCATTGAATCGCGTTGCAGAAAGTGCAAATAATTGCGACTGCGCAATCTCAGTGGAAGGTAGACTGAATCTTTCAGGGTATTCCCAACGATACCTGCCCAAACCGTTTACTGAAAAACGTGCCTGGTGAATCGTTGCATCATCACATGAGGATTCCTCTCAGCCCAGATGCGTAAGTTCTGCCGGTTCACGATTGCGGTGCTGGAGAAGCTCGTCTCATCGGTAAATAGAATGCATTCAAAAAAATGAGGATCTCCCTCCAGTTTCTGTAGCATCCATCGGCAGAAATTACGACAAGCGTGGTAATCTCCAGGCATATCCTCACTGTTCAGGCACTATATGTACCTGAACAGATTGAACGCGGTATGGTCGTAGACCCTCTTCACGAATTATGCGACCCACCGTCATGTGTGCTATACCAACGCGAGCGGCTATTCAACGTAAGCTGGGGAAAGCTCGTGCAAGAGCAATGACACGGTCTTCAATGCGCCAATGAACACGGAAACGACCGGCTCTTCGATATCCAGCGTTCCGCACCTCAAACCTCTCCTGATCGTTGAACCGCTCTTCGAGTCGTTGAAACTCACGAGGATCTGGAATTGCCCCCGGCCGTAGAGGATGACCGTTTGCCCGATCAAGAAGTAACTGACGATAAATTACGCGAGCTAAAGTTTCCAAAAGCTTGATCAATAGTGCGAACATAAGACGTTGATTTGGTTCATCTCGTCCACGACCACGATATGGTCGCCGACCACGATTCATGTTATTACGACAGTGACAGGGCTAACAAAGATTCAGATAGTGAGGGCGATCACTGATGGAGCGACCACAACGACTTTGACAGTGTTGGAGATGACCAAGACTGCCACAACAAAGACTGGCTACCATAGAAATGACATGGACTGCAACGATAAAGACTTCGATTATGATAGAGTTGTCCGAGACTACGACGATAGACTTCGACAACGAAAGAATTGACCATGACTGCGACGAGAGACTTCGACGATAAGTTTACCCAAAATGCGACGACAAAGACTTTGATTATGATAGAGATGACCACGATTGCGCCGACAAAAACTTCGACGATAATAGAGCTGACCGAAACTGCGACTACAAAAATTTCAATGACAAAACACAGATTTGCTTTGTTGATTTTTTCAATAACCTCGACGTGGTGTATTCCGGGTAAAGCTAATGGTCCGCCGCTAATGAATATGTTTAAGTAACTCGTGCACAGTAACACAAGCACGATATGACTCTGAAATGTGTAGGTGATATGAACTACTGTTAAGCTAAAAATTGTTTATCGCGAACCTGGCCATCTAAAGGCTTGTTTTCACAGAACAGCAGGCGTGCTGTGTGCCAGACATCAAATCTTTCTAGTTATACCTCTTATCGGGATGAATTGACTTTGAAACTGACTTTGAGTTTTAGGGCCAAGGTTAATTCAGCGGGACTATGTTGTAATTGATTTTCGGCAAACATGAGCTAGGGGATTGGATGCTCGTAGTGGTAACGTGACAAAGGGAAATCGCAAAGATCTGTGTCACCCATCTCATGCCAATTCATCCACCTCCGCGTGGTCAGCGTCATGCAATCCCGACATTTCTTGAATCCAATTAATAAAAATTGAAGTGTTCGCGTTGAAAGACTTTTTTTGTAACTATTAAAATTCTTATTTCGTGTTCCTGTGAACAATATTTTGTGAGAACGCACTTTTTCGATTTTTTTTTCGAATTGACGTTGTCGTTTCGGGTTGAAGGACGCATCTCCGACCTGTGGTGCCCCTCTGACTTTTGTTCCTTTCAATAAGTAGAAGTTTTTAAGCCAATGAAAAAATTCGACCTTGAATTCCAGGGTCAAGGTCAATTTTGCGGCTACAAATTTTAATAGATCTCCACCGATCTCGAGCTGGAGATTTACTGGGCAAAGTGATGACACATCATTTTTCAAAAAAAAACCAAACAAAAAATGATTTACAAAAAAAAGCATAATTTTATTCAGCGGGACAATATTTTTCGTGTTTTGTATATACATATCTGAAAAGTCACGATATAAATTTCAAGTTGGAACCCGCATCTGGTTACTAATGCCAAATCTCTTAGTAGGATGAAAATTCTCAGATATCGTATTTTTCGTATTCAACAGTTCTCTGATATATGATATAGCGTTTTTCAAACGAATTTCGAAATTCGTAAATTATCACGGAGTCCGTCGGGGATGGAGTGACGGGCCCAGAGACGGAACGAGAGAAAAATAATGAAATGTCGTCGTCCCGGGAATCGAACCTGGGACCCTTGGCTTGCGAAGCAAGAGCGCTAACCACTGCGCTACGGCCACTTCATACTCTCTCTCGTTCGTGTCGTCTATTTCATGTGTGTTAAACATGCTGGACCGTCACACACCTCCTCTTTCGGTAATCGACGTCCCCGTCGATAGTGCAGAGTTCCACGTAGCTTCATGGTCAGGGAGGTTAGGAGCGTCTCCTCTTTACCAATTGCCGTTGCCAGCCAGACCGTGTGGACGTGTGCGTGGTTCGGAGACTTCTAACACCAGATATGACGGAGTCCGTCGGGGAGGAAGTGACGGGCCCAGAGACGGAACGAGAGAAAAATAATGAAATGTCGTCGTCCCTGGAATCGAACCCGGAACCCTTGGCTTGCGAAGCAAGAGCGCTAACCACTGCGCTACGGCATGGATGGATGGATGTATCCATCCATCCATCCAACCATCCATCCATCTATTCATCGATCTATCTATCCATCTATATTATCCATCCGTCCATCGATCCATCCACTCATTCATTCATCCATCAATCCATCTATCCATCCGACCATCTATCCATCGATCCGTCCATCCATCCATCCATCGATTCATCTATCCATCCATCCATCCATCCATCCATCCATCCATCCATCCATGTAAGGGAATTCTGAATTTTATCAAAAGAAATAATTAAACACCAAAAAAAAAAGAATTAAATAAATATTATTTATTTGATGACAAAAATAGAAAAATCGAAATATTAATAATGATAATAAAAAATTTCGGGCGCCAGCTGGTTTGTCGGTCCAGCAACCGGTACAACGCAAGGGAAAAAAAAGTACAAAAATAAATTCAAGGTTGTTCGGCGCAAAATAACGTGAGACGCAGCGACTATACGCGCGTCTCGCGAGTCGACAAAGGAAATCGCGCGATAGGGGCAATAAGGGGTGGGGTGGAAAGGGAACAAGAAAAGGCAGGTACGTTAAATCGCAAGGGGGCTTCGCAAATCTTAAATCTCTTAACTCAGGGCTAATACACGGTCCTTCGACGCTATGACCTCTTATTAATTACCGCGATACACAATTTGTCACTTGAAACTACGAAAGGAAATTCTCAAAGGAATGGAACAGTCCATTCGCAAAAAGGGGGTGGGGGGAAGAATCTATCACGCCACGACACCGCAAAATCTCGATACAATCTACACGGGGAAAAATTCACTCTACTCACTCTTTTTCTCTCCAAATTTTCTCCTCGTCTCTATCTCGTCTTCTATTGAACAAGTGCTCTTTTCTTTTCGCCTCAAAATTACTTCTCTATGCTCTCTACTACGCAATAATAATTTTCGCAATAAAAAGCACGTGTGGCTTCGCTCGCACGCGGTCAGGGAATGAGGCCAAGATGGCCGCGATCTCGGTCGATGCTCGATCCATGGCGAAGCTCGTCTTCTTCGTTTATCTTGTAGGTGAGGGGGGGGTGAAGGGAATGGAGGGGTCTCGTCGTTCTCGTTCGGTGCTGCCGCCTCGCGCCTTGAAGTTGAAGCTGCACGCTCGCCGGCAACTCTCTCTCTCTCTCTCTCTCTCTCTCGATGTTTCTCGTGGCTCGAGATTACAGCTGTTAACGCTGCTCAAAGTCGTATTTCCAGATTTGTTTTCCCGAGGCTCAGTCGCCGTTTTGATCGGGACGTCACCCCGGAAAAATGTAATAGTGTGTCTCGATATCTCCGTAAAATTCGGGTATTAAATAGTGCTGTGTCTCGGTGGATCGATCTTCAATGAAGTCGATCGGCTCGATGTTGGAGAAAATACGCGCATAAGGTCATGGTGTCCTCTGCCGATACGACGGAGAAAATGTTGCAGATTGCTTAATATTCAAGGATTTCTGCTCGTTGGTCGCTTCTTGAAGGGCGGTGGATTTCTGTGGTGATAATGAAATATTTTCGGGAATTTTTGGGAGGGATTTTGTTGGGAAATAGTAACAGTAATTCGGGAATTTTTTCAAGGATAATAGGACGAGTTTCGCGAGATTAATTCTAATTTGAATTTATCAACTAAATAATACAGTATTTCGCTTTTCTTTCAGGTTTCGTGGCGGATTCCGTGACCGCCGCGATATTATTTTATTTTTATTGGGACTTTTCGTCACAACTCCCCCCTGCTAAGAGGGAAGTTCGTCTTCAGAACTTTCGTCTGACTCTAAATAAATCTGAATAAACTTTTTGGCGCATTTTCTTTGTCTAATTCCTTATGATTATTCCCGCCAACTCCGTTGTTGGAGATTCTAAATTTCAACCGCTTAACATTAGTGCTCTTTTGACGCCGCAAATATAATTACTCTACTCGAATATCACAGAGAGGTTGACTTAACGCGTCGTTGTTTATCTTAGGAATATCACAGGAAGTATCAGGTATTTGGGTCACTTTAGTCGGTCTTTCTGTAATTCAGTCTTTAGGTTTCGTAAGGCACTTAATATTTTCAACAATCGGGGTGTTCAGTTTTCATAAAGAAAGTTTGGGACTCGGGGATGGAATAGTGTTTTGGGTCTCGGGGATAAGGTTTGTTTTGGGGTCTCGGTGGTAAGGTTTATTTTGGGGTCTCGGGGGAATAAATGGATTTTAAGGGGATTTGTAAGGGGATCGCAAGGGAAGGAAGAGTGGAGGGAATTTAGCGGGGGTGGGGGCGGTTCTCAATTCGGTTCGGGCAGTTACGGGTGAAGTGGAAGAGGGACGTGCATGACCAGCAGCGGTGAGGCAGTGGCCATGGGACAGGAGCGGGAGTTGGTTGGGGAGCTTGTTGGAATTCGGCGGGTGGGGTGATTCGAAGGGACATTAGTGCTGGGATGGTGGACTGTGGGGATGGGAATGATAGTGGACGGGGTACGCGTGGGAGATCGAGAAGGGAAGGAATTTCAGGATGAGAGGATCGTCGGGGCGGGTTACTTTTTCTTTGGGTTGTGGGAGTTGGGGGTTTGGGAGTTGGGATCGGTCGTTTGGGGATAGGAGTCGGTGGTTTGGGTGCGGGAGATGGTTTTTGGACTGGGGGTGGGGAGAGGGAAGGTGGTGGAGTGGGTCGATTGCGGGGTTCCTCCGATCGGCGAATGCGGTCGGAGGGGAGCCATTTTGAGCGGGTTGTCATGAGGATTAGGTGGGAGGGAAATTTGGGGATCGCGCCCAAGCTCGGGGAAGGCTTCGGGAGTTCAGGGGATTCTTTTCGGGTAACAGGAATACGGATGGGAGGAATGGGGTTCGTTCGGCGGATTTCGTGGTACTTTGCCACGAGGTCGTCTATCTCTACGGTTCGGGGGGAAAGGGATCGGGGGTGATTAAGGACGAGGTGGTCGAGGGCGAAGGACTCGTCGCTCCTGCTCACTCGGTGCATCCGAACTTCGTCGAGCGGCCCTCCTGCCTCTACCAGATACCCCATCGGGGCGCGATACGGGCCCCGCCCGGGTGGTCCGGCCCCTCTCGGGCCTTTCTTCATTAGCATCTCTTCCCTGGAAAATATTAGTACCTGGTGAAGAGTGCTCAGGTCTTATCGGGGGAGTGTAAGCTTTCAAATCTTTAATGTGGCATTTTGCTATTACTCGGCCATCTGGGCCCTCTAATTCATAAACTACTGGGGATAGTACCGTTTTAATAACATACGCTCCGTTATATCGGGGCGCTAATTTGGTGGCAAAGTTCTGCGCACCGGATGACAATACTCGATATTTTCTCAACACTTGGTCTCCTACTTTAAATCGGGTGTCTCTACGGTTCTGATTATAATAATGGGCCTGCCGCGTCGCAGCTTGTTCCAAATTTTTGTGTACCCAATCATGAATAAGGGGAAGTCTCTTCATTCTATCCGACCATACGTGGGGATCTCCGGGAGTGATGTAGCGGGAAGGGTTTCTATCTCGAAGGCTTTTTACGGGATGAGGGTTACGTCCGAAATTTAAGAAGGAGGGGGTCATTTGGGTGGAGGATTGAACTGCAGTATTCATCGCGAAACATAATTCAGGGAGGTGCTCGTCCCACTCGCGATGATCCTCGGCTATGTACGAGGTGATCATTGTTTTAAGGGTTCTGTTCACTCTTTCTACGGGATTGGCTTGAGCGTGATAGGGAGGGATGGTTGTCTGTAAAATTCCGTACTCATTAAGCTGTCTCGTCACGTGGTTGTTAACAAACTCTGTTCCGTTATCTGTCAGGAGATATTGGGGGCATCCCCATTTGTTAAGGATTAATACCTCGAGAGCTGTCATAATGTTGGGTCCTGTAGCTGTCCGTAGGGGTTTTGCTTCTACATATTTCGTGAAAAGATCCTGAAAAACCATTACATAACGATTCTGTTTCTTACTAGGGGGGAAAGGTCCCATCATGTCGGCAGCGACTACGCTCCATGGGCCTTCAGTCGTTCGTTCTCTCATAAGTCCTGTCGGGGGAGTCTGGGGTACTTTGTGGAGTTGGCAGGTTTGACATCTTGTCACGTATCGGGCTACGTCTTGGAATATTCCGGGCCAAAAGAAATCTTGGGTGACACGTTGACACGTCTTGTCAATTCCCAAGTGGCCGGATTGGGGATTATCGTGGGCGTCTTTGAGAGCTCGTTCTCGAGACTCTCGGGGAAGGACCAATTTCCAGGCGTCTAAATCGTCAAGGGTAGGATCAATGATGGGGTGGGGACGGTGATAATAGAGTTGGTCATCTTCAATTTTCCAATTCGGGTATTTGGAGGGGAATTCTTGGACGTTGGTCTTTTTCGCTAAATACCAGGGATCGGTAGTGTCGACGAGGGCGGCCAATACATGGTCGCATTCCTCGAACATTCGGGATAAGGCATCGGGTACAACATTGAGTGTCCCTTTTCGGTGGAGGATCGTCATATCTAAGGCCTGCATCGCCAAGGCCCAACGGGCTAATCTTCCCGTGGTGTCTCGCAATTTACGCAGCCATCTCAAACTGCCATGATCCGTTATGACAGTGAACGCTGGTCCCTCAATATACGGTCTCAACTTTTTAGCTGCCCACAACACGGCGAGACACTCCTTCTCTGTGGTAGTGTACTGGCGCTCGGGTCGTGTCAGCGTTCGGCTCGCGAATAGAATAGGGTGTTCTTCCCCATCAAATTCTTGAGTCAGAACTGCACCGACGGCGGTATCGCTCGCATCGGTGTGAATCGTAAAGGGCTTGGTAAAATCTGGACGGGCTAGGACAGGGGTGTGGGTAAGGGCTAGTCGAAGTGTGTCAAACGCAGCTTGTTGCGGGGGTCCCCGATGCCAAGGAATGTCGTTCTTTAATAGTTCTGTTAAGGGGGTTTTATCGTGGGAAAAGTCTTGAATAAAGCGAGCATACCAACCGACCATTCCAAGGAACCGGCGGAGCTGCTTCAGGGATTTTGGGGCAGGGTAATTAAGGATGGGAGCAATTTTGTCAGGATCTGCCTTCAGTCCGTCAGGTCCAATAATATACCCGAGATACGGCACTTCAGGACAGAAAAACTCACTTTTTTCTCGATTTATCTCTAATTTCGCCTGTCGTAGGGCTGTCAATACTTTACTCAAATAATAAAAGTGTTCGTCCGTTGTCTCTGTCGCAATAATCACGTCATCCAAATAAGCAAATACGTGTGGGTCCCATTCATGGTCAATTAATCGGTCCATAAGTCGTTGGAAAGTCGCGGGAGCGTTCGTCAGTCCAAAGGGCATTCGTCGAAACTGGAACAGTCCTCTCCCGGGAACGGCAAAAGCGGTAATAGGGCGACTGGAAGGGGATACGGGAACTTGGAAATACGCTTGACTCAAATCTAATTTGGAAATATATCGGGCTCGTCTCAATCCGTCTAGTATACGGTCCATATTGGGAAGGGGATAGGCGTCTTTACGCGTGACTAGATTCACGTCTCGATAATCAATACAAAAACGGTATTTTCCGTTGGGTTTTGGGACTATTACGGGATTACTCAGCCAGGGGCTGGTGGATCTTTCTATAACCTCCTCCGCGATCATTTTATCGACTTCATCTTGTGCTATTCGGAGGAGGAAAGGAGAAATTGTTCGGGGTTTTTGTCGAATTGGGGGATGTCCTTGTACGTCGATGGTATGTTCCGTCAAGTGAGTGCAACTGAGGGAGTGTTGAGGATTGGGAGGGATGAGGCGATCCAAAAGACGTTCTAAACGCTTTTTATCTACGGGGGTTGCTTCTATTAGCCCATCGCAATGAGGTAGGACGGGGATACTCCAAATAGGGACGGTCGGGCTCGCAAATTCTCTCCAGGGGCCATTTTTAATTTTCCATAAGTCCTCGTCGTGATCAATCAACATTTGGAAAGCCTTCAAAAAGTCTCTTTCCAGAATGCAATCGTATCCCAACGAGGCTACCTTTAAATCGATCGGGCGAATTACTCCTTCTATCTCAAACTGCAGGGTTTTTATTTCCTGAAGGGGTACCACAGCCCATTGGCTACGCGCACTCCTCCTTCGGTTGGTCGTAATGGGCTACCCTTGGCTTCGGCTAGATCCGAGCCGAGGTATGATCCTGTAGCACCAGAGTCGATAAGAGCTCGGCGTGGGCAACCTCCGATATTTACCCAAAAGAAATGTCGATTATCCCCGCAGGGTTCGCTAATCGTATAAATTTCCACAAAGCCTGAAGGGCACTCAAAAGTTCTCAATTTGGGAAGTGGGGACAAATTCTTAAAAGTTTTTAACAGGGGATGTCTCTGTAGCGGGGCTAGGGGCTCGTTCTCTTCCTGGGATTCATCGAGCATCCTTCTAGCAGGCCGGGGAGGCGACGGATTTACTGTCCTCCCCGCTGGCCGTTTCCCGCCCGGGCACGCGCGCAATTCGTGCATGTGTTGACGTTGCAGCCCGGATATCCGCAGATGCGGCAGAAAAATCCGAGGGGCACCGTGCACTCTCGATAAATGTGCGCGAGTTGTCTACAATTGTAGCATCTTTTAGCAGGGGAGGTGGAGGTGGGAATCTCGGAAGGTCGTTGTACAGGAATATCCATGAGACGAGAGATTGTGGCGGTTGATTGCCCGTTTGGGCGGGGTGGTTGGTAACGGGGGCCAGCTGGAGCTGGAGAGCGAGGTTGGAACTGTCTGGGAGCGGAATTTTGGGGGTAAAGAGGTGACGGTTGTCGAGGGAAGGGCGGTTGAGGCGTTGGAGTTGAATCCGCCGTAGCATGGACGGTGGATGCGAGTGGGTCTTGTGATCTTGGGGGAAGTACTTGAGATGGAGGGTTAGGAGCGAGAACAGTGGGTTTTTCGGGACGGGTGTGTGGTACATCCGACTTAGCAGCGGCAGCGGCACGACCGCGCACACTTTTATCCGGAGGATTGTACCCAGTGGACGGCAACGCCATCTGATCAGCAGGAGGAGGGGGACGATAATTTTTAACTCGATTCTGCGCGTCCTCCAATCGTTGGCAAACTCGTTGCAACTCCTGGAAGCTCGCAATCTCATCACGGTGGACGTTCAACGTCATTTCCGGCTTTACGTTCGCGCAACAAATGTCCAATTGAGTCGCGAGGGGCAAGGGAGGGGTAAGGTGACTAAAGAGAGTCCTCATTTTCACCAAATACTCAGAAATGGTTTCACTACTAGCTTGAGTTCTCAATTCAGCGACTCGTCGCAATTTTTTCTGCAAGTCGGCCGACACGAATTGCGTCCGAAAGTATGATACGAATTCGTCCATTGTCGACCAACTGTCTTGCTCAACTCTATACCAAAGCAGGGCGTCTCCTCTCAATGCTTCGGGGAGAGCTCGGAGTAGCTCATTATCATTCATATCTCGACCCGAGGCATACTCGTAAAGTCGGCGAAGAAACTCCTCGCCGTCTTCGCCTCGCTTGCCGTGGAATTTTGGTCCGTTTCGGCCCCAATGGTCCAAAAACTGGACACTTCGGTCTATTCTCGATTCTCCGAGACTCGAAAGTTCCGCGCGATAGCGGGATGGTGTGGCTTGAGGAAGTACTCCACCTGTCGGAGGTGGAGGCCGAGGTGCCACTCTCGTACTGTTCAATATCGGGTCTGTTGTCGGGATGGCGTAAGTCTGATGAAATCCCCATTCGTCTTGGGAAGGAGGGGGTATGTTTGGGAAAAAAGGTGCTTGTGAGGATGGAGGAGGAGGGGGGATAGAACTAACTCGTCTTGGGGGTGAAGATTCTGCGAAGGTCACTGTTCGTCCGCGGGGTTGATTTGGAAGAGAAGGGAACGGATGCGTCGCACCCGCCCACTGGGACGCATTCCCAGTTCTGTTGGTGAGGGAGAGATTCAAAACGGGATGTCCGTGAACAGTTTGTGGGGAAGGGATGGAACGGAGTGCAGGTTGCGGAGAAAAGGGGTCAGTCGGGTTAGGAGACTGTTGGGTAGTCGCTCGTGTCTCGTTCGAACTCAAAACTTGTCCGTACAAACTGTCGTCTATTGCCACCATCAAAGTAAATGGGGGATAAGGCCCCCTTTCGTCTCGTCGCGGGTTCCAGAAGGTCTGTACCTGCGGATACAGTCGGCGGATTTCGTATCGTGCGTAACGGTCAGTCAATTCTTCCATGGTGCCGTCACAATCCAGTCCCGCTTGGTCACACATTTTAACCAAATCTCGGGGGCGCGTTATTTTTAGGGACTCCTCCCTAATATTTCGCATTGCCTCATATACTTCGGGAGAAATGGGTTCTTCAGTCCGATCGTCAGTGTGTTGTATTGTAGAGGTCATTGTAGGAGTCACTGTAACTCCAGTGGTCCACGTGGTAGTGGTAGTAGTTGTGGTTAACGGGGGATCCATATTGAGCGATATTTTGGGCAATAATACAGAAAAAAGTAATGAAACAAAGGGATTTGGGTAAGATAAACAACGAGGCGCTTAAGCAGCCCTCGTAAATCAAAATAATTCGCAAAAGGAAATAGTCAATGTTCACCAAAAATCAAAAAATCCGAAATCAACAATAATCACAATATATCAGAGCACAAAATCAAAATAATATGAGCACTAATGCGGACGCGGGGTGTCGTGGCTCGCCAAGAAAAAGTTTTGGGTTATTTGGGCTTCTCTATTCTAAATATCTCGAATAATTATTATTTTATCGCGGTGGGTACTATTACTCACGAGTCTCTGAATTTTTTTTTTTCAAAATTTTCTCAATTTCAGTATTTTTCGCAATTTTATTTCGATATTTTTCTTAATACTAATTTTTCGCCATTTTATTTCGATATTTCCTTAATACTAATTTTTCGCAACGTTCTTAACTCTAAATGTTCTCTAAATTCTAATTTTTTCGAAAAGTTCGCAATTTATTAATTTTTATCAATTTTTTGCCATATTTTATCAATTTTCTGAATTTTTGAAATTTTTCGCTATTTTTCCGGAATTTTCTGAATTTTCACAATTTTTCTCAAATTTTCGCAAGTTTTTCGAAATTTTTTTGAATTTTAAAATTTTCCTCAATTTTTCGTAATTTTTAGACTCGTTTTTCGAGGCCCCACGTCGAGCGCCATTTGTGAAGGAATTCTCAATTTTATCAAAAGAAATAATTGAACACCAGAAAAAAATAATTAAATAAATATTATTTATTTGATGACAAAAATAGAAAAATCGAAATATTAATAAAGATAATAAAAATTTTCGGGCGCCAGCTGGTTTGTCGGTCCAGCAACCGGTACAACGCAAGGGAAAAAAAAGTACAAAAATAAATTCAAGGTTGTTCGGCGAAAAATAACGTGAGACGCAGCGACTATACGCGCGTCTCGCGAGTCGACAAAGGAAATCGCGCGATAGGGGCAATAAGGGGAGGGGAGGAAAGGGAACAAGAAAAGGCAGGTACGTTAAATCGCAAGGGGGCTTCGCAAATCTTAAATCTCTTAACTCAGGGCTAATACACGGTCCTTCGACGCTATGACCTCTTATTAATTACCGCCATACACAATTAGTCACTTGAAACTACGAAAGGAAATTCTCAAAA